>QANY01000011.1:1747586-1897022 GCA_003255025.1 Datisca glomerata | reverse complement strand
GGGGGGGGGGGGGTTAATGCTAATGAAGATGTAAATGGTTAAGGAACCTGAGTAGTCTCCCCCGAGTCAGTTTCTCCAACCACCACCACCACTTGATTTTCACGTATTGGAAGTCAAAGAGAATTATAACACATCTAAACCCAGTAACGGATATCTAGTAGGCATATCTCATGGATATGTAGTGTTTAGAGGATCACATTTCATCTGGCTTTTGCAAATTTGAAATGTGATATGGGGAGCTTTATTATGAGCTACATGAAACCTCCTCAATAATACAGAAAGATCTATAATTCAAACTAATATTTCAAAATTGGGCGATTATGAGTTTGCTTTCTCATCGATAACTTGAAAATGTTAAACGAGAGTTTGTAAGCAAACCAACTTAGTTTATATATGTACATGTTTTGAAAACAAGAACCAAAACACAAATTAAAACTAAAAATACAGAACCAAAACACAAGAACCAACATAAACTAAAAGAATTGAACATAACTAATTGAGCTAACCTAGTTCACTTACTTGTCTACTACATTCATGTTTCCACTTACTTCTAGAAGTAGGCATGAAAGTTAGCATACATGGATACCATCATTTCTTTGTTTCCTACGTTTCAAAGAAGCTTGATTTTGTGACTGAAATTCACGAATTGCATTGAGAATTTCTGCAAAAAAAAATTATTTTCCTCGTCTCAATATGGTTCTTCTATTACTCTTTTGACCTCGAAAATAATTTTTACATTGAATCCTACGATTATTGAGAGAGAGACAGATAGAGAGAGAGCTCCACCCTTCTACTATAAAAGGCTATATACTACATACTACATAGAGATGAAATTCCAAGCAAAGCATGTCTTAGCAGCTAGAAAAACTATGAATAGTAGAAAAACTAAAAGCAAAATGAAAAATGAAATTACCCTCCTCTAGCATCTAGGAACACTAATTGGCCACTTCTGCAGGCTTTTCGCTACCTCACAGGAGCTTCCAGGAAAAAATCACTCTTCGATGTAATTGCCTGCAGACATGTGGTACAAAGATCAGCTTGACAAGTGCCTTACCAACCATGTAACAATAATCACAATTCACATAAAAGCAATTCACCAAGAACTAGGTAGCACCAGTTGTTAGTTCCAAAATCATGGACAAGGTAATTCCTATGCATTTGAAATCTAACTAGAGAATTTAATTGATGGCCCATTTGCCCTTAGTAAAATTTTAGAGATCGGGATGAACAAATTTATCCCGGACTAAGCAAACAGAATCTACCCTCACCAAGTAGTGCAAATAAAAAATATGTTCTAAGCTGATTTTTCCATTAGGTGTGGGATGAAAAAGTGAAACTGCATACACATTGATAGGGGATAAAGCCAGATTTAGACACTTAAAAGAAAAAAAAAAGAATGATAGAACACTTAAAGCAAAAAGAAAAAATCCATGGTGAGAGAATGTTATAAGCCATTCATCACAATCTTTGAACACTTTATGAGAATTGATAATGTCAGTGAGGGATTTATTTCTGTAAATTAGCAAAATGCTTTTAAGAGATCCAGAAGTTCCATATTGTTATTGTTAGCAAGGAAAGGGTATGTGTTTCTACTTTTGGATGTGTTTGCATATGTAGATCATTAAGTAATATATTCTATCGATGACTATAGTTTTTATAAGACAGTAAAATATATGGTTGTAGAACAGTTTGTTATACTAGTTGGGTTGCCTTAGTATATGAACGATTTATGCATTCTACTAGCATTTTTGTGTAATGCTTCCTTACTTCATTGTTTATGCTTTGAAAAAATGGCTAGATTATGTTCATATCTTAATGTTATGAATTGTTCTTGAAAAATAAAATTAATATTTTATATATTTTTACCTATTTGTTGTAGTAAAGAAGATTAATATGTCATTTTATGTTGACTAACAGGTTTGATGAGATTAGTACAAGGTTTATATTTTTAATTATTTTATGATTCTTGATTGTCTACACATACATGCTTACTTTATGTCTTTTTTGCAGACTTGGAACATGAATGAGTTATTTTAGTTGTTTAGTTTAGTTAAGTAAGCCCATGTGCTCGCTTGAAATGATAGACTATTTCATTTTATCTATATCGAAGACAAGTATATAAAACTATATAACGTATCTAGATTTGCATTATTTTGCTTGTTTGGTCAGGTTTCCAAACTGTCAATTGTTGTAGAAGCCTCTAATAGACAAGTTCTTTTATAAGCTCCTGTATTTCCATTTACTTTTTATTTTTTAACATATAGGAAGGAGCTTAAGCATTCTAGCTCAATCCACCTAAAGAAAAGAAGTTATACGATAGAATCTTGTTATTCAAGTGTATTAATTCATTTCAATTGGTAAGTTATGAATGTCATTTTCTCTCTGGTGATTGATTCTTGGTTTGTTTGATGTATAATAATGGAAAATCACTAATTGGTTTGATGTTTGTTGTTTGATGTTATTATTGTATTTGGTTTATGATGTGATATAACTTCAAAGTTTGGAGCTATTGTACTCTGGTGGTAGATGGATTCAATTTTGAACTAATGACTACAAATCATTCAGTCACTCAGCTCTAAGAAACCTACATGCATAATGCATTGTTCAGCTAGATAGCTCAACTTTAAAAATTGAAAATGGCCAGATTAATCTCAGTCGTTAAATGATTTTAATGCTTAAATTTCTCACGCCTCTAAACACCTTGAGGTTTATGCCTTGTCTCTTTAAAGTAAAATGCCTTAAAGTCACTTTTAACCTTTTTAAACTTTGGTTTGAAGTCTGATTTTTACCCAATTATAAAAGTATTTTTTTTTGTGAAACCTTCTGGTCATCAATAGGCAAGACTTGTCGGCATTGACATAGTTAGTAGTCATTTACTTCTAGAATATGAACTCGTATCAGAATTTCTTTTTCAATATCATTAGCTTGAATTGGTTTTACTTAATCAAATGGAACTTGCTATATTTTTAGACTAGTTTCTCATGTTTTGCCTTATTCATGTTTCTATCCAAAATATTATAGTTGGAAGTAGGTAATACTTGAGGTCAATTTACTTTTAGGGAAACAATGTTAGTTCAGATGTATGTTTGTTATTAGATGAATACATAATGTGCATGTTATTCTTTAAGCAATCAAATAAAAGGGAAAGTCCTATTTTAGAGAGAACTACATGATCAACTTCATTTTTATATGATTCTAGAGATTTGAACTTTTATAGAGTTCTTAACTAGCTTACGTAAGTGGTGCATTTGGACTAATATGATTTTTTTAACATGTTAAATTATGAAAAGCTTGGAGAAGAACATGTTCCAACTAGATCAACTAAGTTTCTTGCATTCTTTAAATTCTTTACATTTCCATATTTTCGTGAACTCTTGCCTCAATTTTCACAAGCCATTGACATTCATATTATGTTTATCATTCATTTAGATTGTTGATATATGCCACTTTCAGTTGATTCGTCATCTCAAATAGTCATTGCATAAAGCTTATTAATAACATAATAAAAGAGATGTATATAAGAACATACCACTAAAAAAACACCTATGACCGCCACCAAAAAATTATGCGGCGGTTATAAAACCGCCCCCAAATCGACCGCCGTAAATATTTTTGGCGGCGATTTTTCCAACTGTCGAAGGACCACAAGTAAAAATGCACTTTTACTAGCGGTATGTTTTTACATTTAGCGGCAGCTTAATTTCATCGAGTATCTGACCATTTATTTATTCACACACTCATCAACAAAGCATAATGTGATATTGTTACTTTTACAATCTCGTCACGAATTCCATATCTGTGAATCAGATCATGACAGTGAAGGGAGCATAATTGGCAAAACCCTGGAATGCCAGCTACCTTAAGAAATACTTCGTTTAAATTATTAGTTGTTATTTCAGTGGTTTTTTCTGAAGTTTTTTATGTAAAAAGCTGATGTTAATTCTTTCCTTCTTTCTGACACAAAAAACGGGTCAGCAGCCTAGACCCTTGAGAGCGGGAGAAACATTCTCTCTAAAAAAAAAATTGAAACTGAAATAAGGTCGGTGGCCTAGAAGCCTAAGCCCTTGAGAGCAAGAGAAACCTTCTCTTTAAAATGTGAAAAAAATGAGTAATGACCATGGCCTAAAAGCCTAAGTCACCGAGAGCGGAACAAAAACCACTTTAAAATGAAAAAAGGGTAGATGATTTAAAAGCCTAAAACCTTGAGAGCGGGGATGCATACTCTCTAAAAAGAAAATCAGAACTGAAAAAAGGTCAGCAGCATAAAAGCCTAAGCCCTTGAGAGTGGGAGAAACCTTCTCTTTAAAATGTGAAAAAAAAGGTCGGCAACTCAGAAGCCTAAAGCCCTTGAGAGCGGAAGAAACCTTCTCTCTAAAATGTAAAAAAGGTCGGTGACTCAGAAGCTTAAAGCCCTTTAGAACGGAAGAAACCTTCTCTTTGAAATGTGGAAAGCAAGGAAACGAAACACAATGGAAGTAGGAAAGACTCATCCGCTCTAAACGGGTTAGTGCTTTGAATTACTGAAATCTAAAACTTAAATTGTTGTTTAAAAAAAGAAAAACTTGAATTAATGTTTTGAATTATTGAAATCTGAACTTAGACTACTGCTTAGAATAAATTGGAAACTTAGATATTGTTATGTGCCGAGTTACTTAATTTGAAAAAAAAATATTTGGTTGAAAAGTATTGAAAGTATGAGACTCCTGAGTTCTCCTAAGTTCTACTCACTCAAATCTTGCTAAAAATATAATAATAAACTAATGAAACATGCTAACAAGAAAAAGACATTTGATTACTAAAAGGGAAATGTACAAAAAAATAAGAAAGAAAAGAGAGAACAACAAATTGCAGGAGGAAAGCTAAGACTCTTCGATGTGAACGACTTCAACAGCAAGAGGGTTGGCAGCATCATTATTAACAACTGGAATAGTGGAGTCTTCAGCATCAAGAACGGTGGAATCTTCAGGTACAGGAACTGAGGCGTCTTCGATAGCGGGATCATCCTCAAGAGAAACTTTTGGAGAGAGGTTTTCCTTCCCATCCTCATAGCCCGCCAGATAGACCTTCTTCTCAGCCTTGTCGAACAAAGCCTGATAGATGTCCTTGGTCTCTCTTTCTCACTCTCCACTCAGCTTCCTCCCGAGCCACCTCAGCAACAGTCAACATATCTTCCATGCTCTTGAGGTTCTCATAGAAAATGGCCTGACACCTCTCAGACTCTTTAAGCGCTTCCTTGGTGGCCTTCAAGGAATCCACAAGCTTGGAGAATTTCGCTGCCGCAATTGCCCCCCTTGGGAAAAATCCTCAATTGTGCCCTGAAGTTCGGCTTCCCACTTTGTGAGCCCCTCAATTTTGACCCTCTAAGTCTTAAGGACCCCACGACAGCTCTCAACTTCCCTCTTCGATTGGGAAATTGTCTGCTCATTAACAAGAAAGTGCTCTTGTACGCTATTGTGAAAAATGATGGCCTGCAGAAAAGAACAAGAGAAAACCAAAATGTTTAGCCAACAAAAGAAGAATAGCGAGTAAAGAAAGTTAGAAAATGAATGAGTATACCTTCATTAAACCATGACTAAGCGAGCAGAGCTGATTCTCGACTGACATGCCACGAGTAGTGGCCATGTCTGTACCAGACTGGACCCTGCGAAGCACAATATGTGCAGAACAGGGGTCCTTGAGGAAGTTGACAGAAGCGGGAACTTGTGGAACCCCACAAAAGTTTCTCTAACTCCACAAAGAAGGGTCCTCCCTTGCACCCTGAATGTTATATGAGTGGACAGGAGCTGAATCCGGCTGAGGATGGGGCAAACTAGAAGAGGACCGTTGCTGGGGAGCATCCGCTGGAATAACGGGAGCAAGGGGAATAGTTGAAGAGGAGGTAGGAGCAGCAGGAGGAAGACTCAAAATCGCTTGGGAAGAACTTGGGGCCTCGCGTCTCAAACAGACGTTACTTTCTTCCCCATACACGTCCTCACTGATGGTACTCCTCAAACGAGCACGCCTCGACATAACGCTCACTACAAGGTGTTGAAATAGATGCTCCCATTCTGTGTCTTCCCGTTCAGACCCAGAAGAAATGCATGTACTAAAAATAGAAATCAAAGACTGTGAAGTGAGAATACCTAGTCGGATTTCAGGAGAAGAGGCGCTGAACGGAGGGGTGAAGCTTGGTTATCTTCCGGGATGAAGGCAACGTTGATTTCCCATCTCGGATCTAGGAGATCATCCCAATCCCGTCCATGAATGTTGAACGTGACTATGATCTTCTCTCTTGACTTCTAGGAAAGATAAGGGGTTTGTCAGTCTAAACCGAAGCTCCAGCGACTTACTGTAGACTCCCCATCTATGAGGAATCATCACGTGACCATCACCGCTCCAGTTCCCTCCTATCTAGAGAACATCCCGTTCCTAGCCTTTGTCCTATTTTTTTGATCGCAATGATCATTTTCCTTTTTTCGGCACCAGCGCGAGGGGCCAGATAGTAACACTTAGACTTGGCACATTACTTGATGATGTAGCACGCCCTAAGTTCATCTACTCCTAAATCTAAGCCATACCTCCTATTCAAGGCTTCAAAACCAAGTAAAATCCTATACGAACTAGGGGTAAAATGTGATGGAGCTAATTTACAAATGTGGAAGAATTCCAGAAAGAAAATGGAGAAAGGAAGCTTAAGCCCCAAAGCTATATACATAGGGATTAAGGTTATTTGGTATGGAGGAGTACATGTATGGCCTGCGGCTCCACTTTCACCTACACCACACACTGCATCGGAGGGAAATGCGTCACGGTGGGAATCTAGGAAATGTCCTAGCTCACCCTTGTTTCTGACCTAAGGTACCAGGGGCCTAAACTTAGAAGTGTCACCTCATGCCATAGATGAAGGGGAAGGGATTCAAACAAGAAAATGAAGAAGAAGATAACAGGGGAGAATGTCTTACCATAAACAAAGATAGGAAGGAGTAAAATAAGAGAATCCTTAAATAGGCTCCAGGTTAAAAAATTAAGTGAAGAAGAAGAATAAAATGAAAAGACGTTCCATAAATTTCTTTGAAAACGGGAATCCGAAAGGACCTTTTTTTAAAGGGTGTGATTGACAAGACATAACCGTCACTAACGTAAATGAAAATGGGAAACAAAGCACCATCGTAAGCAAAATGCGCGCCTCCCTTGATTTAATTAACTGTTATATATATATTTGTTTGTTATTTCCAAAAAGTGCAGGTCCCGAAAGAAGACAAGACATCTTTAAAAAAGCACATGTGAATCAAGGAGTCGTCATCATTACACGCCAATAAAATTTATTGAGTATAATGAGGATAAATGAATAGGAAAAAAACACTCAAGACACGTGTACAGAAAACGAATCCTGAGAGGACACATGAGCCACGAACATGGCAAGATTGGGGTCTAAATGAGAAAGAATGCAGAAGCGGGAGACCTCGTCAGAGAGGGAAGAGCCCAGAAGAGGGAGACCCCATCAAAACGAGGAGGAACGTTGAAGTGGGAGATCTCATTAGAGCGGGAAAAAATGTTGCAGCGGGAGACATCGCCGAAGCAGGAACAGCTCAAAAGCGCTATATCTTGTCAGAGCGGAAAAGAACGCTGAAGCAAGAGACATTGTCAGAACGGGAAAGAACGCGGAAGCATGAGATCTCGTCAGAATGGGAAAGAACGTTGAAGCGGAAGACCTCGACAAAACGTGAAAGGAAGGAAGAGAAGAAGAACAGAGACATGTGAAAAGACCCAAGATGACAGACAAGCGACAGTGATTGATTTAGTAAAAGCTGAAAATACTCAAATGATACAGATTGATAGACCACCAAGTGACTGTGACTGATTGACTCGAAGCCATAAGAAATCTCCAAGTGGTCGTGATTGATTGACGAGTAAACGAGACATAAAGGAAAATGAGGGCCAAACCAAACAGAATGACCCCATGAACGGGTGTGGTCCCTGAGAATAATGAAGGCTTCCTTTTATATTGTTAGTTTAATTTACACATAAATGTCAATATACTAGAGGAAGAGGACATTCAAGACAACTAATAAAGAGAACCTTGAGATTCTCTAAAACCTTCTCTTACTCTTAAATTTTCCTCCCATTTTTCTGATTAACACTTATAAAAAATTAGGTTTTATCATTATTCTCCTGGCTAAACAGAAAAAATCATTTACATGTGCGTAATGAATGAATGATTTGGTGGAAATCATGGATTGTGTTTCCCGTAATATAGGACCTACTCATCATTTCACCATTGGATAAAAAAGAGAACATTTCTTACTTGTTCTGCCAAAATAACTTCCTCTATGGTTAGGCTTACAAGAGCAGACCTTTTAGAGATATTTTTATTTGCTGTAAATCATTTAGACTTTTCTAATTATCGTTACTTTCTGTCCTAGATTCAAACCATATGTTGAAGCAATTGATTAACTGCGCTTTAAGTGTAGTGAATGATGTTGGATCAGGTTTTAGATTTAGAATAAAATTAATGAACCACGAATGGTTCGTGGGGGAAAAATTTCAAAATTAATATTTAATCGAATTAAATATAAAATCACTTAACGATCATATATATTCAGATAAACGTACTGAGAAAATATAAAAATAATTTGTATTTTTTTCTTTTATTAGAGAAATTCTGATTTGGTGGGATCCAATTATTTGTCTTGCGTTATTCGTTCTTGAGATTCACAGAACTTCAATTCATATTCACACCAATAACCACCCGTAGGAATTAGAAATCTCGCAAGTATATTGTTAGGAATAGAGTGTGGACTCTCTAAATAATTGAATAAGAAAAATAATTTTTCTTCTTCCTCTAATAGTTTTCGACGGCAACTGTTGGGAAGGGAAGAGAAACTATTTTCTGATCTGAATAATCACACACTATGATTAGGGTTAATGATACAACCCTAATGTAATTCCTTATATAATAATTACAGAATTTACACATATACCCATATATGTTGAAATTCTGAAAATCACTTCCTTTGCACTGCAATTTGTGATTTTTATATCTCCCCTAGAGTAAAGACTATGTCCAAATCGATTAATTCAAATTGATAAATTAAATTGGTCCCTACAATTAATTATTTTATTTTATTTTATTTACTGATTATCCAATAATTAGAAAATAATAAATTAATATTTTGAACATTAATTTTGGTATTCACTAATTTAATGATGACACCCATCACGTATGAATTCAGGAAATGTACCTTGGTACAAAACACGTTTTTGGTCCAACTGACATTGTTTCTAATTTTTGTTCTTATGAGCTACTCCTAAGATCGAATGGACCCACATGAATAAAGTCATGTGATTCAAGTACCCGGCTAATTTATCTCCATAAATTCTCGACATATTTAATCCCGACATCGTACGCTCCACTATAGGTTCGATGCCGAATCAACTCTCGATTCATGTTCGCTATATTTTCTGTTGGTGCAAATAAAAATTTTCATTTCATGGTCCACGTGATATTTTACGATATTACCCTTTGTGAATTTCATTAACAAGTGCCGAATGTAAAATTACCATTTTATCTCTCTAGTTACTATTTTTTTAACTCCTTTATTGATTATGAGTAAGAAAAACATAACAGTGAAGTGTCTCATACAGTTCACCATGTCTTATTCAATGATTCATTTCATCGAGTATTTGGTCATTTATTTATTCACACACTCATCAATAAAACATAATGTGATATTGTTGTTTCCGCAATCTCGTCATGAATTCCATATCTATGAATCACACAATTTTAACATAGTTGAATTAAACATATTTTTTTACATAAAAAAAACTTTAGAAAAAACCGTTGAAATGACAGTCAATAATTCAAACGAAGTATTTCTTGAGGTAGCTGGCATTCCTGGGTTTCGCCCGTCTCCATTCTTCATCTCTTCCTTTCTCGTTCTGGCGAGGGCTTCGGCATTCTTTCCCGTTCTGGCGAGGTCTCTCGCTTCAGCGTTCTTTTCCGTTCTGACGAGATCTCCCGTTTCAGCGTTCTTTCCCGTTCTGACGGGGTCTCCCTCTTCTGGGCTCTTCCTACTCTGACGAGGTCTCCCGCTTCTGCGTTCTTTCCCGCTTAGCCCCAAATCTTGCCATGTTCGGGCCCACGCGTCCTCTCAGGATTCGTTTTCTGTACACGTATTTTGGGTGTTTTTTTCCTGTTCAGCACACAAATACATAATCTGATAAATATGGCATGCAGAGATACAAACCAGCGTAAAATATTAGAAGCTCACAAATACAAGCACGTTGCCTTACAATTCCAATGTCCAACTAAGGACATGTAAAATTTAAGCAACTCCACCATTTCATGCATGATTATCTTATTACGGAACTTAGGCAGGAGATATCACTACGTGCTATCCATGATTATCGTATTAAGCAAATTGCAGAGAATTTCAATTTCAACAATTAGATTCTATTAGAGAATCTGAAAATCCCAGCAAGCCCTAGACAAGAGTAGTTGACTGCATTCATTGATTCCGTAATATAATTAGGCAAAATAAGCGGAAAGACGAGATCTAGAATATGAGAGAGACAGAGGAGAAAAAGAAAGAGACCTTGAACATTTTACTGTAGGAGCTAGGAGGGTCTTATATGGCTCTGTAGCCTCCGTTGCTAAAAGCATAAGTTCTTGAAATTATGAGACCATGAAATGAGGCTTCACAGAAAAGTGCGGCCATAATACCTGAATTTCATTTCTCATTTTCTATGACTATGGTTAGTAAAAGTTGGAGACGATGGTCACCTTCAATTAGAAGATTAAGAAATAACACTTTTTAAAGCTATGTTATGTGTATTATTTGTAATTAATCAATCTGAGTGTCCATGCGAATCCCAGAGCTGTGGATTTCGTATGAGAGAGAACGATAGAGAGAAAGAGACAGTCACTAGTTAAGAGAATGAGTCGAAAACTGAGAGAGATATTTACATACAGTGAGCAAAACCCATAAAAAAATACAGATAAGAGTTTAATGTAAGAAATTGTGATCCAAAAAAAACGCCGAATTAACTTTGTAGGAGAATCAAAAACTAAATATTCGAATGATCTTTATACCTCCGGCCATTGCTGTTCAAACTCACACCTCACACTCTCTGATTTTTTTTCATGTTGTTGTTGGTTCTTCTAAACTTTCAAACACTCTAAACTAATAGTGTAATTTTTCTGAATTGTGTGCTTGAGCTGTGGGACCAAATCTCTATATATAGCTCCATCGGCCAAATCTCTATATATAGCTCCATTCTCTTCTCAATCAATGAGAAAACGTTCTGGCTGTTATGAACTTTTAATTTATGAAAGAAAAATGTTTGCACCATAAATTAGTCCGCTAGTGTCCATTGGTGAGAAACGGTTACATTCTCTCCCCCTTGGTCCACAATTTTACCTGATTGATGCCTTAACTTAATCTCATATTTTTATCTTTCTATAAAAGTAAACACATGAATCATTTTGATAAGTCCTATGAAAATGAGTATTACCTTGCATGTATTATGATGTACTAAGTTCTCAAGCTTTAATTTATGTGGTAACACTTAATGAATAAATCCCATGTTTATTCTTGTTCCCATACATATGAATTTTCTCAAATAAATTAAAGTGCACATAGATATGAGAAAATATCAAAAATAAGAGTTTCATTCATAAATTGTAGCTATAATTACATAGTGGTACCATGTCCTATTTTCTCTACATGATCCTTCAATTTCAACTGTGGCATGGCTTTAGTCAAATGATCAACGATCATCAAATTTATTACTTATGTTCTTAACGACCACTTTCTTTTCCTTAACACGTTCTCTTATGGCTAGATATTTAATGTCTATGTGTTTAATTCAGTTCTAACTTTTATTACTCTTAGCCATAAAAGCATGACTTAATCATCGCATAAAATTCTTAATGGCCTAGAAACATAATCCATAACTCTAAGCCCATATATGAAACTCTTAAACCATAGACCATGCGAAGTAGCCACAAAACAAGAAACACTCTTCCATGATACAGCTCCATCGGCCATCATATAAATATTACTAGATGTTGATTTGCACGAATCAACACAACCAGTAAAGGCAGAAACTAAGTATCCAATTACTTCAAAATTATTTGTTAGTTTATACGTAAGCATGTAATCTTTGGTTCCTTGAAGATATCTCATCACTTTTTTGCAGCTCTCCAGTGGTCCATACCTTGATTACTTTGATATCGTCCTAACATTCCTACATCAAATGCAATGTCAGGCCTTGTGCATACTTGAGCAAACGTCATTCTTCTGACAGTAGAATCATATGGAGTGTTCTTCGATCATTTATTCTCTCTCAAGATCGTTTGTCGGCGTTGATTCAAATTGAACGTATCACCTTTCACAATGGGAGCTACATTTAGTGAACAATCTTTCATCAGAAATCTCTCTAAAACTTTATTGATATAAGTTTTCTGAGATAGTCCTAAAATGTCTCGAACCTTGTCTCTGTGAATCTCAATGCCAATGACATAAGATACTTCACCGTTTCCTTCATATCAAATTTCTTAGAAACAAATTGTTCACCTCATGAAGCAAACCCTTATCATTGGTTGCAAGCAAAATATCATCCCATATAAAACAAGAAAACAAATCTTACTCCCACTAATCTTCTAGTATATATATTGATCCATGGGAATTTCAACGAATCGAATGAAGAAATCACCCCATGAAATTTAAAATACCATTGACATGATGCTTGTTTCAAGCCGAATTTCTTGAGCTTAAAAACCAAATGCTCACTATCACTAGAGAGAAATCATTTGAGTTGTTTCATATAGACCTTCTCATCTAGATCTCTATTGAGAAATGTGGCTTTCACATCCATTTATTGCAAGTCATGTCAAAATTAGCTACTAATGCCAAACTAATACATAGAGAACCTTTCCTTGATACAGGAGAAAAAATCTTTGTGTAATCGATTCGCTCTTTTTGAGTGAATCCCTTACCAACAAGTCTAGTCTTGTATCCCTCAATGTTGCCTAATGAGTCATTCTTAGTCTTAAAGACCCATTTATAGCCTATGACTTTTGCACTATCAGGCAACTCAACAAGATCCCAAACTCTATTACACTTCATGGAGCTCATCTCATCCTTCATATCATTGTACCAGAATTTTGATTCTTTGCAACTCATGGCTTATGAGAGAGACTCGGGATCATTTTTGACTCCAATGTTATAGTCAAATTCTTATAGGTACATGATATAAGCACTAGAAATTACTGACCTCTTAGTTCTAACAGATCTTCTTAATGTTTCACCATCATCTTCTTGGAAAGTTAAGGTTCAACTTGTTGCTCAGAAGTTTCAGGAATCGCCTGAACATCTTGATTTACTGGAATTTTGTCAACAGCTTGAGGAACTTCACTTATTGGTTGTTCAACATTAGTTTGTATTTGAGGGGTGCTGTGAACAAATAACAATCTATCACCTGAAGTGGAAGATTAAAACTTTGAATGATCAATACCAACAACTGTGTTCCTGATTTGATCGTTCCCACTGATCAATCATATACAAGAAACTTTATATTTACTGATTCCATAATCCTAGTGCAGTGAGATGGACGATAAAATTTGTAACCTTTAGACCTTTTGACAACTCCAACGAAAATCGCTAATGGTCCTTGGATCAAGCTTCTTCTCTTGTGGATTTATAGACCCTTACTTCAGACGGATATCCCCATATGCCGCAAACTTGGTTTACAGCCTTTCAATAATTCAAATGGTGTCTATGAATAACCTTAATTGGAACTCAATTTAATATATACACGGCTGTCTTTAGTGTTTTTGTCCACAAGGATTTAGCTACATTGGAACTGTTAAAACATACTCTTACCCATGTCGAATACTGTTTGATTTCTTCTTTCTACCACACCATTTTGATGTGGTGAACTAGACATGGTATATACTGGGCTAAACCTACCGAACATACCAGGTGCGTGTTCATCCTCAATGTATCTACCATAGTACTCGACACCTCTATATGATCTCACAATCTTAATTTGTTTACTGTACTATTTCTCTACTTTAACCTTAAATATCTTGAAGGCATCTAATGCTCCGTTCTTATTTTGATATCATGAGTAATCTTCAGCAAAGGTGATGGAGTATCTCTCACCATGTGAGTCCATATCTGGACTACATATATTAGTATGTATGATTTCTAATATGTATAAACTCCTATTGACACCTTTTTTAGACTTGTTGATTTGCTTTCCTTTAACACAGTCCATACATGTCTCAAAATTAGTTAAAAATTGAGAGTACTAAGAGTACTGAATACTCTATCATTTACTAATATTTTAATTCTACCTATGGAGATGTGTCCTAATCTCTGATTCCATAACATAGAGGAATACTCATTAATATTACACCATTTAATGCCAGTGTGAATATGCTTTGACTGTATGTGACATTATCTTTTGAATTAATACGCTAAAGATTATCAAATAAAATGTCAATTCTAACACAATCAGAAGAATAAAATAAACTGAATGATGCGTCTGGAAACTGAAATCAAGTTTCTTGAAAAACTTGGAACATAAAAGGTCCTATCTAAAGTCATTACTTAATGTTAAAAAACATGTTCCTATAGCTTCCACATGTGAGCCTATCTTGTTTCCAGATAAGATGCTTTGGTTTCTTTCCACTGGCTTCCTTAGGTTTTGCATACCTGTAAAGAGTTTACAATATGATTTCATAGTAAATCCAGGTGTTGATATTAACATTAAACATATTAGATTCATAACAAACAAATGAGATTTGATTACCTTTATCCTCAAGCCACTTATGAAATTTGGTGCGTTCTTTCTTCATGTGACCTTTCTTTTTATAGAAGCACTTGGCCTTTTTTATTATATCATCTTGGGATGATCTTTTATCCTTCCCCTAATGATTGGCTTGAGCCTTCCTATTTCCATAGAATCTAGTCGGCATTGCACTTTCACCTAGCTCTATCACTATCCTTCCTTCTTCTTGAACACATATAGTCATTAATTTATTGATTGACCACTTCTCCTTATGTGTGTTTTATGACATCTTGAAAGGCCCATGCTGTTATGGGAGAGTGTTCAGGATACAGTGTGCCATGAAGGTTTCAGATATTTCAATCTCAATCTTCTTAAGTTGAGCCCCAACATCCCTCATCTGCATGATGTGCTCACGCACACCTTGGACACTGGTGAGCCTTAGAGGAGAGAACTTCGTTATTAGAGTGCTTGCTGAAGCTTTTTCTGAAGTGACGAACTGGTCATCAATTACCTTAAGCAAGTCATGGTCATTTTCATGTTGATCCACTAAACAACAAATACTGGCAGAGATTTTGGTCTTAATGAACATCTTGCTTAGACGATTGGATTGCTCCCATCATTCATAAAGTGAAATGTTCATTGAAGAGTTTGCAACAATGATTGCTTGTGGTTCATCCTTCCTAAGTATATAATTAATGTACATCCACCCTAGGTGAAGGAGAACTCTCTTCCTCCATGCATACTTTATAGTTATCCCATTTCAATTCGAGAATGCCATAGGGGCATCAGAGAAATTCATAGGTTATGAAGTTGAATTAGACAATATTATATGACAATCTATATATTGTTGAAAAAATATAAATGTATACTTCTTGAAGGATTTTGGAGAACTTGATTCAGAGCTCCTAAACAAAAGTTATAATAATTTTCATGAAACTTGTTCAGGATGATAGATTATGCAGAATAGACAGATTTGGAAATTATACACTAGCAATTGGAAGCTAATTACATGGAGGATTATATATCATCAGAAGAATATGAAAAACAACTTTTAGAAGAATCTCACGAAATTCGATTTGGAGCACTCAATCAAAAGTTATGGCATGATAACGTACAGGCTGTCAACTCTCTCTTCTTCGACAATGGAAATAAGGGCGTAAGTCCTTGGGAGGGGCAGTTCAGAACTCCTACTGCTAGAAGGGACTAAGGGTGTAAGTACTTGGAAGAGGCAGTTCATAAGTCCTACTCTTAGAAGAAACTAAGGGCGCAAGTCCCTAGGAGGGGCAGTTCATAAGTTCTACTCTCAAAAGAAACTAAGGGCGTAAGTCATTGGGAGGGGCAATCCATAAGTTTTACTCTCAAAAGAAACTAAGAGCGTAAGTTCTTGGGAGGGACAATTCATAAGTCTTACTCTCAGAAAGAACTAAGAGCGTAATAAGTCTTTGTGAGGAGTAATTCATAAGTCCTGCTCTCAAAAGGAACTAAGGCGTGATCCGTAAGAGGGGCAACACATAAGTCATACTTTCAAAAGGAATTGAAACATGAGTCGCGATGGACAAAGGATGAGAACAGAAGAAAGAGAACGAACAACTCAATAAAAAAGGAAAAGAATTTCATAACAGAAATTCAGACCAGAAAAGAAAATAAAAGGAGAAGAATTTCAGAACAGAAGAGAAAAAATAAGGAAAAGAATTTGAGAACAGAAATTCGGTGGAAAAGAAAAAAAATCAGACTAGAAAAGAAAAAAGAAAGGAAAAGAATTTCAGACCAGAAGAGAAAAAAGAAAGGAAAAGAATTTCAGAACAGAAGTTCGACAGTAAGGAAAAGAATCTCAGAACAAAAATTCAAACCATAAGAGAAAAAAGAAAGGAAAGGAATTTCAGAACAGAAATTCAGACCAGAAAAGAAAAATAAAGGAAAAGAATTTCAGAACAAAAATTCAGACCAGAAGTGAAAAAAAGGAAAAGAATTTAAGAACAGAAATTCAGTAGAAGAGAACAAAAGAAAGGAAAAGAGATTTTGTTAAACTGAAGCCGAAATGAAATTCATGTGTTACCGATGTAAATCACGTTTAAAAAATGAATCAAAATACATAAAATTGCATGTGGGCTAATTTTTTTTCAATAAGACTTATTATTCTTTATGATACGGCGTATCGAACTACTTAATTCATAATTCTAAGAGTATATTATGAGTATAATTTGATATTTCCTATCTTTGATTATACTTTATGATCAAACTATCAAATTATCTCTTAATTCATAATTCTTGTGGTAAGTTATGAATAATTTGATATTCTACCATAATTAATTATTCAGATATAAAAAAAATAATGTGGAATAAAATTTATTATATTAATTTATTAATTACAAATTTGATGTCTAAAATTACTTTATATGATCTTAAAACTTTAGTAATAATTTCATTTAATTAAAGATGTTGTGGCTATTATCTAATTAAATAAAATCATATAAATCACTTAGGCATTATTGTTTTCTTTTATGCTAGAAATCTCTAAAGTTTTATGAGAATATTTCTATATTGCATAATTTAACGACCATTAATTGAATATTAAGCCAATTTATGTACTTAATTATTCTCATGATAAAACTTAATTTACATAATGAAATATAATATTATGTAGAATAATATTTTCAAGCATAAAAAAATAACTTGACAGGGGAGAACATTACTAACATCTTATGCATAATCATTCCCACAATTTCAATCATAAATATTGCATAAGAAACTATATATTATGCCTATTACCTAATCTCATGCCATCAAACAAATAAAACTCATTTGAAAATTGCATATATTAATTTATAACATAAATAATCAACTCATGCAATACTTAATGAGCATAATCAATCAATTTGCATAATTTAATAAATCCTAACATTCCATATACTGTTCATAAACATAAATAAATAATATATGCAAGCAAAATAAATAATGATTAAAAACTAAATTCTACAAAATTGCCCAAAATCTAATTGAAATGTATAAAAAATGCAGACAAAAGCAATGACATTTTCTATAATTGGAGGAGAAAGCTGGCATTTTCTGTAATTTCGGTTATCTTAAAAAACAATGGCATTTTTGTAAACAATTTCAAAACTGCAAGAATGGCATTTCTGTAAATTTGGTAAACTTTAAAAGCAGCGGAAGTTTGGTAAATTTTTCATCTTCAACCTCCATCCAGGTAAAACAGACTCGGTTCAGACCCCGAATCCCAGCACCAAACCCAACCAAAATTCAATGTTTGATGAAAAAAACTTTATTTTTTAACCGTAGAATGCTTATAAAATCAATATCTTAAGGATTTCTAACATTGCCTTGCATAAAAAAATCTCAAAAACAAACTTCAATATTTGAAAACAGAGAAGAACAAAGCCTTTATATAGAAACACTGAGGCAGAGATTACAGGGATCTGATTTACGATCTAAAACTCGCGGAATTAAACTTTGTAGAAGGATCAAAAACCAAAGATCCGAAAGATCTTTATACCACTTACCATTGGTGTTCAAACTCAGGCCTCACACTCTCTAGTTTTTCTCACGTTGGTTTTGGTTCTTCTGAGCTGTCAAACACTCCAAACTGGTAGTGTAGCTTCTTTGAATTGTGTGTCTGAACTTAGGGACCAAAACCTATATATAGCCTAGCTTGTTGGAATTTTTTGTGTCGGCTGCCATTGATTGTTAATTTGAGTTTTATAAAACTGGTTGAACGTTAAATCCATGGTACATGATCGATAAAGCCCGATATTATAATGATCCATAAGTAGGGCTTATGTTCATCTCATGTTCTTTATTTTTTGGTGTGATTGAATAAGGTGTAGGGCCTGTCAGCACTAGGCTTCTTAATGGGAGGACCCAATACAGTTTTAACCCTAGTTGGAAAAGGCCCCCTCTCCTGACTGCCCTAGTCTATATATATCCAAAAGGAGTGTATAGATTGGTGTTTTTTCCGATTGATAGCCACCATAGGGTAAAGGGAGACAAGGAGAGGAAGACCTAGTGCTAGGTATCTACATCATGACAGCAAATCCAGGTACGCTTCATAATATTGATTCGTTCTAATGATTACGGTGTTCTTGTATCTAGTATGATATATAGATCCAATTGTTAGAATTGTATCCATAAAGTATGGTGTAATAATTATTTATAAATATTTAGTTATTTCTTTGACGTTTATATATTACTAAATTTTATGAACAAATGAACGTTTTCTTTAATTAAAGTGTGTTTATAATTTACTTAAGTCTTAGAATTACTATCTACGTAAGAAAAGTAAAGACTGAGCGATCTTCGAGATGAACTCTTCCAAGATAGTTCAAAATATTATTCGCAGTCTTAGGACCGACTGGAGAATCAAGTCCAATTATGATTGTTAAGTTGAACCAAACCATGCCGGTCTCGGGGCATGAGAGTGGAGACTCTAACGGTTGACCTAGACATGTTATGAAACATATTGAATAGACTAGTAATAAATTACTTTAGCGGAAAGTCATTTATTTAGCTCCAAATCCAATTGTTACACCTTAAGGATATTTTCATAATTACCTTAATCCTGACAATATCTCGACTGTTGGGACCATCATTTAACTATGTTGAAGTTGCTTGATTCACATATATGAAATTCATAACGAAATTGCGAAAGCAATAATATCACCTTATGTTTTATTGATGAGTGTGTGAATAAATAAATCTGGTAAGATACTTGATGAAATGAATCATTGAATAAGATATGGTGAACTGTACGAGACATCTCACCGTTATGTCTTTCTTATTCACAATTAATAAAAGGAGTTAATGAAATAATAACTAGAGGGGCAAAATGATAATTTTGTATCACACTCTTGTTACTAATATTCACGAAGGGTAACATCGTAAAATATTTTATGGACCGTGAAAAGAAAATATTTATTTGCACCAACAGAAAATGGAGCGCGCATGAACCGAGACTTGATTGGGCATTAGACCTATGTGGAGTCGTACGATGTCAGGATTAAATAGGTCAGAAATTTATAGAGATAAATTAGCCGAGTATTTGAATCTCGTAGCTTTATATGTGAGTCCATTCGCTTGTAGGAGTAGCTCATAAGAACAAGAATGAGAAACAACGTCAGTTGGACTAAAAACGTGTTTTGGATCCAAGGTACATTTCCCGAACCCATATGTGATGGGTGTCATCACTAAATAGTGAAGACCAAAATTAATTTTCAGATTACTTAATGTGTTATTTTCTAATTATTAGATAATTAGTAAATATAATTAATTAATTAATTGATAGGGATCAATTTAATTTATCAATTTGAATTGATGAATTTGGACACAGTCTTGGATATAGAGGAGATGTAAAAAAATCGTTGATAGCAGTGCAAGGGAGATGAATTTTGGTAATTTGACATGTAGAGGTATATGTGTAAATTTTGTAATTATTATATAAGGGATTGCATCCCTAACCCTAATCATAGTATGTGATTATTCAGAACAGAAAATAGTTTCTCTCCCCTCCTCCCTACAGTTGCCGCTGAAAACTATCAAAGGAAGAAGAAAAATCATTTTTTCTTTCTCATTTGTTTAGAGAACCCAAACTATTTTCCTAACAATATCCTTACGTGATATACTTCTAAATCCTACGGGTGGTTGATGGTATGGAGATTAATTGAAGTTCTGCGAATCTCATCAAGAACACAAGACAAATAATTAGATCCCGCCAAATTAGAATTTTTCCAATACAAGAAAAGATATAAATTGCCTCTATCTTTTCTCAATACATTTACTTGAATATGTATGATTGTTGAGTGGTTTTATATTTAATTCGATTAAATATTTGTTTTGAAATTTTTTTAAATTCTTCCCACGAACCGTTTGTTATTAATTAGTTTTGTTCTAAATCTAAAACCCGTTGCAAGAATTGGTATCAGAGCCTAATATTTTTTATTATGCATATTCTGTGATTAAACGTATGCATGGATGTATATTGTGATATTGACATATAATTTTTTATGGTAGATTCAAAGCACGTTTAAATGTGTTTTATGAATAGATCCCGATCGATTGGCTCTGGGTGTTATTTTTTCAATTTTAGAATTGATATACACCAAAACTGTGACATAGGATTTTAACAATCCATAAGTAGAGCCTAGGTTCATCTAATGTTCTTTATTTATTTTTTTGTGATTGAATAGGGTGTAGGGTCTATCAGCACTCAGCTTCTTAATGGGTGGACCCAATATAGTTTTAATCCTAATTGGCAAAGGTCCCATCTTCTGTCTATACCAGTCTATATATATCCCAAAAGAGTGCATAAATTGGTGTATTGTCCTATTGATAGCCATCATAGGGTAAAAGGGAGATAAGGAGAGGAAGACTTGGTGCGCGATATCTACATCATGACAGAAAATCCATGTACGCTTCGTAATATTGATTCGTTCTAATGATTACGGTGTTCTTGTATCTAGTATGATATATAGATCCAACATATCTCTCATCAAACTTTATGGCTAAAAACGTTACCATTCTCTTCTCGATGAATGAGAAAATGTTCTAGCTATTATGAACATTTAATTTATGAAAAGAAAATGTTTGGACCATAAACCAGTCCATTAGCGTCCATTGGTGAGAAACAGTTACATTTAAGACTTGCAATTTCCACCGTCACAGTTCTTCCAATATGAGAAAGTTGCACGACTTCAAGAGCTCTGCTGTGGGAAGTGGCATTGTGGAGAACATTGAGATAAGGGGAAAAAAGGACAATAGACCCTAATACATAGCTATGGTGTAAGCGGGTCGTGCAGTGATTGCTACTCTAAGGCTCGGGGTGGGGGAGAATGGGGAAGAAGGAGAAGTGAAAAATGTTGAAAATTTTAAGTGAAAAATCATTTTTATTTTTTATTGACTTGAAATGTTATAATAATTTTTTTTTTAATTTTAAATTGACACTATTTCAAATAAAATGAAGGGTTATAATCACTATTTGAATGACTACGAACCAGTCTATATATATGGTGAACCTATATGTGTTTTGAAAAAAAGAATGAAAATTTCATATAATTTTCTCTCTATTTTATGCATCTCTTTATTAACTAACGTGCGCAGTTACAAACCATGGTTGCATTCGCTGGTTCTTATGGATTAGAATGCAATTTCCATAAGAACGGAAATTCATTCTACCTTAGGAGACAATTGCTCATCACCTTATGCACCGTAGATGAAACAAATTTGTTTTAAGGACACAATGTTCGCACTGGGCTCGGATTAGCTTTTATTTCTTGGTTGTTGCAGAATTTTAGATGATTCCAATACTGTAAGTAATTTTCATATAAAAGTACAAGGTACACGTCTTTTTCCCAAAAAAAAATCTTAGGGCATGGGGTGGGGGAAATAAGGAATAAGGCTAAGGCTAAAAAACAAAACCTAAATTTTTGTTTTGAATTTTCATTTCTAGCGCATCTATGCCTCTTTTAAGGGAAACACATTCGTCCTTTAATTGAGTGCATTTTCAAAAAAAGCGCATTTTTGGGTTTCCATAGCATAACAGTAAAGAATCCTCTAGTGTTATTAAAAATGAATTATATTATTGCGAATACATTTGTGTTACATAGTAAACTAACATACTTTAGGTACCTTATTATGTATTGAAGTAACTCAATATATATTTGAGATACATATATAGAAGATAAAAATAAAATAGTAATTAAAGCTAATCACTAAACTTCAGTACTAAGAATGACAAATTAAGAAAAACTTAAAATATAAAAATACTTGCTATTCAAGAGTACTTTGACCTGAAGGATCCGTCCTACATCAGACATGTAGTTGCAGAAAAAACTATATGGATAGATGAAATTTCATTTTAGTTACTTTATTAATAGATTGAGTGATGTTACTATCAAATGCGTGCATGAACACGGAAATAGAGAAAAGTCAAGAAATTATTTAGTTTTCTTAAGCCAATTAGTCTTAGTTTGACATAGTTTTCTGGCAGTTGCATGGTGATGGTCCATTGTTTTGTCTTCATATTTCACTTGACAATAATGATAGCAGTAATATCATAATAAATACAATATGCTAACTAGATTAAAAAAAACGTCTCATGTATTAAGGGCTTATGTGGGTCCCACACTAATTTGTATTATTTAATTCTTACCATTTTTCCGATTTATGAGTTTAAATTTATGAAAAAAATGAATACAGAAAAAAACGAAAGTACTTCTTGACTATCGTATTATTTGATGAGAAATCATAATTTTTAACATTTTGCATCGATCATTAATTTTTCACTTAAAATTAAAACCATACTCCAATTTTAATAGTACAATAACTTTTTCCCAGAAGACCCCAACTCAAAAAGAAAATGAACTTTATTTACATCCAAACAATAACCTTGACAAAATTGATATTAGTACCAATTAATTCAATTATCAATCTCAATGAAGAAGAAGATAAGACGCATCTTTTTCTATTTTCTTTAGCTATGAGAATTGCCAGAATGTCCAAATAAATTTAAATAAAATGAAAATAACACAGTTCATTATTTTCCAAGAGAAAAAAATCAAGGGCTATAAGTTCCTGGGACAGTTATTTGACAAAAAAAAACAGTTCCTATGTCACCCAACTATTGTTTTTTTTTCAAGTTTATGTCATATTTATGATGTAATATTTCAGTTAAATTAAGTATAAGTAAACTTTAAGTTAATTCGATTTTCTAAATCAAAGGACTCAAGCAAGATATATGATTCCTAATTTTAGCTAAACAAATTAAATTAAATGGTAAAACATATTTTTTGTTCTAATACTATGAATCCTAATTTAGTTAATGTAAGTTTAATTTTTATAATCGAATTATCGGATTATTTAAAAACTACAATCAAGTCCAAATTTCATTATGAATTCGCTTGATTTTTTCTACCCAGACATTCAATTAATATCAATATTTTCTTCTATTATATGAGTCATCAACCGCATATAAACATTAAAGTTTTGAGCATAATAGAAAAATCGATTATATCATTTTAGATATGGAAGGGATTGAATTTAAGTTACTCCAAATCTAATCGTCTAAAAAAGTAATTTACGCTGAAATAAAATTAGGGGTCTTGGAGTGCAGTTCACGGCGAAAGAGAGTAGGTTCGAATGAAAAACATTGATGTGAACACATCAACCAACCATCCACGAGAAAAACATTTCATTAATTTCTTGAGAAAACCGTTTCTTACTTTTCTTCAAATCTGTTTATGTTTATCTTTTATTGTCCAAAGTTCCTGATTTTTTCCTCATTTATTTTGGCTAACAATACTGTAAATTCTTCTCTCTTATATGTCATGTGACTGGTCAAGAACGACAAAGATAAAATGATCTATTGATAATTGTAAAATTTAAAATGATCATGTTAATTGATGATAAACATGATTTGTGTTTTTGGTATAAGCATAATTTCGTGCTAAATTTTTATAAATCCATGCTTCACAAATAAACCCGTGAAATTCACAAAAACTCGTAACAATTACATGTTCCATGATGCCAAAACATCTCTAAAATCGCTTAAAATCAATTGCTCAAAAAGCTCATGTGCTATATTAGAATTTTTATTTTCTCAAACTCAGATTTTAATCCATACCAAAGCCAATCACTCATATCCATATGCTAGTAAGAATTAAAAAGAAAAGTCTACCACGACCTTTGCCATGCTCTTCGGTACAAGCAACAAAGCCAACCCGAAATCACTAACCATTCCCCAAATTCTACACATGATTCAAGAAACAAATGTCATGTTGTGCCCAAGCTTGATACCCCAAATTAAAACTGAATCAAGTGTCATGGGGGCTTTCGCAATTTAATTCTTTCCACACACAATACGTCTTTCGTGCTTGGTTTCTCTTTGATACAAACCAAAAAGCTCTTTTCATGCCAAGTTCATTTTTCTTGCTTAATTTTCTTTGATATAGACTATCCCAACGCTTTTTGCCCGATACAATGAAACTCAGAGGCAAACCATCATTGGTGTTTTTCCCTCAAAGCATCCATGCTCAGAAAATTCGAAGAGACCAGACACCCAAGCTACTCTTTTCACTTATTGTGCATTCTTTAGAAATAATTCTGAAAACATTCATCTTCCTTTAAACATTCATATGTCATGTTGTAGCATACACTTACTCCAATCTAATCTTCAGGTTCGTAGTTCATTTTGTAAAACAACTCAATTACCCATTATAAAAGGCCCTCCATACCAACCCTTGCTTTTACACAACGATACAGATCCAGCACCCCAGATACAGCTTGTAAAAAATAAGCCCTTGAAGCACAGCACAATGACTCACCTTCACCCAATGACATCAACACCCGCATTCACCTAATGTCTACATCACACCACCTTTTACGATCAATCTCGAGCTCTAGACGATGGCTTCTCACTCCCTAAGACAAAATACACATGAAAGACTTGATTCCAAAAGAATTTAATAAACATTACACATTGTTCATCCTTTTCAGTGCAAAAAAAAAGTTAATAGGCAATAAACACTTCATATGCAAAAAACATTTATAATACTTTACAATTAAAAAACCCAGGTAATCTTCATATACAACCTTACGTAAAATAAAATGATCAGTTGATACGTAAAATTTAAAATGATCATTTTAATTGAATTGATAATAATTAGATTGATGATAAACATGATTTGTGTTTTAGGTATAAGCATAATTTCGTGCTAAATTTTTATAGTATTTCAGTGAAGTTACTTATGTTATAATGCTTATTGTATTGATATGGAGATTGTACTTTTGACACTATATAAATCTAAGTTATATCCTCTTTAAAGCACTAAATGTTGAGGTATTTCTCATATACTTTAATTCAATATTCTGTTTCCAAGAAAACTCTTTTCAAAATTTTCAATAGATACGGAGGAAGAACTATACAGTTTCAAGTCAATCGTGGAAACTCAAATGGAAAATGAGGAGGATGAAGATCTAGTAGAGGTAACAAAGTCATTTGTCAAGTTTAAATGGTACATACAGCTACAGTCTGTTACTACACATATGAGAAGCGTTATCATGGAGGATAAAATTCTAACAATTCTTACAGCATCACCATCTACTTATATTGCATCCACTGATTCAAAATATGAGATCTCTTGGCATGTTGATAGTGTAGCCAGCAACCATATGAAATCTGAGTTGATTTACCTGAGTCTTGCTCAAGACTACAATGGAATGAGAAATTTGCAGGTTGAAATGGTAAAGAGCTTTCCATAACTGATGTTGGTTCTGCGTTGTTATCCTCTAAATCATACCCTTTGAAACTTAATCTCTTCTTAGAGTTCCTGCTATTAATAAAATTTTGATTAATGTTTTAAGCTAACTCAGGACAATAATGTTGCAATACCATTATGGCATATTCATTTGTTAAAGATCTTGATAATTCTATTTCTTCTTATATAAATAGAGGACAAGCAACAGGATATATTACTAATGCATCAAGTAAATATGATTTATGGCCTAAAAGAGTGGGACAACCTGCACAAGAAATTTTTTAACAAGATCTTACTATCCGAAAATCTGTTATCTTCAAAAACCAACTCTTCGTCTTGCATAGCTTGTTAAAAAGTTTAAAGCCATGTCTTACCTTTTTCCCAATCTAAAACAATCACTTCTCAACCTTTTAAAGTAGTTTATACAAATCTGTCATGTCCTGCACCAGTTGCCTCTAGAGAAGGTTCTAGATATTATATCAATTTTCTATATGGTTTCACTAGGTTCTCTTGCTGATTTCTGCAAAAGTGAAATCAAAAGCATTCCATTTTTTCTAAAACACTGAAAAAAGAAAAGATCAAAACCTTACAATCTGGTTGGGGAGGTGAGTTTAGATCTCTTTCTAGTTTCTTACAATCTCAAGATATTATTTTTAGATACCATTGTCATCACATACATTGATAAAATAGAAAATCGAGAGAAATATATAGTCATATAGTGCAAATAAGCTAACATCCCTTTTAGATTTTTGTGCGATTTTTTTTCAAACAGTCACCCATCTCGTAAATAGGTTACCTACTTCAACTTTGTAGTACATATCACCTCACCTGAAGTTGTTTGATAATATGCCAGATTGTAAGATACCAAAAATCTTTGGTTGTGCATTTTTTCCTTACTTGATATCTTATATGCCAAGAAGGTTGATTTTCAATGTGATTTGTGTTTATTCTTAGGTTATTCTCCAAGTCACTAGAGTTATAAATGTCTTCATTCTTCTGGTAGAGTTTACATATCTAGAAATATCACCTTTAATGAAAATCAGTTTCCTTATTCTTCCATTTCAAAACAGATACTAAACCAGAAAACCATACTCCTTTGCCTTGTTTAAGTACTGTCATGTATTCAGGTGTTCCTTATACCATAAAAGGAAAAATTTCATCAGGCTAATGTCATAGGCCATTCATCTTAATCTTCAAGCAGCTCTTCTAGTTATGCTCCTTCACAGCAAGGTAATTTCATAATACATCACATAATATTCAGTCTTTGACTAATATCGTATCACATTGTCAATATCCTGATTTTCCTTCAATCGGGCTCCTTATTTGATGGTTTAGATTTACCTAATAATAGAACAATCAACCTTAGTACGAAATAAACAATGTCAATCATCCTCTACATCTACTCACCAAAGGTAAGTAGATCTAAAAATGGTATACATAAACCTAAAGCCTACACAACAATTAAACATTCTTTACCAAGCTCTTCATCCCACATAACCAACAAGTATTAAGCTAGCTCTTTTTCATCCCAATTGGTAGCAAGCCATAATAGATGAGTATTCTATGCTAATTAAAAATTAGATTTGAAATCTGGTTCCATTCACTGCTGATATCTCTTTGGTTGATGAGGAAGGAGTCTTCAAACTGAAACTCAATCATGATGGCAGTGTTCTAAGGCATACAGCACGGTTAGTAGCAAAGTGATTTCACCAAACGTCTAGTATTGATTATTTTGAAACCTTTAGTCCAGTAAAACCTACAACAATGAGATTTATTTCACATCTGGCTTTCTTTTAGATGTGATATTAAGCAACGGGATGTAAACAATGCTTTTTTGAATGGTTTTATATGAGAATCAGTGTATATGTCACAGCCAGAAGGATTCATTGATGGCATTATGGAAACTTAATCAATGGTCAGCTCATATGGAAACTTAACCTTAGTTCACAAAATGCCCTCCCGTCAACTCAGTCTCATTTGGTATATTCTCAAACAGTAGAAGAACTATAAACCATCATTTATGGTGATGGCGTTATTTGCTGAACAAGGGATGGTACTCTGTCTGAAGCTAGTGCCACCATGATGAACATAATTCCTTAGAGAAGAGACACTATTACTATTCCCAGCGGATTCTTGAATAGATGTTAGAAATTAAGCAAGAAACTTCCCTTTCTAGCACATTGCTAAACTATTCTAAATAAGAATAGTTTGCCACATGTAGTACTAAGTCTGAAGCTTGATTTGATAACTAGGAAAGATAAATATGTAAGGAGCTAAAAACAGAATAGTAAGTTAGAATACCAAAGATAAGCATACCATCCACCTATCTCTTTGGCAGATCCATATTGACAGAAGAACCAAGTATATAACTAAACCAAGAAGAATTATTATATTTTACCTTGCTGGTAAAACAACAAGAGAAAGCCATACCTGCACTGTTAAGGACAATATTGATCGAAGATGCATGATATCTTTTATTAGCAAATAGCAAGGATGCCCAATTTCATTAAGAAAACAGAGTTACAAACACACTAAAATCTGAAACAAAACTATCAGATCTAAATACATATAAACCATTATAAATGTCATATAAGACCAATATATATCTAATATCGTATGGGACTCACAAGTTGGTAAAAAAGAAATATGCCAAATGGAGAAAATGTGAAAGGAAAATGACACATGTTATGGTTACATGTAACAAACAGGCCTTTAGGTTTATGGAGACACATGAAACAAGTCGTTTGTCCGAAAACATTTACAGGAAATGGGAACCAAGATCATACCTCCTGTTGGGACAAATCTGACAAGGCATCACTCGTCCTATGCAATTCAAATTCATGAGCATTTACACTTGTCCTAGCAGAGATGTTGACGAGTAATTAAGGGCTAAATTTTAGCAGAATGGGATTTGTGATCAGAGCTATATTTCCATTTTAATAATTTAATGAACGCCAAAAGTTATTAATATCTAGTGAAATAATAGAGAAATACCAAATCTATAATAGAATATTAAAACAAAAATCACTTGGAAACAATGCATTTAAAAGAGAACTTATCTACTTTGCTAACCCAGTAGTCCAAGCTCATAAATCTTCTATTGTAGTTCAAATATATATTTTTCCCAATGAATGTCACAACAAATTTTTTTTCATCATCTCATCTGGTAGTCTACAACTAAATTAGAAAATATTATTAAAAATAATAAATAATAGAGGAGTATAAAAGTCTTGATACAAACACACTCAAATAAGTGTTAATAAAGATGGAGTCAAGAACAAAAAGAACTGAAGCAAAAAATCAAAAGACGTGGAAGAAGACTTAGAAATTAGAAGTTACTACAGATAGCAAAACATGTTGAAACTACCCAGTACCTATTAGCAGTAATCGAAAGACTAAAAACTAAAAACCCCATTAAGACCAATTAAGTAAGGAGATGAAAAAACATATAACAGAGAAAGTGGTATGAAGCTAACAATCAAGAAACTAGAAGACAATCTATGTGTCCTCACATAGATATACCCAGAGATTTTATAATCTTTGTGCTCTACACCAAATCAAGAAAAACTAGCTACTTGGTTGTAGCCACCAACTCTTTTGTATGTAAAGAACCAAACAAAGGAACAAAAGCTAAGACCTTTATACATATTTAGATTGCTACTTAAGTTTTTAAAAATGATTTGAAATGATTTGTCAAAGGGAAGCCCTGAAATTTCGCATCTTCACTGAATGTTTTTATCCAAATACTCAGTTTCAATAAAACCAACAGCCAGCCTAGTAATGCCATTAAAAAAACTGATAACTCTACTAAAAGACAATCATACATTTTCTTGATATTGATTTTCATCCTCACAGAAAAAAGAAGCTGCAAGAACTTAAAAATTAAAGGCTTTCTAAGCAAAGATAACAAATCTCTTCATTCAATCTATACCAACTTCACTCTTGCGCTTCTCAAAGAATCAATAACAGCTGTAATCTTACCATGATACTTCTGTTCTCTTTTCATGTGCACAAAAACAGTGGGCATTCCCTCATCCAGCAATCACTCTCCCAATAGTTTGCCGGTCTTCATTGCATTACTAGACATTAGAGGTTGATTTTGGAAAAGCCTAATTAATTCAGACAAATTGTCTGAGAAAATTGTTTTTCCAAAAGCAGCAATTTTTGAATACAAAAGAGATTATGATGAAGCCCTAAAACCAGACAAGAACTCACAAAATTCACAAAAATTAGACAAAATTCACAAAAATCATACATGAATTTCAGATTAAAACCCACATTGCAAGAAAAACCTTACCTCTGGTTCTGACCTTCGCCTTTTCCAAGGCATGCAGCAGAAATCGAAGTGGAAGAAAGTTGGGAGACATAGTTGTGGCATAGAGAGAGAGAGAGTTGCGGAGCTAAGAGAGACATCTGCGAGAGCTAGTTGCAAAACCTCAGGACATAGCTGAGAGAGAGCTGTAAGAGAGAGCTGAAAGAGAGAGTTGCAATAGATACATGCGAGCGAGAGTGTCGCGAGATAGATGTGAGAGCTGGTTCACCACTTCAAGAGAAAGCTTTAAGATATGATGAAGAAGACATGTGAGATATTGCTCAATAATGCTTCTAATTAATTAGGCGGGTTTTTGGTTTTGTCTCCGCGCCTGTGGCCCGCGAAATAATTGGCTTCTTATAGCATTTCAACACAAAATGTGGTCGTTAAGTTTCATGAAAGCACTTAATTGTTGTAGTGATATCAAGGTTTTAAAGGGAGATTGAGGCGCACGCCTTCAGGCTCAAGGCGAGGTGTCCATCTAGAGTATCGAGACGTGCACCTTTAAGATACTCTGATGAAATATACGCCTCATGCAACATAGGTATACGCTCTTGAGGCTTACGTCTCAAGGCTCATGAGATGTAAACATCATGTTTTACTATGGGTAAGGTCAATAAAATGACCTAACCCATTGACCCATGGGTTAAAACCCATGTTTATGTGAGGTAGTAGCTCTCTCCCATATTTCTTATTTTCTGTTTTAGTTAAAGAAAACAAAAATGGAGTGTATCCCTAGGGTTTTGGCGATCAAAGAAAAAGAAGAAGAATACACAAACAAAGAAAAAACAAATCTACCTTTGAGGTATTTCTTGTCTCATTCTCTTCCCTTTTATCTTTTTCTCTATTTTCTCAGTTTTATGCATCTTCGAGGATTCTCTTTTTTCTTTTTTCCTATGCCTTCTCTTCTCCTTCTCTTCTCCTTCTCTTCTCTCTTTCTTCTTTATTTTTCTATTTTTTCTTTGTTTCGTTATGAGTTGCAGAGACTAAAACAATAATATTTGAGGTATTTCTTGTCTCATTCTCTTCCCTTTTATCTTTTTCTCTATTTTCTCAGTTTTATGCATCTTCGAGGATTCTCTTTTCTCCTTTTTCCTATGCCTTCTCTTCTCCTTCTCTTCTCTCTTTCTTTTTTATTTTTCTATTTTTTATTTGTTTCGTTATGAGTTGCAGAGACTAAAACAACAATATATCATTTGTCTTTAGTTCTTTAAGATAGTGGAGCCCTTTTTCACCCACTTGTCTTGCTTTTTTAATTTTTTATGATTGTTTCATTTCTGTTTTTATGAGTTGCAAAATGGTGGATGTCAAACACATACAACTACTCTGAATGACAATGATATTGATGTTGATGTTTATGATGTTGAGGAAGCAAATGGAAGTGTTAGGGAATCTCAAGGAGTTCGAAAGAAGTCTAGGGTGAAAGGTTAGTATAAAATTCAAATATTATTGAAGTTCTCAATTTTTTCCAAGTAATTATATTATATATCCTTATTTTATTTATGAATGAATAGATAAAGGAAAGACGCCAATGATGTTGGTGGATGAAGAAGAATGTGTGGATGATGACATGGGCGAGGATGATGAATGTCAGATTAGATATGGCAATGATTGATTAGAAGACCCTATAAGTGATGATGATATTGAAGTTGATTCTCTAGAACCATGAGAGACTCTCAAATAAAGAAATCTCATGATGATTTTAAGACAATTAGGAATTTTAATGCTTTTATATAAGAATTATTCTCATATCATATATTTTGTTACGTTTTTAAGAACTAGTGATGAAAGAATTGTTATATGATGATATTTTCAATTGGATGGTTTATATAAATTTTTTACGATTTATATAAGTCTTTTAGGAGTTTGTTTTCCTTCAAAATTGAAACTTACGCCTCGTTCCGCCTTGAGGCTTACGCCTCGTCTCTTTAGAGGATAATGCCTCGAGGCCGCCTCACGCCTTTTAAAACCTTGAGTGATATTAGTTTCATTAATAGATCTATAAAGATAAGAATTCACAAAAAACAAACTCATTAATCGCTTTTCATACATGATTCCCATCTGGACGAGGTGTATCCACACCTAAATAAAAAACAGCTAGCTGAACTTCCTCACAAGATACTTTAGCACACAATAAATTATTGTCACTCTCACTAATAATCTTATCCACATGACCTACGACCCAATCTACATCATAAACATGTTTCTTACTAAAATTATTAGTAGTACAGCCCTGAATAATATTATAAATTTAGAATCATCATGCAGCTAGTTACCAAAAGAGTCTAACAGTAACAATTATGTTTTGAAACCTCCTTTTAAAACTGATTTCTAGAAAATTTTTACATTTCTATCCCCATTTTTAAGCCAATCAATTCTAGATCTCTGTTTCTAATATATTTCCTCTTGTTTCCAAATTTTGGTAATTCTGGAGGTAATAGTCTATTTCTTCCTTCTATCTTCCTATAAATCATCGTTGCAACTTAAATTCCTACTCCAAAACCTTTTACTTCTCTTACAGCTCTCAAAGATTTGCCATAAAGTTACACATACCCCATGTTAGAGCCATTTTCAATCCAACTCTTCCTAAGGACAGTCTCAAAATCCTATTCATCTATCCATTTAGCTTCAAATCTTAAGCTTCTAAGCGGTTTAGGTAAACTCTATCAAGAGTCAACCATAACATATTACGGTCTGACCCTATGTTTGGAGGAACTTGTACATCTAATAAAGGAAATTTATCAAGGAAGGAGTCATTAATAAGTACTCTATCAAGCCTTTCTGAATATAATTATCACATTGCCTATTGTTCCTCCAAGTAACAAAACACCCTTTAGATTGAACATAAAAAAAGCCATGTTTATTCACAAAATCATTAAACCTCCTAGCTAAAGAATAGTCAAAAGAAGAACCATCAGATTTCTCTTCTTTATAGAGCATATGATTAAAGTCCCCAGTCATAACCCAAGGAATGGAGTTAAACAAGATTAGAATTAGCCAAGTTTTCATATTGATTCCACCTATCTTTTAAATCTCTACTGCCATCAAAAGGTAACCCTACCCCACCCTTCAATCCTCATTTCCATTATATTCCTAGTATTGGATATGCTTTTAACATCAATGTCATTTTTCTAGAACATAACCATACCACCAGATGAACCAACTAGCTCTACAATATGCCAATTTCCAGCCCTATTTAGTCTAGTTTTAGATTCAATAAGACAAACTATTTTGGAGTTAAACTGGATGAAAGCATCCTTTAAAGTTAGAACTCTCAAGTTGTTCTCCAAACCCTGATAATTTCATATCAATGCCCTCATTGACCCCTAGATGGCTTATTTGGGTAAGCCATTTCAACCCCATAATCTAACCCAGATTCCATATCAAAGTTTAGCGAAGAAGGAATTAAACTCAAGTTCTTACCTGTAGGCTGATCTAGGTGATCAATTCTAGGCCTTTTCTTTCTATTAAAATTATCAGTGTGCTCCTCGATATTACTTTATAACCTTCCTGCCTTGCTTGTTGTTATTAATGTTTGAGATTTCCACCTTTAGGCTTAGCTGCAACAGAACTATTCAAATTATCAATATTTAATGTTAGAGGTGAAAATCGGGCCGCCTCGGGCGGTTCACGGGCCGGGCCGCTAGATTTTTAAGGCGGTCTGGATTGAACCGCTGACCGGCCCATTTTTCTACTTTTAATATTATTTAATTCTAAAAAATGTAGCTGAGGAGAATTAAACTTTGGTGGAAAATAGATAAAGTGTAAGTGTTACCACTAAACTATATGAAAGTCATGTTACTGTTTTTATAATTATTTTAAAATCTCAATAGAAAACTTGTAATAATAAGTACAATTATTATTTTATTTATTAAATTCATAAAATAGTGATATTTATATTCACATAAAATCTAAAAATATAATAAATAATTAATAGCTAATTATAATTCATATTCATTAACACAACAAAATGTATTAGGAATATTAATTAAACTAATATTTTTAAAATTTTCTTGAATCTTATTTTTCATTGAATAAAATATTTATTTAAATAAAAAATATTATTTTTTATTTAATTAAATACGTTCATCTCAAAAGTATATTATATGAAGTTTCGATAAAATGTGTTAAAAGACAATAACAATATATTTTAAACAATATATTAACGAATGTTGTCTTGGTCTATTGGTAAATAGTGTGATTCATAGGGAGAGGTCAAATTACTTTTCTTTTAATTATTTTCTTTTTTACTTTAGAATCTCAATAGAAAAACTTGTCATACTAAGTAAAATAATTATTTTATTCATTGAATTAAATAGTTACATCACTATAAATTAAGTATATCTCAATAAAGTATTCATTTAAACAAAAAGTTATAATAATCATGGAGACTCTAAGTATCATAAGTTTCTTATTTTTCATTTATTAAATTTGAGAGTTGCATCGCCATAAATTAGGCACATCTCAATTAGATTAGCACATATCTATTTACCAATCACTTGCAACAATCTAAAAAATTAATCCCCCTTTGGGCAAGCCTCGTTAAAACTTTTACTGGAAAAATTTTCATTAGGGAAAACCCATGCAAGACTTTAAAAATCTGAAAGATCTATAATTTATTTCATTAACATCTAAATCCTAAAAATCTTGAATGATGTTGTCTAGTCGTTGTTGTCTTCTTTTGATGGCATCACTCCAATATTTAACACATATGAGAGCTTCAACAATATCATGAGCTAATTTACTTCTTTTTTTCTTCAATTACACGTCCACCTACATTAAAAGCAGACTCTGATGCTACTGTAGCGACTAGAGGGGTTAGTAGATCACGCGCCATAATAGAAAAATTGGATAACTCGTTGAATTTGCTTTTCACCATTGTAAAATATATAACTCATCATTTTCTTTAATTTCATATTCCGTTCAAAAAAATTATAAAGTTCTCATCTATGACGAGTAGAAATAATATTATTCATTTTAATTTTCATTCTTTATTGAAAAATATTCATCGAACTATCTACTTGTGTAGATGAACTACTACCATCATTAATATTATAATCATCATTTTTTATATTTTGATCCTGATGTTAGTTTTTTAATATCTACAACGGGGGAAACTCTAAAATTCTCAAAAATTAAATCAATAAAAATTTCAACTCCAACTAATTTTATCCAAGGATCATAACAGTTGCAAAACAAAAAATCCTAGGAATTTTCTGCCAATATTTTTTAAATTTTTCTTTCATTTTCTCAAAAATCAGTCAAAAAGAATCATTTGTCTTATAACGTGCAAAAATGCTAGTAATTTCTATATTTTGTTTAAGAACAAGATGTGAAGTTGCATAGTAAATACCAGAACAAATATTAGTTGAAACATAAAAAGGTTCCAAAAATTCAAGAAAATAATTAGTTTTAACGGGCCGGTTCAGTCGGTTTCGCGAGCCGAACCGGCCTTCTTGCCACCTCTACTTAACACCATTCCTGGATTTTGCATTTTCTGATTTACCTCTGATTGTGTTAGATGGGCTGCCATTCTTAGAATTTTCTTTACTGTTTTTTATCGAAATTTTATGCGTTAATGTCATAAAACCCCTGCACTTTGTTCCAATATCAACTTATCCCTTAAACTATTTTTCTTTCTTAATTAGTCTTCTAACTTTCTTCATCCATCAACTTACACCTCTTACTGTCAAATAACTGTTAAATGATCACATGCGCAGTACATATGCCTATTTTTTTTTTTACTTATACCCTTTTATTTATGGCTTCCAGAAGTGAATCAAAACCTTCAATCTAACATGCAACCCATATGGACATTCGACTATTGAGCAGGCTAAGGAGTTGAAAGGTCGGAGGAATTTAGATTGTTCTTTGCGTTTTTTTCTCGACTAAATATAACTTTTGTGCAATTTTTCATTTTCGTTTAGGATGTTCCCCAGTTTTTTCCGTTCTTCTGTTGGTCTTTATGGATACCTGTAATTATGAAGATGATGATATACCAGTGTCTCCGAATTTGTACTTATGGACGAGTTTGAAATAAGGATTCTAATACTTGAAGTGCTTGTTGAATTTGTACATCATTTTCTGTTGCTTGAGTACATTCTTTTCATTTTCATCAGATTTCTATAACCCCATGCGAGAGAACAAATGGGTTTTGCCTAATGATGTGAGTTTTGTTTTCTGAGTATAATTATATATAGAAAGAATGGATAAAAGTGCTTTAGCAGATGAGAAATGTCTGTGTTAAAACTTCAAATGATGGTTTCTTCCATTCAATTTGGTGGCCTAGAACAACAGTTAATGTAGCCCAAACGGGCATTTAAATTTCTATCAATTAGTATATTAGCAGACTTAATGTCTTTATGAATTACAGGTGGGTTTGATTGAGGGGCCTTAGGGCTCGAGTGCAGAGCATCGTAAAGGGTACCATTACTCATAAATTCAACAGCCAAATCCTATCGTTTGAATCATTTGTGAAACCTACTAAATTGACCAACCTAGGGCGGCTTTGAATTCTGGACAAAATCTCGATCTCGTTATCGACCTCGTTCGTGATTTCATATTTGAGAAAGCGATGTAACAGGACGAGGAGGAAGGCCATGGCTCTGAGAGGATTTCTTCACGACCACTTGGAGGCAACCGAGTACAGTGTATAGGATTTTTTCTGGTAAAGGATTATCTTCATTACAAATGAATAATGAAAATAATAATTTAGAAATAGAATGAGAGAATATATATACCATCATTTCTGTGAAAAATCTTTAAAGGGAATAAAACCTACGGAAAGATTGTTGATATTCACTGGTATAAAGGATTTTACATAATTGTCGATAGGAAAAGAGGGAAAATACAATACCCTTCGTTGCTTGGGTTGCCTCCCATTTTTTTATGAGCATGTACTTGTAGGCCTTACAATAATAATAATAATAATAATAATAATAATAATAATAATAATATAGAAAAATGAGATGATTACACCCCCTATGGTTTCGGCTGATGAGATCTTCATAGGTCTGGGTTTCTACTGATGAGATCTTCTTAGGTCTGGGTTCACATGCTCAGTTCTAGGCTCTCAAGCTCAGTTTATCCATTCAATTGTCTTTTATCACTGCTGAATTAATCGTAACTGTAAGGGGGATGATTTATCCCAAGGTTCTAATCCTCTTTCTTTCCCTTTCTCATTTTTTCCATCTGTCTCGCTCAACCATCAATCAATCACAACCACTTGATGATTTCATGTGGTTTCGAGCCGATTAGTTAGAGCAACTTGGTGGCCTCACAATCTGTCTTGTCCGGATCAATCAGCTTACCCAATCTATTACAGTGACTTGATTGTCGGTGTGAACCCATTTTTCCTGTTATGTTGTTCTTTCACATTCTGGAAGTGATGGTTCTCTGTTCTGGATGTGATAGTGCCCCGTTCCGGAAGCGATAGTCCCCCGTTCTTCTTCTTATTAGCTATTTCTCATTCTGCTGACTTCTCCCGCTTCAACGTTCTTTCCCTTTCTCATGAGATCTCCCGCTTTAGTGTTCTTTCTCGTTCTGAAGAGGTCATTCGCTTCAGCACTCTTTACCGTTCTAATGAGGTTCTTTCCCGTTTAGCCCCTAATCTTACCATGTCGTGATTCACGCATCCTCTCAGGGTTCGTTCTTTCTGTACACATGTTTTGGGTGATTTTTTTCCTGTTAATTTGCCCCCATTACACTTAATAAATTTCACTTATTGATGTGTAATGATAAGGAGTTCTCGATTTGCATGCGCCTTTTCAAAGATCATCTTGTCTTCTCAGGAACTTGCACTTAGTGATTTTTCTGCATTCCGAGTTGTTTCTCATTTAGAGCGGATGAGTCTTTCATGCTTCCATTATGCTTCGTTTCTTTGCTTTTCATATTTTAGGGAGAAGGTTTCTCTTGCTTTCAAGGGCTTAGGCATCTTTAGTGGAAACATGGTCCCGTTTTGATTTCCTTATGAAACTAGGACTTATGAACTGCCCCATTCTGAAACTGATGGTAATATGTTTATGAATGTCTCATGACTTCAACTCGTAAATCTTTTTTGCTCTTCTTCCACTTTCTGTGAGCCCTGGGTAGGTCTCTTTTGTCCACGTGGCAGCGTGTATTTTTTACCTGTTCAATTGCCCCCCTTTACACTCTACAGAATTTCATTCGTTGAGGTGTACTGATTGTCCTTTCTTATTCTGTCGTTACGTCTGCCCATTTCTATTCTAACGTGCTTCTTGAAAACATGTGATGTGGTCTTTCTAAACAATTTTTTTTGTTTGTTCGCTATCAGTGATGGCTTTTTTTTCCTTCTGCTGTTACGTTTTTTTATTCCCGCTGACGAATGCTTTGCGTTTGTCGACTAACTTTTTTTCCAGCTCGCTGTCGATGATGATTACTTTCCCTTCACAATAATGTTTTCCCATTCTTTTTACTACGAGCTTATTGATAGATTTTTTCCCGTTTTGTCATTATGGGCTTATTGGCGAGGTTCTCTCATTTTAGAAAACGTTATCCGTAGACAAAAAATCTACATTGACTTGAGCTTTTTAAGCTCAGGGGCCCGTTTATAATTTTTTAGAAAACTTCTAACGTAGACAACAAATCTTTATAGACTCGAAATTTTTAAGCTTAGGGGCCATTTCCAATTTCTTTTAGAAAATGTCATCTGTGGACAACAGATCTTCATGGACTTGAGTTTTGTAAGCTCACGGGCCCGATTCAAATTTTCTTTAGAAAACTTCTTCCATAAACAACAAATCTTCATGGACTTAAACTTTTTAGGCTCAGGGGCCCGTTTCCAATTTCATTTACAAAACGTCATCCGTAGACAACAAATCTTCATGGACTTGAGTTTTTTTAGCTTAGGAGCTCGTTTCCAATTTTTTTTATAAAACGCCATCCGTATACAACAAATCTTTATGGACTTGAGCGTTTTAAACTCAGTAGCCCATTTCTAATTTTCTTTAGAAACGGTCGTTCATAGACAGCAAATCTTCATGGACTTGAGTTTTTAAGCTCAAGTGCTTGTTTCCAATTTTCTTCAGAAAACTACATTTGTAGTAAAAAAATCTTCATGGACTTGAGCTTTTTAAGCTTAGGGGCTTTTCTAATTTTTTTAGAAAACGTCATCTGTAGACAACAAATCTTCATCGACTTGAGTTTTTTTTTTGCTCAGAGGACCGTTTTCAATTTTCTTTAGAAAACATCATCCATAGAAAAAAAATCTTCATGGACATGAATTTTTAAAGCCCAGGGGCTCGTTTCCAATTTGTTTTAGAAAATATCGTCCGTAGACAACATATCTTCATGGACTTGAGCTTTTTAAGTTCAAGGGCCCGTTTCTATTTTTCTTTAGAAAACATCATCCGTAGATGACATATCTTCATGGACTTCAGATTTTTGAGTTCAGGGGCCCGTTTTTAATTTTTTTTAGAAAGCGTCATCTGTAGACAACGAATCTTCATGGACTTGAGCTTTTTAGCTCATGCGCCCGTTTCAAAATTTCTTTAGAAAACGTCATTCATAGACAGCAAATCTTCATGGACTTTAGCTTTTTAAGCTTAGGGACCCGTTTCTAATTTTCTCTATAAAGCCTCGTCCGTAGACAATAAATCTTCATTGATTTGAGCTTTATAAGTTTAGGGGCCCGTTTTCTTTTTCTTTTAAAACTGTCATCCGTACACAATAAATCTTTATGGACTTGAACTTTTTATGCTCATGGGCCTGTTTCCTTTCAGGCTCTTACTAGAGTTTCTCCCATTTTTTTTGTTACGGGCTCATTGATAGTGTTTTCTCCCGTTTGCTTTTCTTTTTCATTTTCAAGACTTTTCTTTTCCCGTTCTCGATATTTCCCATACTCTAGACTTTTCCTTTCCTGTTGTTAAGACTTTTCTTGTCTGTTCTTGATATTTTCCCATTCTCCAGACTTTTCCTTTCCTGTTGTTAAGACTTTTCTTGTTGTTATACTAATTCCATTACCGTTTCAAGCTAATTCTGTTCTCGTTATGAAGCTAATTCTATTCCCGTTCTCATTATTTTCCTGCTCTTGAGACCTTCTCATTCTTAAGACTTTCTCGTTCTTGAGACTTTCCTGTTCTTCAGACTTTCCTGTTCTTCAGACTTTCTCATTCTTGATACTTTCTCGGTCTTGATACTTTCCCGTTCTCAGGATTTTTCTCATTTTTAGTAACTTTTCCGTTCTTTTTAGTAAGCGATAGTCCCCCATTCTTCTTCTTATCCATTCTTTTTTGTTTTGACGAGGTTTCCCTCTTTAGATTTCTTTCCCGTTCTGACGAGGTCTCCCGCTTTTGCGTTCTTTCCCATTCTGACGAGGTCTCCCCCTTCAGCGCACTTTCTCATTCTGACGAGGTCTCCCGCTTCAACGTTCTTTCCCATTTACCCACTAATCTTGTCATGTTTGTGATCAACGCGTCCTCTCAAGGTTCATTCTATCTATAGATTTGTCTTGGGTGGTTTTTTTCCTGTTCATACAGCTTTGTAGACATAACCATGACTGCATTTGCCGACTAGCTTTTGGTCAGAGAAGCCATTTATAGCTACCTTAAGATCACTGAATTCAAATTGTTGGATCTTAATGGGGTTTTTTTGGATTTTGAGGAACAGATTTGGAAGACGAGGGTGTTAGGGAATTGGATAGAGGTGTTCAAAACCAGACAAAACTGAACCGAACTGACCAAATCAAACTGAACTGAAAATGGCCAGTTCAGTCGATTCTTTATGGCACTGTGGTTCGGCAGAGCTGATGAACAAAATCTTCAGTTCGGTTCAGAAAATGTTCTGTTTTTAAACCGAACAGAAACATTAAATTCATATTATTTCTTCTATTTGTTATATATAATTTTATATTGAACCGAACGATACAAAACTTTGATTTTATATTATTTTTTTCAATAATATCATTTAAAACATTATTTTTTAACTAATAATACCGAACCAAACCGAAACTCACGGTTTAGTTATTTTGATCTTCACGGTTCGATTCGGTGCGGCATATAGCCGGACCGAATATTTTGGTTCGGTTCGATTTAGCCCACTAACCGACCCATGTTCACCCCTAGAATTGGAAGTCGAGATTGCAGATTCAGCTCTGCAAGATAGGTATCCCAAGAAAGTTGCTCCCTTTAACCACCATTGGCTCCGTGATGATGGGTCTAGCTTCACGAGGGAAGGGGGAAGGGATTTTTAAGAGGGGCTAATATTAGTATTCATTGATCACATGCGACTCACGTGATCAATTAAACAACATTAGGCCAAAATTTTAGATCAGAGGGGTAAGTTGATAGATGGAGAAGGTTAGAAGGTCAATTAGGAAGGAAAAACAGTTTAGGGGGTAAGTTGATATTTGAGAAAAGTACAAGGGGATCATATAATATTAACCTAAATTTTATTTCTTGTACAGTCTTTTTTGCTCTCTTGTAAATTTTGTGTGGGAGATGAGAAGCTTGAATCATTTGTATTCCCTGTCCTACCTTCATTACCATATTTTTTTTTGCAAACCAGATCTTAACTTTGTTTTCGAGTCTTTAGATTTGACTTCGTTCTAATCCATCCACCATACAAATTTTCTTTCTTTTCGTAGCCATCTTTCTTAGTAGAACATGATCTAGAATCATGACAGATAACTCCGCATATGTAATAAAATTGAGGCAACCTCTCAAACTTAAACTCAACCCATTTTGGATTCTTGTTCTTTCTCTTGGCTCAAACTCCCTGGCCTAAAGGTTTTTTTATATCTTGAAGAACTGGAACCCTAACTGATCTTGTGAATGAGCCACTTAGAGTGTACTTATCTAGCTCCACAATTTCTCCCACTTGAGACGCTAGCCTTCTTGCTAGAGCTTCTAAAACCCAATCTGGCGATAGATCTTGTATTTAAATCATATAGGACAATAGTCAAAGTTTAGTTCAGCCACTTGTAAACTTGCTTCATACCTTTTAGGACTTGTTTGGTTGCTCGTACTGTATAGTACTAAAAGCAGGACAATACTATTTTAGTATTGTCTGATGTTTGGCAAAAATATAGAGTCCGTACTAGTTAATACAGTGTGACTCTTTAGTCTCACTCACATGGGATAATTTAGTCCCCTCCTTTTAGGGAGGACTACACTGAACTAACAAAAACAAAGTTGTTTTTTAATTTATATCTTACAATGATTTTTTTAAATGATTTTTTATTAAAATGATTTTTTTAATTTATATCTTATAGAAACTTCACTCACTAACAAAAATAATTTATGAATTTTCGAAAGGTGCAAAATTAGTTACTTATGACTTAATTTTACCAATCTTCAAAGTCATTTACTATCTTTTTCTTCCTTTTTCTGAATTTTTAGAGCCACTCAATCATATGAGTGGTTCAGTAATTATTTATATATTTTAAATGACTTATTTTGTGTATTAAAAATTCAATAAATTTTCTTCTAATTTCAATGTTTATAATATTAATTATCACTATCTTAAAGTTTACTGCTATAATTGAATTTATATTTTTAGTCAAAAAATAGGGAATTTACGGTGATAACATGAATTAGATAATTTATTTTATAGTTGAAAACGTAAAATAACATGTTAATAAATTTCAAACAGGTTTTTGCAGATCAAATCATGACAAACAATTATACAATCTAGTATTATAACGTGTCAAATATTGTATAAGTGTTACAGTTTTTTAACTAATATAGCACCAAATATTGGACAACATTATTTAATCTAGTACAATATAGTATAGTACAGTCTGACAGATTTAGTACAGTACTATCATGAGTGCTAAACAAGCCCTTAAAGATTAATATGTGTCCATTAAATCAATACGGGGTTTTAGCTTCAATCTGATTCACATCTTTTTTACTCTTAATTTTGAACAACAAAATGTTCTTTTCCAATACCTTTAACTCCATGTCCTCTTCCATACCCCAAATCTTTCTTAGAATGCTAGTGATGGTTGTTGAATAGAAACTTTTATCCAATACCAATTTACCCACTAACCATGTTTCTTGCTTTTTTGTGTTTTCTTGGACCGGGTCTTCAAGGTCAAAGAGATTTTCAAATCCCCACACAAGTTCTCTATGATGGAAAGGAAAACATCAGGGAACTCATATTACCTTTGAGAAAATGGATGATAATATTAGGCCTAGTTATTATTTTAGTGAAAAGAAAATACAGAGAGAAAGAACTTGTAATGGTAAGGGGGAAGCTTCTTAAGAAAGAAAATGAATTGTACAACAAATAAAGAAGATTGAAGTTACTTTCGTTATGAGGAAAATACATATATCAAACCAATCGTGCACTAAGGAAAAAAAACTAAGGAAACAGTGATGAAATACTTATCTTCATCATTGTAAAATAACAGGCTAAGGATTAGAAAGTGATCAAGGGGCGACTAGGACTTTCTTGGAGGAAAGGCTAGGAGACGAAAATCTGATATGCATATAGAGTGTTAAGCAGTGGTAGGTTTGATATTGAATATGGTACCTTCTTTGATCATGTGAAAATGGGACCATTTACTCTAAATAGACCCAGAAGGATTGGAAATGATAAACCATAGGTGTTAAGAAATGGTTGCAGAGTTCCAAGAGGTAAGATCAATTAGGTCAAGACCATCATTTTCCTTTGGGTGACATAGCTCAGACTATCTAACCTCGGAGCAAGCATGTCTCATTGAGTTCGTAAACAAAAGATACTTCCTCATGATGGCTTCTATATCTGTAAGGATCTTTTTGACGAGGATGAATAAACCAGCCCAGAAGCTCTGAATAACCATGAGAACATAATGAATAAGTTAGAGCCTTCCAACATAGGAACGATGTTTAGTTTCCCAAGATTTAATTATGTTGGTGATCCTATTAACTAGAGTAGCACAATCATTCTTCCCATGCCTAGTAGAAATCAAAGAAATTCCCAAATATCATACTAGAAGGGTGTCAGGCTAAAAATCAAACACTTTATGCAAAGTTGTTTAGTAAACTTAGAAACCTCAAAAGAAACACCTTGCTTTTAACTTGGTTAGGCTTTAACCATGTTAGCATATTAAACGGATCTAGGCTATCCATGATTAACCATATAGAATCCGCATCACCTTTAGAGAAGATAAGGAGGTCATCTGCAAATCACAACACAATTTTAAGTTGTCTACACTTTCAATGGAAAAGGAAATAAAGGAGGGAGAAAGCATGTTGGATGTTACCAGTAAGAGCTTCTATGACAGTTATAAACAACCCCCTCTACGAGATAGAGTCATGTTGTCTCAACCCTCTAGAACACTTGAAGTAGCCACGCAACTTATTATTGATATTAACATAGAAAGATGGAGCAACACACAATTAATTTACAAATGTGAGGAGGGATGCCAATGCATAGCCGAGATCTTTCAATAAAGTTCCAACTCACACAACTATAAGCCCTTTTTAGATCCACACTAACTACACAATTGGAATTATTGGGTCTCATGTGATAGTTCCTCACAAGCTCTTGGAAAAGGGCGATATTGTGAGAAATTTTCTTTCTATGAACAAAAGCATTTTGGTTGTCACTAACCACATGGAAAGAAATTCTTTTGATCAACTCGCCAAAACATTCAATATGCTTTCGTAAACCAAGTTGCAGTAGGATATGAGTCTAACGTCATGCATTGTTTGTGATTGTAACCTTAGGATCAAAATCTCAGCTCGGAAGAATCCTAGAATAGCGCTAGTCACATTATTACCCAACACATCCCAAGAAGTCATGAAAAATCACAAGATTGGATCCCAGACACACGATAGCCCAGCCCTGGAGGAATGCATTAGTTCCTTGGTGCTTCATGGGATGAGCATTCAGGGGGGACAGAAAACTCCTTTCATCCCCCCCTCCCTCCTCCCCCCTCCATCGTTAGAAAGCTTTTTTTCATAGAGAGAGTCAACAAAACTTCTTTACCAATAATATAATAAAAAGGATAAAAGTCGAATATTTTGTTTCCCACCAACCACAGACACAAACAAAAGAAAGAAGAAAAGGGTCATTCCAACTTTAGGAACCTAATGATTGAAAAAAGAAAAAAAATGATGAAAACTCTCGTGGAACAATTAGCGGGGGAAGGAATAATGAGAATATTCTTTTCAAAAGTTTTCCCTAGAAATTTCCCTTTTCAGATATTCAAATTTTAGGGAGCTAGATTGATACTCAAAAGAAACTTAGACCAAAACAAGCTCGATGCAGGGCCGTTTCCGTGACTAAGATAGTTGCGTAGCAGCTTCCCGTGAAGTTAAATAAAATACTATATTTTCATTCATCTCTCCACGCCCGACAATTTCTTTCTAATCTATATGGACATTGTCGACCCTTCTCTTGACCTTAGGGATAAAATGAATGAATAGTGACCGCTCGGATCCAATCCTCCCAGCCGAAATCATCATAACACCAACTATTAGAAGTGAAGTTCAATTATCGATTTTTATAAACATCTCAACTAAACTCTTTGTTTCCGCATCTTCACTCTTTGAAAAGCCAACCTTCCATTTCCCAAATTTTCTTGGTTTTCTTCCTTTGAAAGAAAATATGATGCGCTTAAAGCGTGTTTTTTCTTTTTATGACAAGTGGCCACCTGAACACCCAAATGACGTTTTTCTTCAGGGCTGCAGTGGATCTGGTTATTCGTTTGTTCTGATTCTAAGATTTTCATAGTGATAGTAAAGTCTTGATTTAAATGTATCCTTTAGCATCAAATTCAAAAAGGATAATTTGGTGTCTTTATGGTCAGTAATGGAAGCAATCATCCCTTAAGGCGTGGAATTAGACCAATTCTTTGACTGAACTCGTTGGCTCCACGCCATATTTGATCGGGAACCTGGTTCAGTACCATTATGATTGCCTCAAATTCAGTCTTCCTTCTTTCTTCTTGGTCTGCTTGGCCATAAAGAATTCAACAAAGAAAAGGTACGAATAAGCACAACTTCAGGGTTGTTGGGATTGATGCTCTAAGGCTGTGGAGATGGAGCTACCATTGCCTGACCGCAAAACCGAGAACAAGCTCCACCCAGACCCGCTTAACGCCATCTTTTTTCTTCTCATGGAGTGATTTCTATCTTGAATCCTTCCAGCTCCTCACTACAATTACTTGATAGACATCTCATTATTTGATAGACATATTTCGATTCACAATTCCTAAAATCCCAGCAAGTTTGGGCTGGCAAAAAGTGGCCCTTATTTTAACTTGACGTGAAGAATATTAGCCTTAAAGCAAGATAAGGGAATGAGGGTTTTGCTTGAAGATACCAGCCAAGCTACGGATCAAAGGCCCTAGAGAAATTAAAATAAAATATAGTTTCATGGATCTCTTGGGCAATGAAATCCCTTGAGATAGAAGCCGCATGATGGGAAGTGGTTTTCTTAGGATAAATCTTCTGTAAAGTTCCCCAGACAATGCCTCTTTTGACGAGACTGTGAAAGTATGCAGTGTTGTTGTCCCCTAAACTAACCCATTAAGCTATAGATTTTTGTATCAAGAAGCTCTCCTCAGCTTTCCTAGAAGATATGAATTGTTGGAATGCAACATGCTCAACAACTTGCACATTAAAGCCCTGGGTTAGAGAAAATGTCTTCTTGAGCTTTTTCCAATCTGTATCATGCTTAAGGGCCCTAGTGGATATGTAGGAAATCGTCCCTATCAGCCCAGATTCAAAGAATTTAAAATTAACAAAAGCTTTATCATATGCAACATTGATGTTCAAGATGGCAGGATTGTGGTATGAGATGCCTGGTGGAGGAAAGTAAGCATTTGAATGGGGGGATTGAAGCAACCAATGTTCATTGACTGTCAATTTTATTCATGACGATGCTTTAGGGATATATGTTATTAGTCCATGTAAACGTACTACCTTCATAACATAAGTCTTCCACATCAATGGTGTTAATACATGTATTGAAGCCGACAGCTCCCCGATCCATGATTTAGCACCTCCAATCTACTCAGCAGTGTAACAGCCTAAAAATTTAATCCAAAATTTCCTTTAATTTCTAATGCAAAAGCTCGTAGAAGCTAGGTCAAATTTTCTTTTTAAAACTAATCAAGTGTGAAATTAAAACTTAAACATAGTTTTATTTATTTAAAATGATTTAAAAGTATCGATTCGCAGAATTTAAACTATGACATCATATGTCTAGCGAAACATTAATAATAAAAATAATTGCAACTTTAGTAAAATAAGAAACTTTAAATGTTTCCCAAAAACAACTTTGACTTTAGTCCTATGCCAGAGACTCTAGACTTCATCCGGTATGAAATCATCATCCTCATCTCAAAGTTTTAAAATAAAATGAAATGAGTATTAAAATATATTCAGTAAGTAAACCATACATACATAACATCATATAAAGGTAATCGTATACAACACATATCATTCTTTTTTATAGAGTTTCAGGTGCAGTATTTATCATTCATTCAGATTGTCCATATTTGTCTTTACAGAGTTTGCTGGCCAACTTCTGTTAGAGCTCGCCACAACACCTAGAATAGAACAAACATTACCCATCGATAAGTTGTTAGCTTGTAAGGTACGCACAAATGCCTTTCTCATGAGTACCACTTCGTACCTTCTATAACTAGTTGCAATAATGCAATCCCACATGACTAACCAGAACATATATAGAGACCATCTCCTGAAAGATGATGTAGCACATAGTCTTTTCTCGAAGGATAAAGCAAACAATACATAGTTGGTGGGTACGTGACTTTAACAACTTTTAATATTTTACGTTATATTATCATGTGATAGTCTTTCTTATCTTATAAACCATATCCTTTCCAAATTTCATAATCATACAATATATTATCATCATGAAATAAAGTACAACAAAATGATAACATCACGAAGCTAGAGTCAACATAAGACAAAGCAAGTAGAGTTTTATTCCAATATTTTCAGGCATAAAAGACAACACACTGTTATATATGTAAGATTTCACTTACCTGGTCTCTTAGTTCAAAACTCTTGAAACAAATAACACTACACTTTTCAGAACGATATGGTTCATAAAATCGAAAACTAACCCAAAAGTGCAGACTCGGTAAAACTAACACAACATAACCTAGGGTTTCCTAAAAATTATAAGTTTCTCACTAGATCCTCTTTAATTTTTCAGAGTTTCACATTCTTAATTTCATAAAATTCGGGTGTCATTTAAGTTATCATAACATGAAAACGAGATCGTTACAGAAAATTATTTTCCAAGTTAACCAGTAACGGTCAAAAATATGTTTCAATAAGAAAATCTTGTTGAAAAATTCGTAAAATTTACTCGCTTTTTATAGATACTCTCAAAATGATACAACAAATTTTTTAGGTTAAACCCATTAGATTATTACAGTACAATATGACAATAGATGGAATTTTAGCTCCAGGCTACATATTGGGCTTCTATGACCAAAATGTTGGAATAATAGTAAATTCATTCTACATGGAAGCTGACATATTTATTAATCTCCAACAATATTTTTAGAAAGAATATTGTTGAACACTAAGATGGTAAGATAAACTCTAGTTAAGGACTATATATTTGTGGTTGGTGGTCTTTTAATGAGATATAGATTCTTATTGTCAAAATCGATGAGGAACCCAAGTCTTGGAAACCTAAGCGGATTCCTTGTATCGATTTGTGATTAAACTATAGCATAAGTAGAATAATAACATCAGTCAAACTGAACTATTATTCTCATATGGCTAACAGAATCATGAAACACAATTTTTGTTAAACGTGTCTAGGTCCACTTCTTCTTTTGGGCTTTGGCTTAGTCAAAGGAGATGCAGAATATAAATATCTCTAAGTAGAGTTGATTGAATGTAAGAAAGATGGAGCAATGTCTACTGGGATGTGTTGCTATTACGGGAAGACTGGATACTAGAAAACCAGCTAAAATATTTTCTTAACTATAAAGAGTTGAAACATTCGTCTTATTAAGATGTGATTAGTGGTCGAGTCTTCTGCTCCATATAACCAGGTATCTGAGGTCAGCCCTGTTTTAGAGACTTACATAAAATTTTGATTATATTTCTTCTGATCGTATGTCAATCAATGAAATTTTAAACTAAAGGATAATGGCTAAAAAAATTTCATTAACACCAATGAATCCATCAATAACTCACCAACACATACTAGGGTAAATCTTCACCACCTGTCGAGTCAGATCAAGAGAAGCTTTGTTTCAGAGAATTTGATTGGAAACTTTCCTTATGGGCGATGCTGCTTTGTGGCTCTGAAACTTTGGTAGTTTCAGAATTCCACCGCTGCTGCCTCTTTACAGGCTCGTTATTTCAAACTGCCGCTTGATCTGTGAAGCAATTTTTTATCAAATGCAAACAACACAAAAAAACTATTCTCTAATTTACAAAGTTAGTGTCAAGATGGTGATAATTCAAGTCACAATCACTAGAAATTTAGAGATGAAGAAAAGAAACAGCATAACAAATTTATAAAGTCTGTTTCCAACTGCCGCTTGATCTGTGAATCAATTTCTTAAAGTTGGCTCTAGGATCCTCTTTTGAATTGTCAAATAACATCTGCATCAGAAATATGATTTCTGTATGACTCGGTAGGAATGATTAACTTAGCCATGATCTATCAATTGCTAATATCAATACTTAAATTGGCAATAAATGTGAATTTACTTGACTCTGCTGCATTAATCGTTTCGTGAAGAAAATTTCTCAACTCTTCATACAGGATACTTGCACTATGGAAAACAATATTTGAAGAATTGCTAAATTGAAGGGAGTGTGAACTTTATTTTTGGCAATAGCACTACTCTTTTAGTGCATTGTCATTTCCACTGCAAGTCAGCTGGTTATCACTGCACAAAGCAGAAACTCTTCTCAAGAGACAACTGGTTATGTGTTTTTATACAAGCTGATCTTATGGTGGCTAATTGCAATACCAACTATTTGTGAGTACAATTCATACCTTCAAGACAGGTAGTCTTTCCTCTCTCAATTTTTAAGACTAAATAGTCTAATTTTAATGCGAATATGCATACTCTTTTTGAACATCAACACTCGCTAAAGTCTTCAGTTGTTCATTCTTTCTATCTTATTACTATTACAGAAACCCGTTAAAAAGGTTGGAGCATTTTGTTGGCTTTTGCTTGCCATTTGCATTATTAAACTTCTAATTTGTATCAAGTTTGGACATGGTATGTTCCTCTATTTAATTTATTAACTTCTTTCCTATATATGAATATAGTTGACGTCTGGTTTATGTTAGTTTTTGCTTTGATAAATTGTGTTGTGTTTATTATATGGTTATTGTAGGCCTATATCCTAAGCCAATGTCGTTCTGGCTTGTAATATTCTATGGGAATTAGGCTTGTACTATTCCTGCTTGTTTGGTCTTGGCTACATCAAAGTTTAGGGAGAAAAAGGTGATGATTTTGCAGCAGTAGAGATTATTCTTTGGGTCTGTCCAAGCTGTAAATACTTATTTCCTAAATTAGATTGTACATACTTTTTCTTGTTTAGGATAGGGATCACATTTCTTTAGCGTTGAAAACTTATGAGTACAGGTATTTAGTACTTCCTTTCCACCTCAATTTAGTATTTCTGAGAACTTATGCATGAGACAAATCAGGCTGGCATAACTGGTGAAATTGCAAAAATAAAAGAACTACTTGCTTTTATGAGTATAGGTATTTAGTACTTCTTTTCCATCTCAATTCAGTATTTCTGAGAACTTATGCATGAGACAGACCAGGGTGACATAACTGGGAAGTTGCGAAAATGAAAGAACTGCTTACTTTTATGAGTATAGGTATTTATTACTTCCTTTCCATCTCAATTCAGTATTTTTGATAACTTATGCATGAAAGAACTTGTTTTAAACAATATTTTTTACACCTTTTACAAAATAGGATGTTCTTTTTGTCCTCCCTCATTTTACACCCATGGGTTTGAAAAAAAAAAACTTGTCCAAAGTAGGTGTAGAGACAATTTAAAATCATGTCCTTTTATTTTAGTGGGAAGTGTTTTTTTCTTTTTCTTTTCTGCTTTATTGGTTTTATATGGTAAAAAGGCAATTTAAAATCATCTCTTTTGGAGAGTAGGTAAATGGTCTTAACATCAATTTTTGGAATGATTTCTGGTTATAGCTCTCCTCTGTGTAGGAATACTTGGTCCCTTCCACCTATAGATTTTATTAAAAATTAATGTTGATGCTTCTTTCCTTTCTTGTCCTCCCGTAGCCTCAGTGGGAGATGTTGCTAGAAATGATTCCGAAGATGTTATTAGCTTTTCTGGAAAAAAAGTTTTATGCAGTAATGTGTTTCCACATGAGCTAGAGGCAATGATATAAGGTGTTGATTTGGTAAAGAGAAATGATTGGCAGAACATTCTCATTGAAAGTGACTCAAAATCTGTGGCTAACTACTTTCATGGCACTGTTTCTCCTCCTTAGGAGATAACTAATCTCATTACTCACACAAAAAAAACTTTCAAATCATTTAATTCTTCTCATGTGAAGTGGATTAGTAGGGATTGTAGTACAATTGTTGATATTTTAGCAAATTTATTGGTTCAGTTTAGAGTTTTAATTGCTTAAATGTTGTCCCTGCAAACATCAATTTACCCTTATTTACATTCTTTCCAGCAGGTTGCGGGCTTGGTGGGAAAAAAGAGTTAGAAGAACTTCGCTTTGAGGAAGAGAAAGACCATTTCGGGCCCCTCTTCAGGCGTACTCATATTCAATTTATCTGTGATTACTGATGAGTTTGGTAATGCTTCTACTAGCAATTATAGAGAAAAGATTAGTATAGCTCTGTTTCCATGGCTACAGAGACTAATACCAGCTTAGTTAAGGTCAAGCCCAGCAACCAAGATGGATCATCGAAAGGGAAAGTTGATTCTTCTTTAAATAAAAGAGATTGAAACATCTTTATCAAGCACTCCACTGATTCAAAACATAGATTCGTGTCAACCATCACCAAATCTGAGGTACTCATTTCAAAATTTTCACCTATCTGTGATCCTGAAAATTATTTTCTTATTTTTTGGGTTGAAAGATCCCTTTGTTACTGTTCAATGCTTCATTGGGTAAATTGAGTAGTTAGCCTTCTGAATTACTTTGTTTTTTAGTAAATTGAGTACCTTCTGATGAAGATCGTATGTGGGGTTCTATTTTATCTTTTGCATTGCTATGATTTTTTGTAAATTAGGGTATTTACATCTTAAGTGCGAGTACTTATGCTACATACATATTTACAGTCAATTGTGAGTACTTATGCTATTTATATGCTTATTTGGTTATTGGTATGAATTTAATTAGCTAGCAATAATTTTTAATGTGCTAACTTAGTTCAATGTTGGTAACTAAGTTCGCTTTATAATGCAGGACCTACAATGACTTGAGGTTATTGAACATGGTCGTTCAAAGTTTGAAAAATTGGACTTACGCTTTATATGATATTTTAGTGAAATTTCGTGATAATTTTGTACTATTTGGTGAAACATTTAGAGGCTTTTAGTTTTTTAGAACAAATGATGATGATACGTGGATGATTAGACTCAATGATGATACTTTTAGATATTTTTTAGTTTCGTATTGTACTTTTGTGGAAATGAAATAAAATATTAATGTTATTAAACGTTTCATTGATGTTATATAATTTCTAATGTGTTAAATATATATGTAAAATGACTACAAAAAATAACATTTATAAAATGCTAGGAAAATATCTTTATAACAAAAAACTATATCAATGAGATTAAAAAAATCTCATGATATCTGATTTAATAGGACGCAAAACTCTATGAATATTAATACACAAGAATTAAAAACATCTGTTGAATATATTCAACAGGAGTCATAAAACCTCATTAAACAGAATTCTACATGAGTCGAAATACCCGGTAAAAAGTGAGATACCACAGGGTTCTACACGGGAGGCATTGCGCCTCGTGAAAAATGTAGACTTTTAATATGAGGGGCTGTCACAGGTGCTGCATGATCCTTATCGATTACTTTTTATAGGGATATCCGACTCTTCTAGAATGTCATATTTCTTGTAGTGAAAGAACCTCAATTGACTCTGTCATAGGCTTTATACATGTCAATCTTAAGAACTACCCCACCTTTCTTACATTTACTCTTAAGTGTGAGTACTTATGTTACATACATATTTACAGTAAATTGTGAGTACTTATGCTATTTATATGCTTATTTGGTTATTGGTATGAATTTAATTAGCTAGCAATAATTTTTAATGTGTTAACTTAGTTCAATGTTGGTAACTAAGTTCGCTTTATAATGCAGGACCTACAATGACTTGAGGTTATTGAACATGGTCGTTCAAAGTTTGAAAAATTGGACTTACGCTTTATATGATATTTTAGTGAAATTTCGTGATAATTTTGTACTATTTGGTGAAACATTTAGAGGCTTTTAGTTTTTTAGAACAAATGATGATGATACGTGGATGATTAGACTCAATGATGATACTTTTAGATATTTTTTAGTTTCGTATTGTACTTTTGTGGAAATGAAATAAAATATTAATGTTATTAAACGTTTCATTGATGTTATATAATTTCTAATGTGTTAAATATATATGTAAAATGACTACAAAAAATAACATTTATAAAATGCTAGGAAAATATCTTTATAACAAAAAACTATATCAATGAGATTAAAAAAATCTCATGGTATCTGATTTAATAGGACGCAAAACTCTATGAATATTAATACATAAGAATTAAAAACATCTGTTGAATATATTCAACAAGAGTCATAAAACCTCATTAAACAGAATTCTACATGAGTCGAAATACCCGGTAAAAAGTGAGATACCACAGGGTTCTACACGGGAGGCATTGCGCCTCGTGAAAAATGTAGACTTTAAATATGAGGGGCTGTCACAGGTGCTGCATGATCCTTATCGATTACTTTTTATAGGGATATTTGACTCTTCTAGAATGCCGTATTTCTTGTACTGAAAGAACCTCAATTGACCCTGTCATAGGCTTTATACATGTCAATCTTAAGAACTACCCCACCTTTCTTACATTTCTATCTTTTCTATAAATGATAAAAGCTTTCATATGCTATGATTGAGTTATGGTGGATTTATTTTTCCACTTATAAAGCCCCCCCACCCCCGGTATTGAGCGATAACACTATCAAAAATCATATTTATTCTATTTGATAAAAATTTATGTTATTTTGTAAGAGAAATTACAAAGGACTATAGATCTAAAGTGAAGATAAATATTCGGGTTGTAGAACTTTGGGGATAATGGTGACAATTAGACTCGTTCATATATTTAAGGAAGTAGTTATTATAAAAAAAACTCTTTAACTACCTTATACATATCCATCCCAACGAATTCCCAATATTTTTTTATAAAATAGTTAATGAATCCCATCAGGCTAGGTGCGTTATCAATACCTAACCCAAACACAACCCCCTTTACTTCATCAAAGAAATTGGTGCAAGTTAAGGATTTATTATCCTCCCTACTTATAGCATTATTACCTGGTCCATAACTCAATTCACATCTGAGTTAGGATACAATTTAAAAACTTTCAGTAAAATGATGCTTAATGATCTTAATAATCTTTTTTTAATCATCCTGCCATAAGCCATCCTCGTCCCTTAACCTTATGTTTTTCTCCCTTTTAGGACACATTTGTGAAAATGTGTTTTTATCACCAGGTTTGAGCTCATTAATCCTTGCCATTTCTCCCCAATAAAACTATTATTTCTTCTAAATCATATTTATATTGCTACTTATATCTCTCTTTTTAACCCTATCATCATCCACCTTCTCATCTACTACGAAGAGTTTTTTCTTAAGTTGGTTAAGGAGCCTCTTAGGATTACCCTAGTACTCATATTCCAATCATTATTATCCTTCTTGTAGCCCTTAAGTTTGTTAATCAAGTTCCCTATTCCCCATTGAAGCTATATTTCTTCGAACTATTGACTACAATCCCCTCAAAATCCTCTTTCAGAAACCATTTAGTTTCATATTTAAATTTTTTAATAGGCTTAGGAAAATATTTGTCCCGCTTGGTTAGAGGCATGTTCTGATCCTAACTTATATTTGGACGAATAATAACTTCTATATAGGGAAAGATAGTAAAAATTCATCATTCATCAAGATTCTATCAAATCTTTCGTGGATAAAGTTAATCCCTTACCTGCCATTTCTCCAAATGATAAAATTACCCTTAGCATGCACATCTAATAGTAAAGCAAAGGGATTTGGGATGAAGAATGCTATGTTTTATTCATTCAGAAACACAAACTATAAACACGATGATGAACAAGGTAAGGAAAGTTACAGAAAAAGAAATATAATTAAACTATTCCTAAAATACAATAATTCCTAAATAGTGAGATTTACACAATAATGAATGGAGATATACAATGAATACGGAAATGAAAAAGGGAAGAGAATTATGGAGATGTAATTTCCTTAATATGCCCCCGCAAGTTGTGGCTTCCATCGGGAACACCAATCTCATAACGGAGAAGGTCAAACCGTGATATAGCTAATGGTTTGGTGAGAACATCGGTGAGTTAGTCATGTGTAGAGACATGGGAAACTTGAAAAGAACCTTAAGAAAACCTTTTCACGAATAAAGTGATAGTCCAAGGCGATGTGCTTCATGCGAGAGTGGAATACCAGATTAACACATAAATAGGTAGCACCAAGGTTGTCACAGAGAAGACGAGGAGGTTGAGAAAGCTTGATACCGAGCTCAAGAAGTAAATTTTGAAGCCAAGAGACTTCGGCGGCGGTGGAAGCAACATATCGATATTCAGATTCGGTAGAAGAATGAGCAATAGTGCATTGTTTCCGAGAGCACCAAGATCACATAAGCGGAGATGAAGGTAGAATCATCACAATTATCAGCCTAATCAGCATCTGAGTAAGCCGTGTGACCAAGAAAAGAAAAATTTTGAAGGAGGAGACCATGAGAAATGGTATTTTTTAGATAACGAAGTAGACGTTTAGCAGCACTCCAATGTGTATGTGTAGGGGAGTGCATAAATTGGGCCAACTTGTTAATAAAGTAGGCAATGTCACGACGAGAGAGAGAGAGATATACTAAAGACCACTAATAAGACTTCGATAATGTGTGGCATCGGCCGGCAATGTACCATCATTAAGGACTAAGCGGGTAGAAGTGCTAATAGGAGTGACAACTTCTTTTATACCATCCATCTTCAATCGTTCTAAGAGATCATAAACATATTTGTGTTGAGAAAGAAATAGACCATGAATGGTTGGAATAGCTTCTACACCCAAGAAGTCATGGAGGGGGCCAAGATCCTTGATGGAGAACCGGCAAGAAAGAGCATCAGTGACTTTTTGAATGAATGACTGACAGTTTACCTGTAAGTAATAAATCATCCACATACATAAGAAAGTAAACCACTAGATTTTCATTAGTATAAACAAACAGTGATGTATCGGATTTGGAGTTGGTGAAGCCAAGAGAGAGGATGTAGGTTTTAAGCTCATGGAACCATGCTCAAGGAGCTTGTTTGAGGCTATAGAAAGATCGTCGAAGGCGACAAACATGATGTGGGTGAGACTCATCAGAAAATCCAGGCGGTTGGGTCATGTATACTTCTTCGATGAGATGACCATGGAGAAATGCATTATTGAGATCTAGTTGGTGAATGGGCCATTTGTGGGAGACCGCTAGACTAAGGACAACACGAATTGTAGTGGGTTTAATGATAGCGCTAAAAGTCTCATGGTAATCTACATCGAGTCATTGATGAAACCCCAAAGAAGAGCTTTAAAACGTGCAATACCTTCATCATGGTTCCTCTTAACACGATACACCCATTTGCAACCCATAATATTATAATGAGATTTACGAGGGACTAGTTCCCAAGTTCCATTACAGATAAAAGCATTAATTTCATCAGTCATGGCCTCTCTCCACTGAGGGTTTTTTATGGCTTGGGTGAGAGAAATTGGATCTAGGGTAGGTGGTAGCGGATGTTTAGTGGTAGTGAGGGAAAGTTTAGTAACAGGTTTGTGAATATGGTTTTTGGCACGAGTGGTCATTGGGTGAATATTGGTTGGTGCATGATGAGATGGAAGAGAAGAACGGTAAGAAAATCAAACCTAGAGGAATACTCTATTGAGGACAGATCAAGACTAACGTCTATGTCTGAGGAGCTGTGCACATGAGAGAAAGTAACCAGATCAGAGTCATCTGCATGTGTTAGTTATTGAGAGGGTGACTGTGATGGCATGGAAGAGGAGTTAGGGAGAGAAATTGAAGGTAATAAGGTGGGAGTGGAAGTAGAAGGCAATAGGTGGGAGTGGTTGCTAGATCTTGTGGCGTGGGAACGAGAGAGCGATGAAGAGAGGTTGTGAAGGAGAGAGAGTTGGCCGATTTTAGTGGAGAAGATAATCTTGGTGAAGCTGGCGACTACGGCGTTGATATGGGTAGAGTATGTGCGGGTGTGGAAGATAAAGAGAGTTTAAACTAGGTGGAAGATGAGGTGGCTTAATATGGGAAAAGGTTGGTGGAAAGTAATCTGGGAGAGTGTTTCAAAATGAAGAGGTTGGGGAGTAGAGTTGGTGAAGTGAGTAGATTCAATCTCATTAGGTTGTCTGGAATGGTGGGAGGGAGACACTTGGACAGTTTGGAGGGAAGAGGAAGTTGCTGCGCACTTAGAGAGAGTGTGTATATTTTTTGTGAGAAAAATATACACGAGAAGTGTTCAGATCATAACAAATGTACGAGTTTTGACGATTTGAGTAGCCAAGAAAAGGCATGGTTTGGATCTTTGTTCAAGTTTATGGTGAGTATAGGGACGTAACCATTAATGACATAGACAGCCAAAGACTCGTAAGTTAGAATAGTTAGGAGGAGTATGGAAGAGGCGCTCAAAATGTGATTGATTACTGATAATGGGAGTTGGTAATCGATTACTTAAGTATACCGCTACATCAAAGGCAAATGGCCATAAGGAAAGAGGTAATGAGGCCTTATGAAGCAAAGTGAGACCTGTCTCGACAATATGCCGATGATGATGTTCGGTGGAGGGAACATGTTGAGGGGTGTATGGAGAAGAAATGAGATGTTGAATTCCAAGATTCTCAAATAGAGTTTTGAGACCTTGATATTCTGCACCATCATCTGTGTAGATGGTGGTAATTTTATGACCAAAAAAATTTCAGCCATGGTCTTAAACTTTGGAAAAATTACAAAGACATCATATTTATGTGATAAAGTGCAATGCCCGAGTATTTAATAAAGGGTATTTTTGTAATTTAGAACCCCACTCACACCATATTTGCACATACACCCTAAGCCATCCCATTTGTTTCTCCTTACACCACGTGTTCTCTCTCAACCATTTTCCCCCAAATCTGTCTTTTGTTTATCTCAAGCTAATCCTTGTAACCACATAAAACTCTCTCTCCCCCCTTTCTCCTATTTTCTTTTATATTCACGAGCCCTCCCCTTTTTATATTACTTCACATCTCTAATTCTTTTACAGTTTTTTTCACCCAGCGAAAACCCCTTTTGCTTGCTACTTCCTCTAGTTTCTTCTTCAACAATTATCCTCCATCAATCAAGGTAAATGATTACTTGCTTCTTTTCTTTTATTTTCTCTAATCAACTTTGATTTTTATCAATTCATTGAAGAATCAATTTGAGATTATTTTTTTCCTCCTCTAATTTTTCCAGCAAGCACTTTGTTCCATCTTCTTTTCGTTCTTCTTCTTTGTCTCGTTTTTCCATTTGTTCCGCCATCAATTTAAGGTAAAATGATTCTTCTCTATTTCTTCATTGTTTTCTCATTTATCATGCTTTCAACCTTAATCTTTTATTTAATGTTTATATAATATCCAATTCTGGATTTTTTTCTCAATTTTTCAGCGATAAGCATTTTGTTCATCTCTATTTTAGTCATCGTCATCGCACCACTTGCAACTCCATTTTGGTAAGCTTCAATCTCTCTCTCTCTCTCTCTCTCTCTCTCTCTCCCCCTTCGTCTCCATCTTCCCCTATGTTTCCATTTTGTCTCGGTCTCTCTCTCCCCTTCATCTCCCTCTTCCCCCTCTACTTCTATTGTCTCGGTCTCTCTCTATGTCTCCCTCTCATTATTTCTCTCGGTCTCTCTCTCCTTCATCTTCCTCCGTCTCTGTTGCGTCTCTCTCTCCTTCATCTCCCTCTTCCCCCTCTGTTTCTGTTGTCTCGATCTCTCTCTTTCGTCTCCTTCTACTTATTTCTCTCAGTCTCTCTCTCTCATTCGTCTTCTCCCCTCTCTATTGCGTCTCTCTCTCTTTCTCTTCTTCATCTCCCTTTTATGCTCCTCCCCTTCTCTTGAACTAGTTTACCTAAACCAGACCAGTTCACTCAGACCGGGTTAAACCAGATTAGTTAGACCAGGCCAGACCGAACCGGCTTAGTCAGACCAAACCAAACTGAATCAACCTGAGCCGACCGAACCGGACCAAAATAGCAGAACCGAACCAGTTCAGACCGCTCAAACCTTGTTGAACCATTTTAAACCGCTTGATAGTTTACACCCGGTGTAGTTTCCACCAGTTCCCAACTTCGCTTGCCCTCTAGTTAATTAAATAATTGTAGATATTATATGAATATATTGTGATATGGGATCCTTGGATTTAAGGTCATTAGTTGCTGAATTTAATTCGTAGTGAATCCAGGTAAGTGGGTTTACATAGTAATTCAGTTCATATGTTATAAGTGTAGCATATATAATTATTTTTATTATTTCTTTATGCTGCTCAATCTTATGGTCAAGCATTTTTTTTCATTTTCCATATCATGATGAAATTATTTACCATGTCATGTATGATTATATTTTGAGTTATACATGTAATAGTTATATCGTGCTTGTTCATGAACAAGTTATATCTTTACTCATGTATATGTGATAATGTGAATTATGAATATTAATTCAAGTAAAGTGATAAGTAAACAAGAAGTAGACTTAGTCATGTCCCTTGATTATCAAGTAACCAGATTGTTCACGTCATATTATCAAGTTATACGGTTGGGTGTCACCATGTTCATGTTAGTGTCCTTAAGGTTCAAATAAATTTAAATGAAATCAAGTTTCAGGACACTCAACCTGTCATATTCACGTTCATGTTACAAGATCAAGTTCAAGTTGTGAATTAGTTTTGGTTAGGTTGTTAATCGAGGAATATGCCTAGTAGAATTATAATCAAGCAAGTATAAGTATCGACATGTATAAGTACAAGTTCAAGTTATATGTTAACCATGAAATCAATGTGTTATTACAAGTATTTTATGTGACCAGTGAACGTGTGAAATTAAATTTACATGAGTTATATGTTTAAATTTATGTCATGTGAAACTTATTAGTATGTGAAGTTACTTACTGAGTATTTTTAATACACACCCCCTCATAGATGATTGTGTTGCAAGTGATAGTGAGCAGTAGAAGTGAGGGACTGATATAACAAGCATGATTATGATTTTTAAGTTAAATTATAACATTATGACTTCAGTTTGATTTCAGTTATTTCAGAAATTTATGAATATTCATGTTTAACTTTCATGTCTTATGGATTTTTGTTATTCGACATTATTACGGTTTACTGAATCATTTAATTCAAATTAATGAGTTAATATTTTCTTAAAATAATTGTATGCTTCCGCTATTTAACATTAAAATTAGGGAAAATTTAGGGTTTTCAATTTGAGGATTTTCTCAAATTAGGATTTTAATTGAATTGGGGATTCTTCAATTATGAAATTTCAAGCATGTTTAACCCTCGGGGATCGAGACGTTACATAAAGTGAATAGCCATGAATATTTGGTGAAGTGACCGACAAAGATGATATAATATGAAAATCCATTTATTAAGCAGATAGGAGACGGCCCCCATACATCGGAGTAAATCAATTCTAATGGACAATGACTCTTTAAACTAGAAATACCAAAAGGAAGTTTGTGACATTTGTTTTAATTACAAGAATCACAAAAAGAAGACTTTGATGTCCTAGATTGGACCAGAAGACTATGAGAGGAGACAACGTGATGGAGAATTTTTTAGGAAGGGCCGCCAAGACGATCATGCCAACTATCAAATGTGGTCTTGACACTAACACATGCTTGCTTTTTTATGGGTGCAATTGCTCGCATACTAGACCACTCATAGAATTATTCCTGCTCCGTCCTTGAGTAAGAGGTGCCCTCGTAGTGAGATCCTTAGCACAAAAAGAAGAAGAATTAAACTCAACGGATGTATTGTTTATTTTACAAAATTGGCAAACTGAAATAAGATTCTGTTGCATATTAGGTGCACATAAAAAATTATCAAGGACAAACGATTTAGACAAGGTACGGAGAGAGGGGGAGCTAGTGTGTGTGTGTGATTCTAACAACTGTACCGTCACCGATAACAATGTCATCTGGTCCTTCATAAGGCTCACCAATAGAGAGTTACTTATTTCTGATGTAACATGATGAGAGGCTGCACTATCAAGAAGCCAAGTGGGTGTGGTGTTGCTAGCATTATTGGTAGTAGTATGGTTGACTATGGGAGGAATAGGAATTCCCATGAGACGTTAGAGAGTGTGACACTCACGAGCGTTGTGACCCCCCATTTATTACAATATTGGGAAACTAGATTTGGATTCCTGCCCCCATTACTGGCTTGATTCAGATTGGGTCCACTAGAAAATTGGTTGTCGTGGCTAGAATGGTTCTGGTGGGGTGAGTAATTTTTCTTGCCTTGATAGCCACCCGTATTGTTATTTACGTTTTTGTAACAGGATGAGTTTGCTATGATTTCACTAGTTGTACGTTTCTCCTCTCGCTTGAGGCAAACTCATATTCCACTAGTTTGTCATGAAGTTATTCAAATGAGATCACCGTGTCACGAGCACGAACAACGGCAGTAAGTTCCTTGAACTTAGTTCCAAGTCCGTTTAGAGTGCGATTAATGAGATGTGAAAGGGCGACCAAAGCATCAACAAGAGCAAGTTCGACAACAAGACCACGAATATTGCCATGATATTCAATAATGGATTTTGTACTTTGTGTTGCATTTAAGAGTTGATCGGTCAAACCCATGGTTCTCGAAGAGGAGGCGTTAGCATAAAGCTTGTTTAGGTGACTCCACGCTTCAGCCGAAGTTTTGGACTGATCATTGGCCTTACACGATCTGAGAGAGAAACAAGAATACCAAGGAAAAGAAGTTTGTCTTGTATTTTCCAAAGTAATGCCTCCGGGTTTAGGACTGTCTTGCCGTCAACTAGTAATGTTTTGGGGGACACTTCTTGGTTCCATCAACAAAGCCAACCAAGTCATAACCGAATAGTAAGGCATCAATTTGTGCTTTCTAAGTTGGATAATTAGAAGGTGTTAGCTTGTCTGGCAACTGTGTAGAGCTTATGGCAATGAGGTTGTTTTGAACAAGAGTAGTAGGTGTGGTTGTTTCAATGGTTAGGCTGGCAATAGAGGTAGTTGGGTTTTCAACCATTGGAGTTGAGGTAAGATATTTAGGTGAATGGCTCGTTGGAGCTTTTTCATGATCTGATACTATAAAGCAAAGGGATTTAGGGATGAATAATGCTATGTTTTATTCATTCAAAAACATAAACTATATACAAGAAAAAGAAATATAATTAAACTATTCCTAAAATACAATAATTCCTAAATAGTGAGATTTACACTATAATGAATGGAGATCTACAATGAATACGGGAATGAAAAAGGGAAGAGAATCATGGAGATGTAATTTCCTTAATAAATAGCCACAAGTATTAATCAAAGAGTTAAACTTCCTCGCCCTATTAAAGTCAAATCCATCTCACCCTCTTTTTTCATTTAGACTTAATAATTCATTAAAATCACATGCTATTAACCACAGGTTAGATGTGCCTTGATTAAAATTAGCTCTATTATCAAATTAAGACTATCTTTCTTTTAAGTCCCTACAACTATAAAGGAAGTCACTTTGTCCCATCCATCAACACTTAAATCTATAGTGTTATTAGTATTAGAGATACTTTACACATTAATATGATGATTCCAACATATAATCATAGTCCATGACAAACCAGCAGGATCAACCATGTGGAAATGGTCAAATCTTCACTTCCTAATCAAGAACTTTGTTTTTTCTGTTTTGTTTTAGTTTCAAATAAACAAATTATACTAGGCTTGAAATGGATGAGAGCATCCTTCAAAGCCTAAACTTTCAGGGGATTTCCCAATCCTAGACAGGTCCATATTAAAAAAACTAATTGGTTCTTAGATGGCTTGTCCAGGAAAGCCATCCTTGAACTGATTTCAGGTATAAGTCTTGGTTAGCTTAGGTCAAGGATAGAATATCCTGAAAACTTAGGTCTTCCAGCATCCCTTTTGATTCTATTGTAGGTCTTTTGTTCATATTGATCTTATTGTTCTTGTGATTGAAATTCTGTTACTGGATATTTATGTCTTTGTAGTGAATAAAAGCAATAAAATAGTAGCACACACAAGCTTAACACAGAGTCGCAGCAAGTAGCAAGAACATAAAATTAGAAGAGAAAGGAAAAAAGAAGAGAAACACAAAGAACTTATCATGGTTCAGTTCACAATGAGTGAACCTACATTCAGCAGCAGAAATCAATCTCTCTCCATTATGAACAGCGTGTCTTTACAGGAGATCAAACTACACAAAATGATTGCAAAGTAAATCGAAGAAATACTCCTTACTGAACAATACTGCTTGACTCACATTGTCATGGAGTCGTCTTCTTCACGTAGCATGTTCTCTGTTTTGTGTATCTTTCCTTTTTCTCTCCTATTTTTGAGAGAGAACAAACTCCCTTAAAACTTGGCTCTAACCGTATGCGTCATTAGCAATCATTGCAAGATACTTCTCTAGCCAATAACAAGGCTCCAGCTACATTTCTTAACTAACTCTGCCACCTCATCATTAGTTGAACAACATTGCTAGCACACTGTCAGCTCATTAATGAGTCACCACTTACATTTTTCCATCTTGACTCTTAATGAGCATATCACCTTCATATACATAGAGATTTACATCAGCTCTAATAACTTCTCAATTAGTATTCACATCAGTAACCTTAATCAAGCTCAAACATTTTTAAAACTTGATTCATGTTACTAATTTAGTTAGCATGTCTGCAGGATTATCTTTTATATGAATCTTTTCTACCTTAACCTTACCTCCTTGTATCACTTCTCTGATGAAATGAAATTTGATGTCAATGTGCTTTGTTCTCTCATGAAACATTTGATTCTTACTCAAGTGTATGGTGCTTTGATTATCACAAAACACCTTAACTTGTTGTTTTATACCAAACTCTCCCACTAGCCCTTGTGTCCACAAAGCTTCCTTTATGGCCTCTGTCAGAGTTATATATTTTGCCTTAGTGGTTAAAAGAGCCATAACAGGTTGCCAATTTACCTTCCAACTCATAGTACATCCGAAGAGTTTGAATACAAAAGCAGTAAGTGACATTCTTTTGTCTAAATCCCCTGTGAAATCTAAATCAATAAATCCTATCAGACCTTCATCATCATCTTGCCTCTTCTGGTAGGTTAAGCCATACATACTTGTACCTTTCAAGTACCTAAAGATCCATTTAATTGCCTGCCAATAACCATTCCCTGAATTTTCCATAAACATGTTGCCTATACTTGTTGCATATGCAAGATCTTCCCTTGTGCAAAACATGGAGTACATCAGACTACCACCTGCACTGGAATAAGGTACCTTACACATCTCAGATCTTTCTTGACTACTAACAAGTGACATATCAGAAGACAGTTTAAAGTGTGCTGCTAAAGGTGTTTGGACTACCTTTGAGTTTTTCATTCCAAACCTATCAAGAATCTTAAGAATGTAGTTACCTTGTGAAATAAACAAAGTGTCATTCTTTCTGTTTCTTGATATTTCCATGCCTAGAATCCTTTTTGCAACACCTAAATCCTTCATTTCAAATTCACTACTAAGTTTTCTTTTTATTTTCTATATTTCAACAGAGTCTGTAGATGCTATAAGCATATCATCTACATATAAGAGCAAGAAAATCCCTACACTCACAGTGACCCATTTAAAATTAACACAAGTACCAACATGCTTCTGTTATATCCATTTCGGCATAAATTCATCAAATTCGAGATACCATTACCTTGGGGACTATTTTAAACCATATAGAGACTTATGAAGTAAACATACCTTACTCTCTTTTCTCCACTTTCAAAACCCTCTGGTTGTGACATGGATATTTGTTCTTCAAGGTTAACATGAAGAAATATTGTCTTTACATCCATTTATTGGAGATCCATATCAAAACAAGTGACTAAGGCCAACAATACCCTTATTGAGATATATTTCACTACTAGTGAGTAGACTTCATTGTAGTCTATACCATCACGTTGAGTAAACCCATTTGCTACAAATCTTTCCTTATACACTGGTTTTGATTGGTCAAGTACATTTTCTTTCTTCTTAAACACCTACTTGCACCCTACAATTTTCTGTTTTTAGGTCTGTCCACGAGTGTCCTTGTCTGGTTTTCCTTGAGAGATCTCATCTCTTCATTCATAGCTGTCAACCACTGATTTATATCTTTTCTGGAAATTGCCTCAAAATTTCTTTATTCTGAATCACACACGTCTTTAGAAATCAGAAGTGCAAAGGAAATCAGGTATGTATACCCATACCTCACAGGTGCTCTGTGATTCCTCCTCTGTCTATCTTTGGCCAATTAGTAACCATTTAGATCTTCTCAATCTTGATAGATTTCTTCTCTATCATCTGCATCATCTTATATATTGTTCTCATCATTTTGCTATTGGTGATAGCAAACTGAACCTCTAAATTCCACCTCAAGTCTAGCTTCATCACTGTTTGTTCTGTGTGAGATTTCTTCAAGATCTTTGGTACTCTCCATGAACATCTCATCCTCCTTGAACACTGCATCTCTATTGTTAAAACATCATGAAGAGCTTCCCTTTTGGTACCACAGTTTATACCCTTTCACACCATCAGGATAGCCAAGAAACATACACTTCTTAGCTCTTGGTTCAAGCTTATCGTGCTTTGTCTGTGCATAAGCAACACACCCAAATACCCTTAGATGTTTACGATCTGGTGTGATTCTAGTCCACAGTTCTTCAAGTGTTTTCAAGTTAATTGCTACCGAAGGACTTCTATTTATCAGGTAGGCAGCAATGTTAGCTGCTTCTCCCTAGAATTTCTTAGGTAAGTTTGCACTTAACAGCATGCATCTTACCCTCTCTAGGAGTGTTCTGTCCATTCTCTCTGCCAATCCATTCTGCTAAAGTGTGTATGCAATTGTTATGTGCCTTACAATACCTTGATCAATGAAGAAATTATTGAACTCATCATTCAAGTATTCCAGGCCATTGTCTATTCTAAGCTTCTTCACTTTCTTACATGTTTGCAGATAAACCATCTTGTTCCAGTCAATTTTGGACTTCAGAATATATAACCACACCTTTCTTAAGAAATCATCTATGAAGGTGACAAAATATTTGTCTCCTCCTAGTGTTTCAGTTCTAGTAGGACCCTACAAGTCTGAGTGTATATAGCCCAGAGTCTCTTTAGTTCTGTATAGAGTCTTGCTAAACTTCACTCTACATGTTTTCCCAAAAACACAATGTTCACAAAATCCAGCTTGTCCAAACTATCACCACATAATAGATTATGGTTATGCAGTTCTTAGAGTCCTCTTTTTAGACATGCGCTAGCCTTATATGCTAAAGCTTGGTTTTATCCACAACTGCTACTGATGCAGTAGCTGTATTCCCTATCATAGTGCTTCCCAACAATGTATACAGCCCATTGCTTTTGATGCCCTTCAGAGTAACTATTGGACCCTTCATGACCTTAAGAGTGCCTGTTTTGGCCTTGTATGAGTATCCTTCCTGATCAAAGATACCTAAAGAAATTATGTTTCTCTTCAACTCAGGAACATGTCTGACTTTCTACAGAATTCTCTCAATTTCATCATGAGCTTTCAATCTGATAGTCTCAAGAATTGGTTTTTTATTACCAAGCAAGACATAGTCTTCATCTATTGATTTGTAGGTCTCAAACCAATTCTTGTTAGGTGTCATGTGAAAGGAGCACCTTGAATCAAGAATCCAATTCTTCTCTGAATTCTTAGCTGTCACTACTAGGACATCTGCACTATCATAGCCATCTTCTACTACTGTTGCATCATCATTTTTTGCTTCTTTCTCTTTCCCTTTGTTCTTGTTCTTTCTCTTAGGGCAGCAGAGTCTTCTAATGTGCCCTTCTTCATGATAGTGTAAATATTTGAAAGACTTGTGTCCTCCCTTTGACTTGGATCTAATTTTACCTTTTCATTTATGTTCTTTCTTATCTGTTCTTCCTGTAACAGCCAAGCTTTCACCAGTTTGTTCCTTCAATTCACTCTTCCTCTGAAAATCCTTAGAGTCCAAAGCTCCAATAACATCAACTAGTGATAGAGTTTCCCTGCCATGCTTGAGAATATCCATAAAGTTCTCATAAGACATTGGGAGTAAATGTAGCAGCACCAATGCCTTGTCCTCATCCTTATATTCAACCTGAATGCTTTCTAGGTCTAGAGATAGCTTATTTAACTCATCAATATGCTCATGTAGGTTTTTGTTTTCTTGCATTTTGAAGGTAAATCTTCCCTTAATATATAATCTGCTGGATAAGGATTTGGTCATGTATAGGCTTTGTAACTTAAGCCAAATCTCTGCTGCAGACTTAATCTTCGCAACTTCACATAACACCTTATCACTTAGATTTAAAATTAGTGTGTTATAGGCTCTTTTCATTATACCTTCTTATTTTCTTCTGAGTAAGTCATTGGCATCTTAGCTTCACCTTCTAAAGCTTGATCTAGCCCTAAATTTCCAAGGAGAGCTAACATTTTCATTTTCCAAATTGCAAAACCATTACTGCCTTCGAACTTCTCAAAATCATGCTTTATAGTAGATGCTTCCATTTCAGTACTTTTGTCGAGCACTTAACAAACTCTTTCAGCTTAGAGAATCTTCAAAGTAGAGAAAATACATTCCTCAAGGATAAAAATGAAATGAAACTAGAATGTTGAGGTCGAGGTCGCAAAAGGGACATAAACCTAAGGAAAGGGACTTAGAAAAAAACTAAAGCAAGAAAAAAATCGAAAGATGAAATTGGGACTCAAGAAAGGATGAGGAAGGGACGGCTAACACTTCTTAGAGAAAGGCTAGGGGACAAGTTATTGGTATAACAGCCATGATCTAGACGGAGTCTGTTATTGAAGGATCAATTAGAGCAATAATGATATATAGAAGGATCAAATTAGTTATTTATAAATTATAATGGTATGTCTTGTAAGAACCTGAAAGTAAATGGGTATAATTTACATTTAAGCCATTTAAATATGGTATCCACTCGACTCTATCGTAAAATTAATCACACAACCACACGAAAGTAGTGCATCAAGATTTTTTTTTCATTTTTGACACACATATATTTTATATCATCATATTTATGTGTGATATATCTATAACTTTGTGTTATAATATTATTTATATTTGTATGTGTCTACTCTACTCTATCGTCACTACTACAATTTTAGATGATAGCCACCTATATAATATAATGACAATTCTCTAAAATCTGTCAAAGGAAAACGATGTAGTGTGGGGTAATTTGGATAAGATGATAGCTCAAAAATTATCTGGCATTAATGTATTATCTACTATGACAGCTAACTTTTGGGCTGTCATAATAGCTTCTTGTAATGACAGTGAACAAAAAACTTGCCATAGTTCTATGACTTGCCATAGTTCTATGTATAAAAAAAACTTGCTCATTACCCAAAATTTATTTTATTTACAAAAATACCATCCTATTTAATTCATCATAACCCTAATTTTACTCTTTACAGTGTATTTTCTCTTTGACAGTGGTGAGTGGCGATTTTGAAAAGAAGACCGCGCGCCAGGCGAGCTTCACGGTAACTTCCTGGTGAGCTTTGATGATGAGGTTCTACGATGATCTTCCACGGCGAGCTTCCTCTACGGGTCAAGCAAAGTTGTCATCCTGAACTTCGAGCTAGTGATTGGAAAAGGCTTGGCCACCGCGTGATTGAGATGTCGGCTCTTCTCCCGCCGTTTCCATAATTTTTTCTTCTCAACATGATTGAGCTGATGGTACATTTTCTCCATTTGTGTATGTTTTCATCCTCAACCTCTATTCAGCAAAGAGAATGGGTATTTGAGAACCTAGGGTTTGTTCTCTTTCGCCTCTCTTCTCTTCTTACCTTATCTCTATCTTAAATTCCTGAGCTCTCAAACCCATTCTCTCTCTCTCTCTCTCTCTCTCTCTGTTCTAGGTACTTTAAAGTGATATTGATTCAACCTGTTCTCTCCTTTTTTCCTACTCATGAAAGATTATGGCGTTATTTTGTCATTTTGCTTGAGGAGAAAAACTTAATTGTCTAATGGTTATGACTCTCTTAAAGTTTTTACTTTTTGTCAATTATAGTAGTGGCAACTTTTTGCTCCTTTTACGCTATTCAAATGTTTTCTAAAATACTATGTCATTGACAACATTCTATGGTTCACTTGTACAGGTGGACAGACAAGTATCAGGTAATCTTGTTTTCAATTGTTAAATGGTAAGATATTAATTTTCAGGTAGAAATACTATGCGTAGAGCAGATTTTAGCTCTTTTTAGCTCTTGAGCTTGGGAAACTTTTAGCTGTTGTAGTGATGTTAAAGTAAAATGCTGCACATCGATAAGCACTACATGATTTGTACATTTTTTCTCACCTTATAGGATGAATCATTTAACAAGAATACAAATCTATGTTACAAATTTTCCTTATTTGTGTGAATTAGTGCTCAGTTGGATGCTTACTTTCAAGAAATTCATGTTCAAATTATGTTTTCCTCGATTAAATGTAACATCATATTCCTAAAGATCTGCTACATCACGTTGGCAAACTTACATGATTGTTAAAATATATATAGTATTAGATAATATTACAGTTGTTCTTGTTTCTTAGGGCGTATTTAAGTTTATACATTAGGCCATGTCAATTTGATATTGTTGTTTTAGGTGGTGTGTTTGAGTTCAATCTCTAGACAGTGGACACTAAAATAGCAAAATAGAATAGAAGAGGGTCTAGAACCTGAAATTTGATTTATTATAATATCATCTCATGTCAATCAGGCTTTATAATGCATCTGTTTCAAGGGAAACTTTTATAATTCTTCAGTATTTCTGGCTTATTATGTCTCAATCGTTCTCAAAACTTTATGTTTTTATTTTATTTTTATTTTTTTAGGTACTTAATCATTAGGTTTTACTCTACACAGGCCTTATTGGAGGTGCCATTTTCCAAATACTCAAGCGATAATCTACGTCATTGATTCAAGTGATGCTAATAGGTTCGTGATAGCAAAAGAGGAGTTCCATGCAATCCTACAGGTACAATTTTTGGTGTTAACATGTTAGAATTAAGAAGTAATTTGGCATTTGGCATTTGTACCACATTGGGTTTAGCTAAGTGGTGAATAACTTGGATTTGGAGGTTTACTTCCTTCTAGGTCCTTTGTTCAAATTCTCTTGCATGCAAATTCCTTGGGGCCATTACCCACTAGGGTTAAAGCTAGTGATCTACTCTGACTCGTGTAGAAAAATTTCTGAGGGCATAATGCATGAGTTTCGTAGGATTAGTCGGATGCACAAGCTCATGACGCCCATGGTTACCCAAACAAAAGCATTTGACTAAGTTGATTAATGAACTTGGTAAAATTATTTGTTGGTCTCCTTGTTTTTATTAGATGATCTAGGTATCTTTTATCAAACATTTTTAAAAATAGATGAAGGTGGGTCTAATCTGCAAACTCTAGGAAGTTTTGTCATGAGTAAAACTTCAACAAAATATTGGCATTAAATTCTTGATGTTTTATGTCGATTCATATGTGGTCAATTTGTGCTTTAGTACAGTGAAAAGTGGAAACGCAAGTCACTTGTCTCTATAAGGTTGTAAACAACTCTCTCTTGACCTCTTTGTGTAGTTTAAGATTTTGGCTTCTCTATTTTCTTCAGTCTCCCATAGCACGTAATAAATTATTGGTTGCAGGATATCTACACCACTTTTATACTAGTTTCGTTCATCTTACATTTTCATTATTAGTCTCATGCGATATAACCTCATTATTATAACAAATCCAAGTTGATAATTTTGATTCTTTGGCAGGAAGAAGAGTTGAAGGGTGCACTTGCCCTCATTTTTGCAAACAAGCAGGTCAGTGCTCTATTGTAGTATCAGTTTGTAGAGAAAGTTTGACTTCTTATTTTGTATGTACGTAGAGGAGAGCTGATAAAACCGATGTGTGCCCTTGTTAAAAGTCTTGAAAACTACCTATTCATTCAATGATTAAGGACATAAAATCTTAGAACGGTCATGTCATATATACGTTAGTTGTAAATCTTTGTTTTGTTTCTGCCCATTTAATCATTTCTTGATGCTAACTAGACTCCTTGCATGGTACTGCAACGCTATCTATGTATTACTTGTCCTAAAATGTATTTAGCGCGAACTGAATTCGCTGCTTTATAGTGAATTTTTGTTTGGATATGGATTCCAATGGCTTGAATAAAAAGAATGTAGGCTAAGTCTTGCTTGTGTAACTAGGTTTTTGTTATCTTTTAATACATTTCTCTCTTTCTTATGTATATTATTCTCAATATGAGTTACAAATCATTGCATCTATGCCTTAGTGTACATGATTGAAGAATATGCTATTAATTTACCTTGTACAACAAATAATAAGAGTTCACCTAGAGCAAGTTTTTTTATAAATAAGGACACTACCAGTAGTGCAGTTTTTATGGCTCAAGAATTAAGTACCTTATTATCATTATTTAAGTTTTGTGTTTGTGTGGATGATGTTGCATATTGTTTCACACAACTTCTCTACAACTTATTGATTTGTCAACACATAATTGTTTTGCAACTTTAGTTACCTATGCACTAGTTTACATTTTTATTTGAGTTTTTTTTCTTATCTTTTTAAGTAACCATGTGTTCTGGTTGAGGTTATAGCTAATATTAAGCATCACTATTATTTGTACTATGGTAGTATTCTTTCTTCAAATTCCTTTTTCTTCTTGCAAGTTATATTATTATCTGCTGTGTGCGCAATTTTTTCCTTTGAAGTAGCACTGATGATGATCATTGTTATTTGTTAGTTTCTTCCCTGTAAGAAGGCTGCTTGTTCTACGTTTGCTTCTAAATTTTGAGTAGTGATGTAGATAAGTAATGTTCAGAGTTAATTCGTAGCTTATTCAAGGTTTGTAAAAGCTTCCCTTTACATAAACCTTTTTATTTTTTAATTGCTAAAGAGTTTCGACTGTCAATAGCAATTGTACTTTCATCTCTTTTTGCTTTGCTTTTGACCTTTATCAGATTTAATTCTTTGAGTTGAATTTGTGGTCGTGGAGAAGGTGGTGTTGGGGATTTATTTCTTTTTCTTTCTTGTTTGGTTTTTCTTGGTTTTTTTGGGGTAATGTTAATTACGCATATGAAGGTTTATTCTTGGTTTTGGAGTTATGGAAATGATTGTGTGAAGGAAACTGGCGACTTTGCTGGATCTGTTTGACAATGGCTTTTAGTTTTCGAAGGTGTGATGTTCCACTGCAAGTATTTCATGTCGATTTCTACTTCATAACTTTACTCTGTCCAATGCTGCTATAATTAGAAATTAGATGTGATTGAGATTTAAAAAGTAGGAAAAATGATGCAATTCGATTCAAACACGGTGAGATATCGATTCCATTCAACTGATGAGAAGTTGGTCAGCCACTTCTTGAAGAACAAGTTGTTCGACATTGACTCTCTTGTTAAATCCATCCCTGAAGTGGATTTCTGCTAGTGGGAGCATTGGGATTTGCCTTGTATGATCTTGTCTTACTATAATCTTATGTGGGTTTTCTTTATTTTATTGAATTTGTATGATAATCTGTGTTCTTGAATTAGCATGCAATTACATTTCTTCTCATTCCAGTATTATCTTAGATGATGAGTAGAGGTTTTCATTTAAATAATTGCTCGCTTGTGATTATTCGTGTGTAAATTTCCATTGGAAGGTAGTTTTTTCCTTTCGATGCCAATTTTTTTGTTAATTTTTGGCACCTTTTAGTGACGGGGAATCCCCGTCATCTAACATGTTTTCGCGGTAAATTAGATGACATGGAATTTCCTGCCATATAATATCATTTTGCAACACCCTTTGTTGACGGGGATTACCCGTCAACTGACTCCTTTTCACGGCAGGCCTATTTTGACGGAGATTTCACGTCATTGTACCACATTATAATGACGGTTTTTTTTAAATGACTAAAGATGACATTCCGGTAGATGACATTCGGTTAGTCGTCAAGATAGGTTATAATAACGGGTTTTACCTATCATCTAACCCTCTTTTTGTAATAGTGCGTACAAAGATTTTTTTTTACAACCACATGAAAGTAGCGTATCAAGATTTTTTTTTTCATTTTTGACACACATATATTTGATATCATCATATTTGTCTATGTAATATATGTATAACTTTGTGTTATAATATTTTACATATATATATATATATATATAAGTACTTTGTGATAATATATAGGAAAATTATATAACTACTTTGTGATAATATATAAGGAAATTGTAGTGGATGACATTTTTTATTAACTTATATGTAAATGTTACCCTTAACATGTATATATGTGAAAATTACCATGTTTAAGTTTAGAAAGTTTAAGTTAGTTATGGACTTACTAGTTTACTCTTTTCACTTATTTTGTAACCACCAAGAATAACTTCTCATCACTTTTTATTTTTTTCCCTTATGTTTGTTGATAGTATTTTTTCGAATTCTACTCTAATTTGTTCAACTTGCTTGTAAAATATTTGTCCAATCTACAATAAATCTACATAAATTATTGAACATTCTTTTATGTTCTTGGTTTAGTTTCCAAGTTATTTTTCACAATCTGAAATAGGTAATATGTTGTTTACTTATTTGTAACCAAATATTTAATTAGTAGAGGGTTGTTCCAATTTATTTTTTTATGTTCATCTACAAAGATGATTGGCTGTAAAACTAAAAATGATTTTTATCTTTTGGTCAACGTCCAACAAAGATAGGAGAATAATGAAAAATATGATACATTAGAATATAGCATACTAGTAAGTGACAAATTTACTAATGAATAATGACAAGTAAACTATATGTTTACCGATTGATGAGATATATGCAGTTGAACGAGCAAGGGATGTTGATGTTTTTCATTTCATTTTTGCTTTTTCACTTTACTAACATAGATGAAGATCTCACATGCGCGCGTGAGAGAGAGAGAGGGAGAGTAGGCAACAGACAAAAAATGAAAGTAGAGTTTTTTTGTGGTATAATGCGTTCTAAATGAAATTATTTAAGAGTAGTGAAAAATATCATAAAAAATGTAAGGATAAAAAACAAAAGTGTAAGGAGTTACTTTTGGTGGTTATAAAAGTGAAAGGGTAAAATAGTAAGCTCATAACTAAATTAAAAATTTTTAACTTTTTTTTTCAAAGTTACATTGCAGTTGACCAACTGCGTCAACTCATATCGGCAAAAATAATTTCTAACTTAAAAATGGTAATTTTTGCATAGTATTAAATTGATGGGTCATTTTTACTTATAAGTTCTATAAGGTGGTTATCTATGCAAAAAAAATATAATGGTATCTACTATACTCTACTCGTAAAATTCATCAAACAATACATGGAAGTAGCTCATCAAGATTGTTTCATATATATATATCTGTGTGTGTGTGTGCGCGCGCGCGCGTGTGTGTAACTTCGTTGTGAATAATAAATAGGGTTAATTACTCTGGACCCGCTGACCATTCTACGCTTATATCATGTTGCACCCTCATTTTTAAAAGTTTACAACAAGCCCCTCCCATTTTGTTTTTTTCACCTATACCCCTACTGTGACTTCCGTTCAAAAATTTGACGGAAGTCACTATACGTGAGATGCACATGAGACTTTTAATGGACAACTTCTTCTAGGACACGTGTCCATAAATAAAAATCTCACTCTCAATCAGCTCATTTCCTCTCTCTTCTCTCTACTACCTCTTTCTCTTCTCTCCTGCAACAGTCCATGTGTTCATTCCCATGGAAGAATAGTTCTCATAGATTGTAGGACAAGAAAATACAAAAATTAAAATAAAAAATCACATGGGTTAGTAGGAGAAATTTAGTTTTAAAAAGAAAGAAATGATTTAATATATATATATATATATATACATGTTTAACAGAAAGAGGAAATTGAAGAAACGCAAGTGGAAAATTGAAGAAACACCATGGCCACTTGGGAACCCTAAATCCCAAACCTAAAATTAGAAGGGATAAAAGCTAACAAAGACAACACATATACTAAAATTAAAATTGGGGATTCAAAAACCTGAAATTTGAATTCAAATGTTTTTCTTCCCACAACAACACAATTGGCGGGAAAAAAAATACTCAAATTCACTGCTCTCTGTAAAATATTCCTGACAGCAACAACAACAAGATGATCGATTTCTACAAAAGAACAATTTCAATGAAACCAAGATTCTAAGGACGAATTGGAAGAATTTGTGAAGTGGGTTTTTGAAGGAACTAGAAAATAACATTTTCTAAAGAGAGAGAGTTTTGGTTTTTCCTTTTTTTCCTCATTCAATGAAAAGAATCGGAGGAAGCAGAGGTTGGCTTATCAGAGATGCCATTGTGCTCCTCCTCACACTGAATTCATGCCAGAATGAAAAAACTAGAGAATTTGCTAGAGGCCATTGACGGGTCCATCCAAGCACGAACCGAGGGTGTGTTATTGGACCGAAGGGTCCCAAGTTCTCGCTGGATTCTTTCTCATCCTTATTGCTGCTGTTAATATATGGAGATGATGAATTCAACTATGGGAGGGATTCTTCCATGGGAATTATTGAAGATAACAAATATGAGGAAGCTCAGTCAGTCACCTAAGCTGCTATTATCATTTACTGTCATCATGTTCTTAGTTAGTTAGTTATGGTTGTAGCTCAACTAGCGTAGTCAGTTAGTTATTTTTTAGTTATTAGTTGCTAAGTTAGTTTTGTATCAACGAGTCTATATAATCCTCCTTAGTTGGTTGTTGGAAGTTAATGCTTGTCTCATAATTCAATACAGATTCTCTCAAATCATATCATGGTATCAGAGCTATAGATTTATTTCTTGTGTTTCTTCATTTTCTTCGTAAAAGTTAAGCTTCAATGGCTTCTTCAAACAATGAATCAACCGCTTGAGATCAAACAGATGATGTACCTATCAATCACAGTGATGTTGCTCAAGCTAACGCTATTTCAAATAGCTCTTTTGCACATGTCAATCAAAGTGTACCTGCTTCATCTTCTACCTTTTCTGTTTTAGATGCCCTAGCTTTTCTTCCCAAGAATCTTTTACCCATCACCATAAGGTTGGATCAAGGGAACTATATTTTCTGGCGTTCTCAAGTAGTATCAGCCATAAATGCTTACGGCTTAGAAGATTATCTCCATGGAACAATTCCATGTCCAGACAAGTATGTTGTCACTACAGTCTCAACAAGCATAAACAATGTTGCTCTCAACAACTCTACTACTCAGAGTGTTCAAATGTTGAATCCAGATTATGTCATTTGGAAGAGGTATGATCAATTCTTGCTGAGTTGGTTGTTGTCTTCCATTTTAGAGTCTATGTTTGGTCACATAGTCAGATGTACTAGCTCCAATGAAGTGTGGAAAGTTCTTCAAGGAATCTTTGATACTTAGTCTAAGTCAAGGATACTGCAACTTTTCTTTTAGCTGCAAACAGTCAAGAAAAGGGCTATAAGTATCGATGATTAGGTACTCAAGATGAGGTCCACAACTGATAACTTGTCAGCTTCATGACAGTGTGTTAGTGATGAGGATATGTTGTTATACATCCTGGGTGGACTTGGAAATGAATATTACTCTGTTGTAGTAAACTTGACCTCAAGGCAAGACTTGATTATCCTGCAAGAAGCACAATATATGCTTCAAAGTTAAGAAATGAGACTAGAACAAAGTAAGTCTCTAGTCATTGATTTAGTCAATTCAAGTGCAAATGTTGCAGAGTTTGGTTCACAAAGAGGTCATGGAAGAGGACCTCAGAACAACAATTTTTCAGGAAATGGTCGTGATCAATGAGCTTTTAAAGGCCGTGGGGGACCTCACCCAGTGTGTTAGATCTGCAAAAGAGTTGGTCATTTGGCTTTTAATTGTTACAATAGGTTTGATAGTGAGTATCAACAACCTGAGCAGTTTCAGTAGTACTCTAGTAATCAGGAAAGAGGTCAGAATAGTTCAAACATGTCGGCAACTAATCTTGCAAGTTCAAACCATGGAGAGGATTAATCTTGGTATATGGACAGTGGAGCAACTCATCATGTTACTTCATATTTGAACAATATTGCTGTCAAATCTAAATATAAATGTAAAGGGAATCTCATTGTAGGCAATGGTAAGTCCTTGAGTATTACTCACATTGACAGTTCTGTATTGAAAACATTATTGTGTCATTAACTTTAAACCAAATTCTTTGTGTACTTGCCATAACCAAAAACCTTTTAAGTGCTTCCCAGTTAACCAAAGATAATAATATCATCATTGTGTTTGACTTTATTTTTTGTTTCATAAAGGATAAGAGTACGGGAAAGGTTCTGCTGCAAGGAACACTTGAGAAGGGCTAGTATCATTTTGTGCTAGAAAAAGCTTATCCAAGACCAAATTCCATTGAGTCTTCTGTATAAAGCTGTTTCTGTTAATCTTTCACAAAGTTCTGTTTCTTGTATTCTTCCTAGTGATAGTCATACTTTCAATGTATCATGTACTTCTGATGAAAATTTGAATGATTCTTGCAATAAAATCAGTATGTGGCACAAAATACTTGCCACTTGTCAAATCCTGTTCTTAAACTTGTTCTCAATGAATTTCATATTAGTTCTAAATCTGTCAATACTTTACAATTTTGTGATGCATGTAAATTAGGCAAAATGCATCAATGTTCTTTCCCACCTTCTGTTACCTAAACTTCTAAACCTTTCGAGATAGTTTACTCAGATATTTGGGGTCCATCCCCACACATATCAGTCTCAGGATTCAAATACTATATAAATTTTGTTGATGATTACTCAAGACACACTTGGATTTATCCTTTAAAACTCAAATCTGAAACTGAAGACATTTTTCTACAGTTTATAGCCTATATAGAAAGGCAATTTGATACCAAGATCAAGCGTATCCAGACTGATTGGAGTGGGGAATATAGACCTTTCTTACTTATTCTTAAGCAATATGGAATAATGTTTAGGCATCCATATCCATATGAACATCAGCAAAATGGTAAAGTAGAAAGAAAACATAGGCATATTGTTGATATGGGTTTAACTTTGCTGTCTTAGTCTAGTATGCCTCGGAAATTTCGGTGGGAAGCTTTTCATTCAGCAGACTTTTAACTCCAACTCTTGCAAATAAATCACCTTTTCATACCTTATTTTGCACTAAACCAGATCTGTCTTTTCTCAGAACTTTTGGATGCTCTTGTTTTCCCAACTTGAGACCTTATAACTCTAATAAATTTCATTTTCATTCTACCAAGTGTGTTTTTATTGGTTATAGTGACTATCACAAAGGTTATATGTGTCTTGAACCTGTTTCTGGTAGAATTTATATTGCTAAGAGTGTTGTCTTTAATAAGCTAGAATTTCCTTACTTGGCCATGTGTTCCAAAACTTCAAATTCTATTCCTTCTGCTAATCTTCCCTCGCATAATTGGTATGCGCATACTTTTCCAAACGTTACTCATTTAACAGGTTCAAGATTAGCAAATGATCATATTAATGATACTTTCACTTCTCAAGTTCATGCAGCAGCATCTACCTCAATTAAGTCTATCTGAAAACCTTCTCCATCAGGTACACTTTCAAATTCCTCTAATCATTCTTTATTTTATATCCCTTTTATTGATATGCTAATGTATCTCAGCTTAATTCTGAGACCTCTAGTCCTGCACCAGATAACTCTGCCCAAAACCTAACTCAGTCTTCTATACCTCTTAATTCTATTCAATCTATTATCTTAGCTTCAAATTCCAATCCTCAACCTAGACCTATCCATCCTATGATAACTAGATCTAAAAATGGCATTTTCAAACCCAAAGTTTTTCTTAGTGACACAACTAGTTTACATATAGAACCAAAATCTATTAAGACTGCCTTAGCCAATCTAAAATGGAAAGCTGCTATGTTTGAGGAATTTCAGGCTCTTAAAGGAAATAATACATGGACTCTTATGTCACCTCAGCCTCATATAAACATTGTTGAGAATAAATAAGTCTTCAAGGTCAAATATAATTCAGATGGATCGTTAAACAAGTACAAGACAAGGCTTGTAGCTAAGGGATTTCAACAAAAGTCAGGTATTGACTATTTTGAGACATTTAGTCTTGTTGTAAAGCTACCTATAATTAGAACTATGCTTACTTCAGTAGTAACTTTCAATTAGGAAGTTCATCAAGTTGATATCAATAATACATTTCTTATTGGGGACTTCCAAGAGGAGGTCTTTATGTATCGACCAGCTGGGTTTGTAGATGATTCACTTCCAAATCATGTATACAAGTGACACAAAGCTCTTTATGGGTTGAAGCAGGCCGCTAGAGCTTGAGGCTGCTCTTATTCAATGGGGTTTTAAGGGAGCTAAGTCTGATAGTTCTTTGTTCTTTATGAAGACTACCAATCATATTGTATTGTTTTTGGTGTATGTTGATGATATTTTAATAACTGGTAGCAGTATTGGTTTGGTTCAGAAGGTTATTTGAGATTTGAACAAGCAATTTGCTTTGAAGATTCTTGGCAGCTTAAACTACTTTCTTGGCATTGAGTGTTTTAGAGATCAAATAGGTATATATTTAACTCAATCTAAGTACACTGAAGACCTTTAAAGCAAAACAAATACGAAATATTCTAAGCCTTGTACCACTCCAATGTGTTCCTCTATCAAACCTCAGTAAGCTTACTGGTGTTCCTTTTGAAAATCCTACTCTTTATCGTAGCACAGTTGGTGCTTTGTAGTATCTGACCATGACTAGACCAGATATTGCATTTTTAGTAAATATGTTGATTCAATTTTTACAAGCTCCTACTTCTGATCATTGTGTTGCATGTAAACGTGTTCTTCAATCTCCATTTCGCTTAAGGGGGAGTATTGAAGATAACAAATATGAGGAAGCTCAGTCAGTCACCTAAGCTACTATTATCACTTACTGCCATCATCTTCTTAGTTAGTTAGTTATGGTTTTAGCTCAACTAGATTAGTCAGTTAGTTATTTTACAGTTATTAGTTACTAAGTTAGTTTTGTATCAACGAGTCTATATAAGCCTCATTAGTTGGTTGTTGTAAGGTAATGCTTGTTTCATAATTCAATACAGATTCTCTCAAATCGTATCAGGAATGAACACAGGGACTATAGCAGGAGAGAAGAGTGAGAAGAGAGAGATAATAGGTTGTTTGAGACTGAGACTTTAATTGATGAACAAGTGTCCATGAAGAAGCTGTGGATTTTTTACATGTGGTAATGGATATCAAATTATCACATTGCCTATTAAAAAACTCACGTAGCTTTTACGTGTAGTGACTTCCGTCAAATTTTTTATCAGAAGTCACAGTAGGGTAGGTAAAAAAATAGAACGTGAGAGGGCGTTCAAAATCGCGGTAGGGGGTATAGACGTAGAAAGTCAGCAGTACAAAGATAGTTAACCCTATAAATAAATAAAGATGAGTGGTATTTACTGAAGAGGATGACTAAGCCAAAGATGCTGACCTTGTATTGTATACGTACGATGGACTCATATAGTCTACGAGGAAGGAACTTTGCCATATGATGGATATTGCATTGAGAAAGAAAAGTGGCCATGCTTACCAAGGTTGTCAGGATCGTATTTTTGACTCGGATCGGTGGAGGGGCTTCTGAATCGATTCGTTGAATCGGATCAAGGATCGTAAGATCCTACCAAATGCTAATAATTGCAGTATTAAAAAACTATGATCCTTAAAAAAATAAATTAACTATTTCTAACTAAAATTAAATAATGAAAATAAGTTTTACTCTACTTTATAAATGATTGAAATATATAACGTCTCAAAATAGTCAACTCAAGCTTGATCCTAAACATATAATTTTTTAAGTTGCTCAAAATAATTTCCTCACTCAAACATTCTAATGAGTACAGTAACAAAGACAATTCGATTTTAGTTTCTTTCTCAAAATTGAAATTATAAAATTAAATTTTCACACAAATGTTTCTACGAAAACCCTTTTACTCTTAATATCATAAACACACAAATAAAATTTTATAAATTCAAAGATTTATGTGAGAAAGTATGAGTCAAAGCCCATAGAATATTACAAAGATTTAATAATTTTGATTTCTGATAACATATTAACTAGGAGGTGGGCTTCAATTATATTGAATTGGATTTAGGGAGACTTAGGAAGTGAGGTTCAACAACCAGTCATTTGACAAAATTTGATAAAACTAAAAAAATATGTTATGTTAATAAATAGTCAAATTCTAAAAAAATTCATAAAAAAATGGCCGCAAGAATAAAAATATAAAAAATAGTCCCCTTGCATGATTTTATAAAAAAAAATGGTTGCCACGTGGAAGGAAGTTTTCGTGTCACGCCTACCATAGCTCAAGATTTTGATAACTTATATAATATATACAGTATATAATATATATTTGTATAATTTTTATAGTATATTTTAAATATACAGTATATATTATACAAACTTTGTGGATAAAAATTTAAAATCTCGTTGGCGCTCGTAGGTGACGGTTTTTGGCATAGATTTTTTGTTTTATTTTTAATTTGGATGGCTATTTTTTTATTTTTGTTTAATCTTGGGATATTTTTATTTTTTCCTTAAAAAATAGCCTATTTTTTATGTTGGCCCAATAAAACTACTCAAATTAAGATATGGGTAAAATCGGTGCGATCCTACCGATCCTGGTCTGACCCTACCACGATCCCTATTGCTCCACATTCTATACTCGATCTGGATCATTTTGAAATTATACGATCATAGGATCCTACGATCCGGATCGTGATTTTGACAACTATGATGCTTTCCCACTTCTTTTGATCCCTTAACACCCCAAAAAAAAATTATGACTTACAATTAATTGATGAAAGAAACAAAAGTGTCCTATCCATGTCTTAATGTATAAGAAGAAAAGAAAAGTGGGAGAAAAAGTAGAAGGAATTTGAACCAAACAAATTTAATTGAACTCCGTTTAATTCTTATGCTTACTTTTGTTTCTTCAAATTTCTCTATAATCAAAACAAAGAAAATGAAATCCTCAACAAATTATTTTTTTTGTACTTTCTAAGATTCCAATCACTCCATGCACACATAAATCCAATTACATCCCAATTTCCCCTAAAGTGGGATTGGAAAAAAAGCTCAAACTAGGAAGATTTCAGTTTGTAATTTACCTGAATCATCAAATAAACAATCTCAAGAACCTCTTCCTTTCGAAACTCAATAAGAAAACTGTAGAAATGATGAACCTTTTGGTTCTGATCTTAAAAGGAAAAATGATGAGCCTCTTGGTTCTGATTTCTTATTGAAGAAATGCTGCCTGTTTACAATGAGGAATGATGTATATATACAAATAATTCTAACGGTTGCCTATGATCTCCAACGGATGAATACTTGAAGCCTGAAATCATTTTTTACCAGAAATGGTTAGACACCCACTGTGTTTGGTGAAAGTCTCTGTTCTGCTTCCTCTTTTGCCTATGATGAAGATTTCCTTCTGAGGCTGCAGCTTTTACTTCTCTTTCTTCAACACTCCCCCTCAAGTTGGGTTCGTATAGGTTGATCGAGCCTAACTTGTTAAGTATTCTTTGGAGGTTATTTTTGTCAAGGGCTTTGGTGAAGATGTCGGCTAGCTGGTCTTCACTACGTACAAAGGGAATGGCGATTTCTCCCGACTGTACCTTCTCTCTTATGAAGTGACAGTCCACTTCAATGTGTTTGGTTCTCTCGTGGAAAACGGGGTTCATTGCAATATGACGTGCTGCTTGGTTGTCACAGTGCATCTCTATCAGTTTTCTTATCTCGACCTTCATGTCTTGAAGGAGATGTCTAATCCATGTGAGTTCACTAGCAGTGAAGGCCATGGCTCTATATTCTGCCTCTTCACTTGACCTTGCTACAACAGTTTGTTTCTTGCTCTTCTAGGTTACTAGATTTCCACCTACAAAGACACAGAAGCCAGTTGTAGATTTTCTATCATAACTACCTGTCCAGTCTGCATCAGTGTATCCAACTATGGAGTTTACCCTGGTTCTCTTCATCCATATCCCTTGGCCGGGTGTTCCTTTAAGGTATCTAAGTATCCTTTCTGCGGCTGCCTGGTGATTTGTGCAGGGTGCATGCATGAATTGACTGATAACGCTAACTGCAAAAGTGATATCTGGTCTTGTAACCGTTAGATAAATTAGTTTTCCTACTAGTCTCTGATATTGGCATATATCAATTATTGGTTTGCTATCATTCAGTCCTATTTTCATGTTGGTTTCCATTGGTGTGCTAGATATATTTTCTTTGAGATAGAAACAATCCATTTTTCGAGTGAGCTATTTCTATCCCTAGGAAGTACTTCAGTTTTCCTAGATCTTTAATATCAAACACTCCTTTTAGAAATTGTTGAACACTCCATATTTCATCGTGGTTATTTTCGGTGATGATAATGTCATCTACGTAGACTAAAACGATGGTGGTGAAGTTGTTCGTGTGTTTGACGAACATAGATGAGTCAGCCGAGCTTTTGACAAAGTTAATTTTTTAAAAAAACAAGCTTAATTTTCCATACCATGCTCTTGGTGACTGTTTCAGGCTGTAGATAGCCTTCTTTAATCTACATACCAGAGATGGGTGCGTTGCTTTCTCGTGTCCTAGAGGTAGGGACATATATACTTCTTCTTCCAGATTTCCTTGGAGGAATGCGTTTTTTACATCCATTTGATATAGTTCCCAGCTGAGATTGGTGGCAACGGACAGTAACACTCGGATTGTGTTCATTTTTGCCACTAGAGCGAACGTCTCCTGGTAATCCACTCCATATGTATGAGTAAAGCCCTTGACAACTAGTCGGGCTTTATATCTTTCGATAGTGTCGTTGCTGTTGTATTTGGTCTTGTAGACCCATTTACATCCTACAGGTTTCTTCCCGTTGGGTAGTGGGATTATGTACCAAGTTTCGTTCTTTTCCAAGGCTAGAAGTTCTTCATTCATAGCCTTTCTCCATTTGGGGTCGAGTTGGGCTTCTTGATAGGTCTTTGGCTCAACTGTTTCATCAATTTTTCCCAAGTATGCCATGTGGATGTTAGAGATTTTATCATAAGATAGGAAATTTTGGATAGGGTATAGAACCTGATGGGACACGTAGTCTTTTAATCTTGCTGGGGGTTGAGTTTGCCTTGTTGACCTTCTTACGATTACTGCTTCATCAGTGACAACTACCTCATCAGTTGCTCCCCCTGAGGTAGTTGTCTCAGGCGCAGTTGATGCGGTATCCTGTTCCTGTCTTATGATATCGGAGGAAATAATAGTGTTAGGTAGCGGAAACGTTTGGTGGTGGTTATGATTGTCGGGGTCCTTTGGGTAATAGGATTCTAGTTCTAAAAATTGTACATCGCGCGAGATATAGAGTTTATGGTTTATTGGGTCGTAGCACTTATACTCTTTTTTTCTCAGCGGAATACCCCAAAAATAGGGTTTTGACTGAGGTTTTGTCCAATTTATCAAGTCTTGGAATGTGTACGAAGCATGTACATTCAAATACTCGTATGTGATCAAGGTTAATTTTCCTACCCTTGAGAATTTCTAAATGGATTTTCAGATGCAATTTTACACTGGGTAATCGATTGATGAGGTAAGTTGTTGTGAGTATAGCATCGGACCAGTATCTTTTGGGTACGTTGTTTTAGAGGAGGAGAGACCTAGTCATTTCAAGAAGGTGTCAGTTTTTGCGTTCTGAGACACCATTTTGTTGTGGGGTGTGGATACAGGTGGTTTGATGTCGTATACCCTTTTGTTTAAAAAACTCAAAAAATGTGTTGTTAGTATACTCGGTTCCATTGTCAGACCTAAAGATTTTTATGGTTGTTTCAAATTGAGTTTCAACTAAATTGTTGAACTCTTGAAAATGACTAAAGACTTCATTTTTTGATTTCAAAAGATATAACCATGTGGTGCGAGAGAAATCATCAATAAATGTAACAAAATATTTGAATTTATTATATGAATCAACTGGGGCGGGTCCCCAAACATCAGAATGAATTAATTCAAAACATCGTTTTGTCGTACTACTAGATAGTGGAAAGGGTAACCTGGTTTGTTTTGAGAGTTTGTAAACTGAGCAACTGCTAGAGTCTCAATTACAACCAAGTAATTTGTTTAGGATTTTGTCGGAGGGATGACCGAATCTCCAATGTAATATTTTGTCTTTTGTACTGTACTGGAGGTGGAAAGGCATGTTTTGTCGGTATCTTCTAACTAGTACAGACCGTTTCTAAATTTCCCTTCACCAATCTTCCTCCCGGTGACTTGATCCTGAAAAATTACTTTGTCAGGTGAAAACGTAACATTGCAGTTTAAGTCTTTGGTTATTTTACTGACGGATAGGAGATTGGAGTTAAAATTGGGTAGACAAAGTACGTTGTTAATGGTTTTTGTGAAGAGTGTGGTGGACCCTATGCCAAAAATTGGAACTTTATTTCCATTGGCTACTGTCACGTGTTGTGGTTTTTCTAATTTAGTGAGACTGTGTAGATTTTTTGTGTTATGAGTCATATGGTCAGAGGCACCAGAGTCTATTATCGAGTGTTCTAAGTTATGACAAAAATTTGCAGATTTAGAAAAATAATTGACAGTATTGCAAATGAATGAACCTGAGGTATCACGCAAAAATTCCCCGAATTGTTTGAGCAGTGTAGTCATCTGTGCGTTGTTGTCTGTGTGCAGGTCTGCTCTAATGGATCCGGATCTGTCCATTTCTTCCATTCGGTCGGGTCGGTACCCATTACCCGAATCGGGTCCGTCTGTCATGTGTGCTCTGCGGTCTGGGTTGGGTCGCGACCCGTGACCCGCTCCGCTGAAACCCTCGGTATAAAAGGGAAATGTCTTCGCGGAGCCCCCTCGCTCGTCACTCTTCGCGCAGCTTCCTCGCTCATTCTGGAACTTTCTCTGGTTCTGCCGAAGATGAGAGTGCAGGTTCCAGCACCGGTCGTGGGTGTGCCCTTCCTTTCGGCAGTGGCTGCATTTCACCGGCTCACCTGGCTGTCCGCGGTGCCTTCCCCCTTCCTTAGGGTTAGGGTTTCAGAGGGAGCCGCGGGTCGCCATGGCTAGTGCCTCTGCCTTGTCATCTCTGGTACTCATTACTCGTTGCCTGGTTTCTTCTCTTTGAACCATGGCTGAGACCGTGGCAAAAGTTGGCTTCTCTGTCGACATCAAGATCTGAGCTCGGAACGCTTCGTAGCTTGAGTCGAGAGCCGTCAAGAAATGGAAAACCATATCTTGCTCAGCCCGCTCTTGGAGTTCCTTCAGGTCAGTGGTCATCGGTCTCAGGGTTTCAAGTTCTTTGAACTTAGATTTTAAAAATCCGGTTAACTCCGGTACCTATCTGTCCCCATGTTTTGCTTGAGAGATCTCTCGTTTAAGTTCAAAGACTTGCGCGAAATTGTTTTGTTCACAATAGTTGCTCCGGATTTCTTTCCAAAATTCCTGTCCTGTTTCACAAAAACAAAAGATTTCACTGAGTTTTGGGTCTATTGAATTAGTTATCCAGGTCATTACCTGGCTGTCCATGATGTCTCATTCCTCTGAGTTTCGGTCTGGTCTTGGCTTACTGTCGTCCACGAAACCCAGTCTGCCTCTTCCTTTCAGGCTCACCCGAGCCGTCCTGGCCCACGGTATGTAGTTGTGGCCAGTGAGAAGGATGGAGGTCAGTCTGGGATTAGTGTCATGGTGGTGAAGCTGGCCGGAGGTTGATGGTTCGGCCATATGTGTTGGTTCTCAGAATCACTGCTCTGATACCATGTAGAAATGATGAACCTTTTGGTTCTGATCTTAAAAGGAAAAATGATGAGTCTCTTGGTTCTGATTTCTTATTGAAAAAATGCTGCCTGTTTACAATGAGGACGGATGTATATATACAAATAATTCTAACGGTTGCCTATGATCTCCTATGATCTCCAACGGATGTCTACTTGAAGTCTGAAATCGTTTTTTACCAGAAATGGTTAGACACCCACTGTGTTTGGCGAAAGTCTCTGTTTTGCTTCCCTCTTTTGCCTATGATGAAGATTTCCTTCTGAGACTGCAGCTTTTACTTCTCTTTCTTCAACAAAAACTTTAATATAATCATATAAGAGTTCCGACTTCCGTGCTAACTGTCATGTGATGAACCTCGATACTGAAACTAGTTCGTTAGGCGATAACTTGAGTTATGCTTTAAAACTCGAGAACTTTGACTGAAGGCTAAGTTTTATACCGGTATCTTTCTTTGGATTTGGATGGATAATGCCATTATAGGACACTGTCTCCCACATCCCTCAGACAGATCTCAATGCTCCTCAGATCACGAAGATGCTGTAAAATGTCTAGGAGATGTTCAAGTGCTGTAGTCTTTTATAGACTTGATCAACCTCTTCCACAACAGCAAGCTTCTTGTTCTCCGATAGTGGATTCTGCTTCACTACGGAATCAAATTGTTGCATATATTTAGATTCTGATTCAGCAGCTTCATCGAAAAGAGGAAGAAGTCTGTTTCCATTGGAATTCATCATTCTTCTCGTTACTTGATGATGGTGTTTTCCATTCGTTTCCTTGTGGTGACCATTTTCAATTACATTCATTTTGCCATTTAAATCATATATTTCATGGTACCCGTTTTCGTTCCATTCATGGAAGAACTCCTCAAAAGACTGTTTTTGATTCTCGCTCACCTTTCCGTTAAAAAATTCACAGACAGTTCATCAATCTCCTCGGAATTACTCTTGGAATTAGAGGAACTCCTTGTGTTCATATTCCTTAAACTCGTCATTTTCTCCTTAGCTTCGTAATCTTCGACTTTTCGGCGAAAAATTCCCAGCTTGTTTTCCATTACGCGCTTCTCTTTTTCTCTCTTTTCCACAAGCTCATTCAAAAGCTGCAAGGCTTCTTGATCATACTCGGATTGTTCTTCCATCATTCTTTGGTAATGCAAATCTTCCAACTTTATAAAAGCTTAATTTTCTTCTTGAAGCCTATTAATCATTGCCATTGCTTGGTTTGCTGCCACCTCAAAAGCACTTCTCTCTTCTTCTAATTCTGCATATAAGCCATTTAAAGCCTTTCTTTGAGCTGTCAACGATGATTTTAATCTTTCAACGATCAGATTTCCCTCACCATTTTCAATCTCGCTTGTGACACTTCCATCCACCGACTCTTCCTCATTCTCAGATTGCTTAAAGTCGAATTCACAATACCGTAATCTGATTAGAAAACTTTCGCCTTTCGGCATTTAAGTAGTGAATGATGATTATAAGAAGTTCTGGCTTACCATGCGTATCATGTTTTGGCTGTTTTACGCTTGAATACGGAGATGGACCGTCACCAATTTGAACCTCGCCAAAAGCTATCTTTGTTCCGATAATAGTCTTTGCTTCAATATCAGCTCTGTTTGTATGAAAATCTGCTAAATTTGTTAAAATAGGAAAAAAAAAAGGTCAACTTCAATGCCACAATATCAGCTGCACCGAATTCATATACCGAGAAAAAAGTTATTCTTGTAATCAAACTTAAAAAAAAAAACAGAGAGTACCTTGATGAACATTTGATCCCATTTCTTGTGCTTTCTCCGGAGTTTCATGAAATTCATAATCTTCCTTTCTTCTGCATATGGAAAGCAAGCCAACTGTTTGTCCTGAATTGAGCCAAGTTTGTGAAGTTGGTTGAATTGGGTTCTCTATAGTATATTCCCGTCCCTCTGAAACCCCATCATCATCATCATAATCATAATCATCGTCATCATCCTCATAAACTATTCGAGTTTCCCCTTTTCCTTTGACATGTTCATCATCGTCATGTAGATATTTTGCAAGTTCTGATGAGATCTGACCGAATTGATTGCCTTCATCAATATCAGCAGCTAATTCTGTAACAAAATTATGCTTTTGGGTGTATTCAAAATCCTCCCATGAAGACTTAATAAGAACACAAGTAGCGGGGAACTGATAATTCAAGTTCTCTCCACAGCAAGAACACTTCAAAATCTCCTCCCCCCCCTTCAACCATTCCAATTTGGTTCATCCATGGAAAAAAATCAAACTTCTTAGAAAATTCATAATGATCATCAGGCTTTAAAGTGGAAAAACAACTCTCACACATATCTTCGGATTCGGACAATTTTTTATGATCTAAGCAGTAACCCAGATGAGAAATCTCTTTGGCATGAGCTTCACAAACAAGACCACTATACGAAATATTGCTTTTTTCACTCTCAAAGATATGATCAAGTCTAGAACACCAAAGACAAGGTCTTTGAAGGCCAAGATAACCAGCAAACATAAAAATTATTAAGAAAACAGAGAATTAAGAAGGAGGATAACCAGAACCCACTCTAGAACAGCATAGGTTAGAACAAGAGTGATCTTGTTTGTATAATCTCTGTGGGACATTGTAGCAATCACCTTGGCTGCCATTGATAATATTTGGTTTTGCAGTATATACAGAGATTTTTAAGAGGGAGTTAATTGATTAAAGCATTTCAAGAGAAAGAAATATGAATTCCTTTAACTTCTTTTAGATCAAAGAAATGCCTTTTTGAATAGAACAAGAGGCAAAAAGACAGTGCGGGAATTTTCATTTCAGATTTAAAAGAATCAAAAAGAGGAGTCTGAAGGAAAATGAATGGATTTAAAGCATCAAATAGCGTACTTTTTTTATAGAATTATGTAAACAACTCATAGAATAAATTAGATTCTATCAGGAAATAAATATGTTACAATATGACAATATTTCTTTTGGTGCTATGGAACAATCTATGAATGAAATTAAGTTGTTCGAAGCTTAAAGAATTATGAAAATGGTTTCCACATTGTTTTATCTTCCTTTATGGAGTAATTCAGTATGTTCAAGTTTTAATTAACTAAGTCAATTGTAAAATAATTATAGAATGCTATTTTAAATTTGTTAAATTAATCCATAATTATTAAAATTTTAAACTATTCTAAAATTAATTATTAGAAAGTTTAAACTAAAACACTTGAATTTATTACTAAACATGATTTTCCATAATAAAACTTCCTTGTAGAGTAATATTGTTCTTGTTTTTCATTTTTGTTTTAAAACTCATTATCAAATCACGAATCAGACATACCCTTAATTTTAAAAACTAGATTAAAAAACATAGGACGAGATTACGTGGTCATGAAGGGGCAATTGCCCCCTTTAACTTTCTGATTTTGATAGGTAATATATGTTAATTTTTATAAAAATATCAAATAATATATTATCTTATCCTCGGTAAATTGTAAGATTATTAAGTAGTATGTTATTTGCCATTGAATGTATAAAACAATAGAATTGTATATTATTTACATTCTTCACATTTACGAAATGATTATTTACACATTGATAATTGTAAAATTAAGTTATGTTAGACTCATTCCTAATTTTTTAGAATTAAAAGTATAAAAAATATAATATAAAAGTGTATTTTTTTTGCTATTATTATGCAAAATGATGGGGATATCAAAATTTTGTGCCACCCTTTGTAAAATTTTCTGGCCTCGCCCCTGTTAGTTACAATGTTCACATTGTGTTGTATATCGCTAATTTCTTATTAAATTAGAGCATGTGAATAGTTAAAGAATCTTCCTTATATGATAGGCAACATAAAGCCAACAAATTAAATATTTATGATCTAATGAAGTTAAGTGTATTTTGCATTTGCAATATATGTTTTGGTTATTAATCCACTCCCTAATGTGGAACAGGCTTTGTCTATTTATATTGAGTTCTTGTTAATTTAGTTAATAATCATGAGTAGAAATGCCAAAAATATCTGTGGGTTTAAATACTCATAAGTATTTAACTTAATGGATGAGTTTTAAAAATTATATATGAGTGTGAGTTTTAATTAAATGACTAATTTTACCTATCATATATGGATAAGGTAATACCTAATACCTATTGGATATTCTTAAAAACAACAACATATAATGAAAACTGTAATGTAATTCTATTTTTTTACTTATGAATGAATATCAATTGAATTTCATTAATTTTATAATTTTCTAACCGTGTTAAAGTGAGTCATGAATTGGATAGTCAAACTATAATTTATCAATTTTATAATCAAATCAAACAATAATTCATCACTCTTATTAAATAAGACTAGCATTCATCCATTTTATAATCAAATGAGAATGGAGTTAATTATTTTATAATTGAACTAAATTGAATCGTCATTGAATAACCAAAACTAAAAATCGTCAATTATAGTCAAATCAAACCATAGTCCATTGCTTATAACATTTGAATAACACTAAAATTCGTAAGTCTAAAAATCAAATGAAACCAAAATTCATCAAGAAGTGTGTGTGGTCATCAAGAAGTTCCCAGTCGTCATTCTGTAGTGGTCAGAAAGCTGACCTTTGTGTGTCACAGGATTTCATATAAAGTTCGATGAAATCGGACTCTCGCTTGCGACATATCTCATGTCGGTTTATGGTTGTCGGAAAGATCTTTGAATACATTCACTGTACTATACATACCCTCCATTCTATACTCCAAATACATTCATTGTACTATACATACTCTCCATCAACCTTTTGTTTCTGTCACTTACCAATTTTTGACGAAGCTCTTTTTATAAACAAATTCTCCACTGCCGCCCCCACTTCATGCTTTGGTCTATACAATAAGAGATTTGGGCATCACAAACTCTATAATCTCTATTTGACACTTAAAATTTTGAATGATTTACCATATCAAAAAGTTTAAAGATTTGATCTCCGATCAATGCTCATGTTAGCAAATATTAATATGTTGTTGGATTAGTCTATCATTTCACATGTTCACTCATCACATTATTCAACGGTCATGATCAATATGTTCTACTTTTGGAATCTGGAAGACATGGAAATATTGCTTATTGTGTTCAAACCGTATGATTACTTTTTGACCATAGAAATCTTTAACGGAGACAAAATAGTACGATATAGTAACAAACCCGACGTCGAGCAAAATTTTGAATTCATGAACATATAATAAGCCAATCAATAATATTTTGTTTAATAATTTTGTTTTAAAAATCATTCTTTGATATTGAACTAATATTATATAGGAAATTAATCCACCATTGGATAACGAGTTTTTCGTGAAGTAATCTAATAGTGAATTGACTTTGTATCACAGAAAAACTCTTATGTTAATTAAAGATTTTATTTACTTAACTAACTGAGTGGTTGTAGGAGAATAAGCGGGAATAAGTCTTGGAAATTTACTTCTTAATAATCTAGCTAAAAAATCTATTCATACAATTGCAAAAAAAGCATCCATTGAATTCAAAAAAAATCTTAAAAATTCACAAACAAATTTAATTATAATTTGTTTATGAAGAAAATGACACCTTAAACTTTCCACAAAAAATGTTGAAAACATGTTTAGCAAAATGGTCATGTGATTCACACCTAGGCGGACCTCAACATGTGATTCTATCAAAAAGAAGAAGAAAAAACAAAAATGAAAGCTCTCACCTTGTTATAGGTGGATTCACACCTAAAAACTACACTCACACAATCACATTCTCAACTTCCTTTAAATACCCTAACATTTATGGTCTACATTGCCACTTTCATCTCCCTCTCCTTCTCATCTTCTCAAACCTTACCCCATTCTTATTCCTCAACTTCCTTTCTCCGCATGTTGACTGCCATCTCCCAATGTCTTCATCTCTTGAGTTGATTTAAGCCATGGTTGACCTAGAAAGTTAGAGATAAGCAGATATTTTCTTTTTAAGCCGAGAATATGTACGGATATTAATTCTTTTTCTTCTTCCCCTATCAAATCTGAACTTTTCCATCCAATTCTCTCTATTGTTATCATAACATATGTTTATGATAAATTTCATTTTTATATTCTATTATAATATCTTACTGTTTATATTGTTAATTTCTTTGTCCCTATATTAGTTAACTTTCATTTATTCTTATTCTTTATACTATGTTTTATGATTATTTAAATGGTTATAAATTAAAAAACATCTATTTTAGTTTGTTAAGGAAATTAACAATAGAAAAGTAATACGTGATGATGTTTTCACGTATTACTTTTCTTAAGGTCGACACACGATCACAACTCCCTGGCAACCTAAGTCATTAGTTGAGGTGGTTTTTTCTTAGTATGTCTCCCACGGTGGGTCTCCTCTCACTCACTCCAGCTTCGTTGTTCTATGTTCCTTTGACTTCAACAATGATGATCTTTGGTCCATAGCATCGCCTGACACTAATGAAATATATTATCGACTTGGTGCATTTGAAGAAAACCTTTTTCAGGAACTTACAACGAATCACTCCATGTAAAATGCATATATGGGGTGTTGATAAACCCTGGTAATAAAGTGTGCACCAAACAATTTATGATATATTCACTTCAGGGATTTCAATACGGATTACCATGACGCAATTTGTAGTTCTTGGTGAATTGTTTTACAAACTCTGTCACTGTGGTTATGTTTACAATTTTGACACGCAACGTTCATAAATTTAGCAGAAGTTTTTATATTGGAGAAGCGATGCCCTACGTTCAAAGCTTGACCTCATTAAAGGGTGTTGCTGGGAAGATAAGTTCATGGTTGTGAATATCGGAGATTGATTCATATATATTGTAGATGAAAATTAGTTTAATTGCTGAAACATTTTTTTTAATGATCGATTTTAAAGCTTACAAAATTCCTTTGGCTTTTTTTGGTGCCAATAAGAGTTGATTTGCTCCCCTTTCTTTGGGTGGGATGCTTGATTTGTTTTATTTCAAAAATTGGGATGGTTGATTGGTGCATGTGTTTAGTTGGAGGAGAATGTATTTTTAGTCTTTGAGTTGTTGTGTAATTTATTGAGGCAAAGTTGTTTTACACGCATTAGGAAGTTGTTTCTATGTTAACAATGAAATCGTAAGTATTTTCTAACACGTAACTCTGCATTAGTAAATTACAAAACTACTTTCTCTCAATAAATTACATGACATCTCAAAATTTAAAGATACATTCTCCTCGAACTGAACATATGCACCAATTAAGCATCCTAATTTTTGAAATAAAAATGAATCAAGCATCCTACTCAAAGATAGGGGAGCAAAACAACTCTTATGCACACAAAAAAAATGCCAAAGACAACTCTGTAAGCCTCAAAATTGATCATTGAAAATAATGTTTCAGCAATCACACCAATTTTCATCTACAATATAACCGAATAAATCTCCGATATTCACAAATATGTACCCATCTTCCCAGTAGCACCCTTTAATGAGGTCAAGCTTTGAACATAGGACATCGCTTCTCCAATAAAAAAACTTCCGTCAAATTCATGAACGTTACCTGTCAAAATTGTAAATGTAAACAAAATGACAGAGTTTGTAAAACAATTCATCAAAAACTACAAATTGTGTGATGGTAATCTGTATTGAAATCCCTCAACTGGATATATCACTAATCGCGAATTGTTTGGTGTACACTTCATTACCAGGGTCTATCACACTCATATACGCATTATACACAAAGTGATTACCTGTAACTGCCTGCAAAAAGATTTTCTTCGAATGCACCAAGTTGGTAATATATTTCATCAGGGTCAGGCAATGACATGCACCAAAATTATTCATTGTCGAAGTCAAAGGAACATAGAACAATGAACCTGGAGCGACTATGATCTGTAGACAAAATGGCTGACAGTGAAAGGGGACCCACTGTCTGATACAAACTACAAACTAAGAGAAAACCACCTCAACTAATGACTTAAGCTGCTAGCCAAGGTGGCCAGGATATTATTTTTTACTCGGATCGATGGAAGAGCCTTACGGATCGATCGATGAGCCTTGCTGATCAGATCAATGATCGTAAGATCCTACTATATATTAATAATTATAATATTAAAAAAACTAAGATCCTTCAAAAAACAAATTAACAACTATTTCTAACTAAAATCAACATAAAAACAAGTTTCATGACAAATGTAAAACACCAACCCCGCTCATAAATCATAATACTGACTTGTATACACAGAAACCAAAAATTAGAAAAATTCATGATAAAAAACAAATAATTGAAACCATAAAAATTCAACCATATATATAAGGATACACCAGAAAAATTCAACCATATATACACATATAAACCAGAAAATTTCAGAATGCTTGTGACCGAATACCCATTTAATAGTACCGTAGCTCAATTTCTAAAATTCTAACCACAACTCCATTTCTGAGTTTCAACCATACCCTGCTCTTACCAGAAAATATCAAACAACCACAACGATGCTTGATCGAGTATCAATCATAATACTGACTTATATTATTAGAAAGTTTCTTACCTGGACAAGCCCATGAAGATCGATGCTTGAACAAGAAAGAGGCTTCACTGAAGACACTGGGGGTTCTAATCTGAAACAGAGAAATAGAAAGTTCACGATTACACATCTCTAAAATATGAGAGAAAAACATAGGCAATGAGTTAAATACTGAGTGTAGAGAGGCCGAACTCATCTCACCAAGGGAGCAGAGTAGTTGACGGTACTGGTAGAGGTAGCCGCAGATCTTAAGAAAAACAAAGGCAGTAGACGGATTGAACAAACACTTCAGCTTAGAAAAGAAGGAATGATTGCCGAACACTTCTTCTTAGACTCTTATGGCAGCAAAATTAGACGAATAGAGGGAATAGAAAAAGTTTGGATTGTCGAACATTTCTTCTTAGACTCTTATGTGTCGTTTGGTATAAGATTGTGAGTAAATGATTTCCGGAATAAAATTGCTGGAATATGATTGTGGGAATGTATATGCCTGGAAAGTTAAGATTACTTTGTTTGTTAACACTTGAGAATGTTCTGATTTAATGGTGAGAGTGTTAGATTACTTTGTTTGTTTTGATGGAATAGACAAGTGGATATTTTAGACATCATTGCCAAATTATAATTCTATCCTTGAACTAAAATATGCTTATGAATAATAATTACTTAATTTATAATAAGATGACCAACATAAGTAATAATAAAAATGTAAATTTTACCCATGGATTTTTTTCGTACATACTTATTAATTTTTCGATCAAACCATTATATTATGATACGTTGTGTAGATTTTCATCAAATATTGTCCATACAATTGAATCAATGTTGCTCCAAGTGTATTAATATGGTATAAAATTTACAATATAAGATAATATTTCTTATAACAAAATCACCCATGATTTTCAACTCAATAATCAATATTATAGTACTAAAAATAAATTTCTATCAAATTTCAATCATGATAATAAGTAAAATTCAATTTATTGTTAGTCTAATATCAAATCATATAAACATAATATATTTTATAAAATATGCAAAAGATGGATTCTCAATTCAATTATTACATTTTCATACACATATGTTAATTGTATTTACACGTGACTTGTCAAAATATATGGACAAAACACTCATGTGCATATTATAAATGCAACAACAAAATATTTATCCTTGTGCACATTATACATGGCATAACAATTTATCCATGTGCATAAAAAAACTACACCTATAAATTATTATAGGTGATATTGCTTATATTATACATATCAAAATAGGTTCTGAAGGCTTCATCATGAAATATACTTTCTATGATTTCAAATTATCGAGTAAAACTTATAAAACAAACTCATTTTTGAAAGGCGTAGGTATAGCAAAGAAATAATGAGTTTGATCATGATCTTTCATAATCAAATTTCCTACTAGTACCTTCTCGGCATCTGTTAGTCATCTATTTTCATTATTTCATCAAATATTTGGGAAACTATATCAACACTATCAGCTTCATGTTGAAAACACTTTACCAACTTGCCTATATTGTCATTTGTGTCCGAGAAGAATGTCTCAAACTGTTTGACCGTGTTAGTCAGTGTCTTGACCAATATATCATCATCGCTAGCCCTTTTCTTAGATTTTTTTGTTGGTATAGAGGTTGAAGGAATTTGAGAAGCAGATGCTGAAGGAAAAGCTAGAGTTTGACAAGTAGAGTCGGTAACATCTGCTTCTGTAAATCCCGTTGCAGGGTCTGGTACGTAAAAGTCATCATCTTTCCAATTAAAACCATATTCATGTTCTATAGCATCAACCATATCTGCAGGACCTTCACCACCAAGTTCAGAACCTCGATCTTTTCCAAACACAGACCCCAAATCATCAAAATGCCTTTTGCATTTGGATGGCTCTGCAATGTATATCGTTTAGAAAACATCATATTAACCCATAGTTATCATTTAGAAACCAGAACTAACAAATAAGTTATCAACCCCCCCTCCTCAAACAATATAAATAGAACTAATAAACAAGTTATATATACTTATATACATTCAGAAAATATCATATTAACCCATAGTTATCATTCAGAAAACATCATATTAACAAACAGGACTAATAAATAAGTTATCAGAAAACATCATATTAACCCACAGTTATCAAGCTCCCCCTCCAAACAATAGACTAGCTTGGTCAGAAGTATTAATATTATCACATTTTGAATGGTTCATAAAATAAATAAAGAACTCATACCTTAATCCAATCATCAAATACATATTTAGCAGTGAACACACACTTTGCAGCGTCATCCCATCCAAAACCGCTACAGTTTGGTCCTAGCATCTCTACTATAGCACCATATTACTTCTTAAACAACTTGAACCGAGATTCAATATGTGGTTGGGCTCAAAGGCCACACCCAAGGATTCTTTCTCCCATCCACTTCTCACGTTGTTGCAGGAAACCAGCTTTGAACGTTCCATTATCACCTCACCAAGTCCCAACTTCTACTAACCTCACTAAGCACTCCACCAGTTTTGTATCCTCGTATTGGGTCCATTGACGTTTCTTCTTCCCAATAACTTTTTCTTGCTCATGTTGCTCCATTCCTACACATATAGGTGTCTAACACGATAGCTTACAAACTTATTTACAATTCAATTGTAGAAAATGAACGTAAATACTCAAACTGTACACATCATAATGAAGAACTGTTTTAATATTACCCAAGTAAAACAGTTTTCAAATAAATATCTTACAAGTCCAAAACATGAAGTGAAAACATAAGTGAATTCAAACATAAACAAGCAACCTAATGACTTAATTTCTAGTGAAAAATCAATTCATTGGTACAGTCTTCAAACATCTCTATTGCCAAGTTGTCCCTCCAAAATAGTTTGACTATTTGACGATTCCATGTAGGTTACATGTTGGTTCTCAACAAATTGTTTATCAACATAGTCATTTTGTAACTTAAACGGATCCGTAGACATTTCACGTAAAATCAAATTATGAAGAAGGCAACATGCCGTAATGGTCCTACATTGAATTTTAACGGGGTAATAAGGTTTTCCTCTAAGTATTGCCTAACGACCCTTTAAAACCCCCAAAGCCCTTTAATAAGATTTCTTATCGAGGAATGTATCATGTTGAAGAATTCTTCAAGAGTAGTTGGTTGATGTCCTTCCCTCCAATCATTCAAATGGTATCGCTGCCCTCTGTATGGTGCCAAGAAACCTTCACCATTGGTACATCCAGCATCACGTAAGTAGTAATATCCTATTTATCGTGACAACTGGTTAGGGTCATGTACAGTTAAGAAAATAAAACAGGTCAATCTCTTACTGATGTTAACAATTACCTTGGGGTACCTTAAACCCATTTGTTCTAGATAAAGCATCACGAAAAACTCTAGAGTCTGCTATTGAACCCTCCTATCCAGGTAAGACATAAATAAATTGTAAATCTTGAGCGCAAACTCCCAAGACATTAGTTTCAATTTCATTAGTTTCAATCTTGTGTCGCTGTCGTGAGTGAGAGGGAGAGGGAGAAGCCCGACGCGAACAGAACACCCCGAATGTATATACCCCTCGATTTAGAGGGGTATCAAGATACTCTTAATGGAGGGTATCTTTACATTCTAGGAATATTGAAGCACCAAAAAAATTTGAACCAAACAAAGCAATTCCATACTTGCCATCGCTTTCCAGACATATTACCTGAGATCACCATATACCACACGACCCTTTAGGGCAGAAAAATTAGATGAAGAGAGGCCTTAGAAGAAGGAAGGATCGTCGACCAAATGTCCACAAAATTGGACCGAATGAGGGGCTTAGAAGATTGGGCTATTAATGCCAGCCTTTGACAACACACAATTAAATAAAAGGTTTTTGCCTAAACTAGACCCCTGTACTTTTCGTTTTACTAAAAAGGATCTCAAGACTAATTTTGGCTGAGTTGGATCTCTGACCCACCTTTCATTCAAGCTAAGCGGGTGAAGTTACCGAAATACCCTTTCATGAATTCCAAACAACTGCAAAAAATCAAATCAACCATAATTACACATTTTCAGAAAGTAACTTCTCAAATACTCAACCACAATATTTCGTGTACCCTCCCATTTCTTCGTGTAGTCCCTCATTTCTTCACTTTCTCTTACTTGAAAACACAACTCTCTCTCTCTCTAATCATTGCAATCTCTCTATCTCAAAATCACTACAAAAAATTATTATCAAATTTTTGTAATGATAAATTTTAATATTAAGATCTATTTTGTTTAATTATATTTTATATTAAATTTTTTCAAACCTGCAGCACGTGTATTTAACTAGTGTATAATTTATATAAATAAGGCTTTAACGTCCATTTTTTTATTACTTTCAGTCTTTTGATGGTGATGATATCCATTTGTTGTATGGTGTAACTCTTTAAACTCCTTATATGAAAAAAAAACTCTTCAAATTCTAACATTTCATTAATTACAAAAATTAACGAAACCCATTAAAATTAACAAAACTTATTATCTCTCTCCGGTTTCTCTCTTTTAAATCTGGGTAAAAGCTAAAATTAACAAAACCCATCTAATTTTGGCCAAAATTCTCACCAATTTTTCTTCAAAATTTCAAAAACAAAATTATAATTTTAGCTCTCAACCTTAGTTTTTCAAAAAATGAGAAAATTATAAAACAAATGAAGTATGAGAAAATAAAAAATGAAGATGTCTTCATGAGAAAATAAGAAAGAGATTAAAATGGAAGATGAAGAGAGAATGTGAGTCAGTGTATAAAAAACATTGGTCAGGTCAGTAAAAATTAAAAAATGATCTATTTTTGTAAAATGATTTATGTAGGGGTCTAGAATCTTAAATATTACCGTTATAGCAGAAAACATATTTTTTCGAAAATCACGTTTAAATCATTTGTATTTCTTTCCGTTGGCTTGCTTTAGAATTTTAAAAGTAATTTTGTAGTCTAACGACTCTAACCCATGACCGCTGCTGAGTTCCGACGAATCCAGTGCTAAGTTCCGACAAATCCAGTACTGAGTTCCGACGAAGCCCAGCTCCGACTGCAATCCAATGGTATAAATTTGTTCACTTTCGCATGCCGTTGTCATCTTTGTTATCACCGCGTTTCCATCGCCATTATCACCGCGTCGCAGTCGCCATCTTTGTTATCACCGCGTCGCAGTCGCCAGCCATTCTTCCACCGTAACATCTCCTACTTCAGGCCGAAGCCTCTACTCCCATCTCTGATATCATCGAAGCTTCTCCCTCCATTCCATCTCTTTTCTCACCGCGCCACCTACAGCCAATCTGGGTTAATGTAGGAATCTTTATATTTTTCTTTTCAGTTTCCCTGATTTAGGGTTTCAAGTAATTACCGTTTTTTAATTTAGAATTTTGTCTTTCTGATAGATGTCTTATAACCTAATTCACTGAGAGCAGTGATCGATCTGGGGATAAAAGGCTTGATGATGCAATGGACGAAGATGGTGAAGCTACAGAAGATGATTCTCTATCATAAAAGGGAGGACGGGACTTGTTCTGTAAGTAAGATAGTCCAATTCTTCCTCCATGTTCTGATATTTAAGATATAGTCTTGTGTATTTAAGATATTGATTATTGTATACATGTGTAGTTTTATGCAGTTTTTATTAGATGACAGTTTATCAACATTCATGCTGAAACACACACAAAAAAGCCGAGAATATATTAGGCGAAACTCCGATTACTATTCGGTATCAGTGACTAACTAGGCTGGTGCATTATGTTAAGACTTAAGTAGAACTAAGTTCCATATGTTTTGGCAATGCCTTCTACCTTCTGAATCATCTTCATAAGTAAAACTGCTTTATTATCAGAAGAAAGCTGACTGCCAGTTGGGAATTTAGATTTCTCAGGTGTGAAACCAAAAGGCTACCGTTTCTTATAAAATTTTAGCTCAACCTACTATTCTAGCTTATCATTTTGCTGCATTTTATGGTTGGAATCATCTTTTTGTAATTGAAGATGGGCAATCGTTAGATTTGTACTTAAACTCCCAATTTCATTACTGGAATTTGAAATGAATGCTCGTATAGAAATAATATTCTCAAATAATAATTGGGAATGAGAATGGTAAAGTCAATTGGCAGTTGAAATTTGAAACCATGAGTTTTTTATTTGTTTGAATAAATTGAATTTGAAACCATGAGTTGTTTATTTGTTTGAAATTTGAAACCATGAGTTGTTTGAATAAAACATTAGATTGAGTTTAGTTTTTCAACGTAGTGGGATTGATTTGAGTATGGCCTTGCTGTATCTTGAAAATTTTGAACTACTTTTAAGTTAGAAAAAAAATCACCTACTTTTTTAAAGAAACACTTAGATTGATGTTTATTGTAGAAATGTTTTTAAATACCGGTATATGTATCAAGCAACAACATTTGACAACAAATGTCTAAAATATAACCTATGAATGCATTAAAGCACTTTCAAGCAAAACACTCCTAAACTCGTGCAATTTGGACGAGAATTCCCTGAAATTTGCAAAGTGAGCATGATAATATAGTATTTGCTAAAAGAAAAATCGTTATGGTTTTCTATGCAGAATGTTAAGTACATGTCTCTTTATGATATTTCTTTGCTGATACTTAACTTGATATGGGAGAAATTCATAGAAGCAATAATTGGAAATGATAAAATTAGAGATGAGGAATGATGATGAAGGTGTGTACTGATCTTAAGGGCAATCAATATTAAATAGCATTGGTTGATTGAGTGGCAGAAAGAAACATGGATTTCTATTTTGAATATGGAGGGAAGGATAGTGATGGTGATGTGGACCGTTTCTCTCAATGAGAGACGTACATGGTCATCATATACAAGGATCTTGCCTTTTGATTATTGTGTGTGATCATAAATGATTAATTGACATGTTAAAAAGTTTGAATTTAAATTTCCATAGCATGTTATTCAGAGAAAAATCTTTGTGACAAATGAACTTTGGGTTGGGTTGGACTTTGGAGTAATATTATCCATGATGTTAATTACATATGAAATATGTTTTTTTTTTGGTTTTTATGTAAGTTTTAAAACTTCATATAATATAGTTTCTGTAGGAAATCTCGGAGAGAGATATTAGGGATATTCTGGAATATTTGGTAGAGAAAATCAGGGCTAATATTATCTAGTCCTAAAATTAAGGAAATTAGTTGTGATCTTTCCTAGTTTAGTTATAACCTAATTTTTTATATATAGTCTAGTATGAATTGTAATAAATAAACAATAATGAAATAGAAAAATTAGAATTCTTTTTCTACAGTTCCTTTTGAATACTTTGTCGATTTTGGTTGTGATCATGTGAAAGAGTTTGTTAAAGAATGTTAGAAATTCTTAGTGGTTGATTCTGATCAATATGTTCTATACACAACTCGCCACTTGGGTATTCATGCTATTTGATTTCTTTTACAGAAAAAGATCATCAGATTTTAGTAACGTTCATTTTGATTACTTTGATTTTGATTTTTGATTGTGATCATATGAAAGAGTTGTTAAAGAATGTTTGAAATTGTGTGAAAGTGATTCTTGAAACATAGACATACTGATATTCTGGCATTTATGGGTTGTTGTCTTATTTTACAGAAGTTCTGGTCTTTGAGAACAAAAGATTAAAAGGTATTGGATTCAGTGCTCCTGAGGGTCCTATATCTTTAGATGATTTTCAAAGCCTTCAACAATCAAATAAGGTAGCTAATATTTAGTGTGTTTCATTGTTTGCTGTGATTGTATATATTCTTGCTTATGGCTATTTCCGAATTGTTTGTCAAATGCCTGATGTTTCAATTATCTAAATTTTGGAACTAAGGGAGCATTTGGAGAATCAAGTCATTACAATTGATGGATTACGTAATGAGAATCGTGCAAATGTCGAGCACAATGAACATGTAGGCTAGTAAATTGCTCTCTGCCTCCCTCCCTCCCTCCCTCTCTCTCTCTCTCTCTCTCTCTCTCTCTCTCTCTCTCTCTCTCTCTCTCTCCCCCTCTCTTCTAGTTTCCCAATAACAAATAATTATTTTAATTCTGAAGGAAATGAAGAAGCTTAAGGAATCAGTCTCAAAATCTTATGATTATCAACTCAGCGCGCCACCAACAGCCAATCTGAGTTGATGTAGGAATCTTTATATTTTTCTTTTCAGTTTCCTTGATTTAGGTTTTCAAGTGATTAGGGGTTTTTAATTTAGAATTTTTTGTCTTACTGATGGATGCCTTATAACCTTATTCACTGAGGGCAGTGATCAATCTGAGGATAAAAGGCTTCATGATGCAATGGACGAAGATGATGAAGCTACAGAAGATGATTCTCTATCATAAAATGGGAGACCAGGACTTGTTCTGTAAGTAAAATAGTCCAATTCTTTCCTCATGTTCTGATATTTAAGATATAGACTTGTGTATTCAAGATATTGATTATTGTGTACGTATGTGGTTATGTCGTTTTTATTAGATGACAATTTATCAACCATTCATGCTGAAACACAGCTGAGAAAAAATTAGGCGAAACTCCGATTACTATTCTGTATCAGACACTAACTAGGCTGGCTCATTATGTTAAGGCTTAAGTAGAACTGAGTTCCATATGTTTTGGCAATGCCTTCTACCTTCTGAATCATCTTCATAAGTAAAACTGCTTTATTATCTGAAGACAGCAGGGTGGCAGATGGGAATTTAGATTTCTCAAGTGTGAAACCAAAAGGCTACCATTTCTTTGCAAATTTTTGCTCGACCTACTATTCTAGCTTATCATTTTGCTACATTTCACGGTTGAAATCATCTTTTTTGTAATTGAAGATGGGCAATCCTTAGATTTGTACTTAAACTCCCAATTTCATTATTGGAATTTGAAATGAATGCTTGTATAGAAAGCATAGTTCTCCTCAAATAATAATTGGGAATGGGAATGATTAAAGTCAGTTTGCTGTTAAAATTTGAAACCATGAGTTGTTTATTTGTTTGAATAAATTGAGTTTGTGTTTTATAAAAAATTAGATTGAGTTTAGTTTTTCAACGTAGAGGGATTTTAGCATGGCCTTGCTGTATCTTGAAAATTTTGAACTACTTTTAAGTTAGAAAACAATTCACTGACTTACCTCTCTTACGTTAAAACATTAAACATGATACATTGTTTTTTCTCTGTTCCAGAAGTCTACAAATTGCAAGGAACAATAATCAGTTTTAGCTTAAATGGTTTGCATCCTTCTCGGTATTGGAATCAGTGCTCCCGAGGGTTCTACATCTTTGGATGATTTTCGGAGCCTTCAATGATCAAATAAGGTAGCTAATATTTAGTGTGTTTTATTGTTTGCTGTCATTGTAAATATTGTTGCTTATGGCTATTTCAGAATTGTTTGTCAAATGCTTGATGGTTTCAATTATCTAAATTTAGGAACTAAGGGAGCAATTGGAGAATCAAGTCATTACAATTGATATATTACGTAATGAGAATCGTGCAAGTGTCGAGCACCACGAACATGTAGGCTAGTAATTGCTCTCTGCCTCCCTCCCTCCCTCCCCTCTCTCTCTCTCTCTACCCCACTCTTCTGGTTTCCCATTAACAAATAATTAATTTCATTCTGAAGGAAATGAAGAAGCTAAAGGAATCAGTTTCAAAATCTTATGATGATCAACTCAGGAAGTTGCACCAGACGATTGAGGAAGATGCATAGAATATCTTCTGAACAGAAGCATGCTATGGAAGATCTTCAAGAAAGACTAAGCGCATCTATGCAGTCATGTACTGAAGCGAATGAAATAAGGAATAGGTAATGCACATTTTGTCTTTATATACATTATAATATAAGCTTTTATTATTACTTTATTTTTCACCGCGTTTCCATCGCCATCTTCACCACGTCGCCGTCACCATCTTTGTTAATGGCTGGCGTCATTCTTCCACCGTAACATGTCATTCTTCCACCGTAACATCTCCTTCTTCAGGCCGAAGCCTCTATTTCCATCTCTGATATCATCGAAGCTTCTCCCTCCATTCCATGCATGTTCTCACCGCGCCACCGGCAGCCAATTGAGTTAATGTAGGAATCTTTATATTTTTCTTTTCAGTTTCCGTGATTTAGGGTTTCAAGTAATTAGGGGTTTTTTATTTTAGAATTTTTTGTCTTACTGATAGATGTCTTATGACTTAATTCACTGAGGGCAGTGATCAATCTGGGGATAGAAGGCTTGATGATGCAATGGACGAAGATGATGTAGCTACAGAAGATGATTCTCTATCATAAAAAGGGAGACCAGGACTTTTTCTGTAAGTAAAATAGTCCAATTCTTCCCTCATGTTCTGATATTACTTATTGGATGAAAGTTTATCAACCATTCATGCTGAAACACACAAAAAAAAGCCGAGAATATATTAGGCGAAACTCCGATTACTATTCAGTATCAATGACTAACTAGGATGGTTTATAATGTTAAGGCTTAATTAAAACTAAGTTCCATATGTTTTAGCAATGCCTTCTACCTTCTGAATGATCTTCATAAGTAAAACAGCTTTATTATTTGAAGACAGCTGGGTGCCAGTTGGGAATTTAGATTTCTCAAGTGTGAAATCAAAAGGCTACCATTTCTTTGCAAATTTTAGCTCGACCTACTATTCTATCTTATCATTTTACTACATTTCATGGTTGAAATCATCTTTTTGTAATTGAAGATGGGCAATCCTTAGATTTGTACTTAAACTCCCAATTTCATTACTGGAAATTGAAATGAATGCTTGTATGGAAAGCATAGTTCTCGTCAAATAATAATTGGAATGGGAATGGTAAAGTCAGTTTGCAGTTAAAATTTGAAACCACGAGTTGTTTATTTGTTTTAATAAATTTAGTTTGTGTGTTACCAAAAATTATATTGAGTTTAGTTTTTCAACATCGTGGGATTAATATGAGTATGGCCTTGCTGTATCTTGAAAATTTTGAACCACTTTTTATGTTGGAAAAAAACTCACTGACTTACCTCTCTTACTTTTGAAACATTAAACATAATAGATTGTTTTTTCTTTGTTACAGAAGTCTTCAAACCGCAACGAACAATAATCAATTTTAGCTCAAATTGTTTTCTTTCTTCTATTGGGTTTGGGAGTGCTTGATTAAGAAGCAGTTTTTTATGTTTTTGAAAAATGATTTCGTATTCATAGTTGGATAAGCACTTGAATGTATAATGAATCATATTTGTTTGTATTTTGAAGTATGTTAGGATACACTTAGGTTGATGTTTATTGTAGAAGTGTTTTTAAATATCGATATATGTATCAAGCAACAATTTTTGACAACAAATGTCTAAAATATAACCTATGAATGCATTAAAGCACTTTCAAGCAAAACACTCCTAAACTCGTGCAATTTGGACGAGAATTCTCTGAAGTTTGCAAAGTGAGCATAATAAAGTATTTGCTAAAAGGAAAATCATAATGTTTTTCTATGCAGAATGTTAAGTTCATGTCTCTTTTATGATATTTCTTTGCTGATACTTAACCTAACATGGGAGAAACTCGTAGAAGCAATAATTGGAATTGATAAAATTAGCATAATGGAGTGGCAGAAAAAAACATGATTTTGTATGAATGCGAGACATATATATGATCATCATATCCAAGGATCTTGCTTTTTGATGTTTTTGTGTTATAAAAAATAAAGGTTATTACTGATAAAAGACAGATTATTTTGTGTTATCATAGATGATTAATTCACATGTTAAAAAGATTCGAAAATTAAATTTCTATAGCTTGTGTTATTTAGAAAAAAATCTTTGTGACGAATGAACTTTGGGTTGGGGTGGTTGGGGTTTGGAGTTATATTACCCATGATGTTAATTAGATATGAAGTATGTTTTTATATAAGTTTTAGAATTTCATATAATTTGGATTTAACTCATATTATCTGAATATCGGTTGTTTGATTATTCATATCCAGTGAGTTTCTTGGTTCCTTTTATGTATACCATACTTTTTGTATCGTAGAACTGTAGTTTACTATTGTGTTATGTTGTAATTTTTTTAATTGAGATTACCATTGTTTCTATTCTTGTGATTTCTATCTTTCATAGGCGCCTTTTTCGTTCTTATTGTTAAGTTGTGCTTGTTTCTAACTGAGTAAGCGTGCCCTCTTCTTTTTTTTTAATAACGGGGTGTCCGGGTCTTTCGACCTTGAGGCACGACCCGGGTAAATAATGCCCCAGTGGCGCGACAGAATCAAGCGCTCCCACGGGGCCTTGAGGAACGGCCCGGGTAAATAATGCCCCAGTGGCCGTGAGAAATTGTACTAGGGGTGAGTTTCGAACCTGGGACATTGAGCATTACTGCTCTAGTCCCATCGCCTGCTCACCACTAGGCCGATCCCTCAGGGTTGAGTAAGCATGCCCACCATGTTGTTCTGATTAAGATCTTCTTTTACTTTTGTTTGAGAGATTTTCTTAGTAATGGGTTTATGCCATCCATTGTAAGGGTGATATTAGTTTTAAATGTTTAACATGTTTGTTTGACATTTTCAGGGGGTTAAAGGGTGACATTAGTTTGACATGTTCGTTTATCTTTTGTTGTTTTTTTAATTTACAATTTTTTTATAGTTTCTTATTCATGTTGATATTAGGCAATTTTCTTTCATAGGATTAGAGTTGTAGTTTATAAGTTGGTTGTTAGAAGTGCTGCATTTTTTACTCTGAACGGAACTTTTACTCTTCGTCATGCTTCATAGAGGAACATCATTGTCATTGTTCTAATAGTTATTATTTTATCAAATTCAGGCTGGGAATCTCAAAATCTTTGATCAAGACAGTCTGCGGTCCTTCTTTGATTCATATACCTTTGGGCTATAGATGGTCAATTATTGATGAAAAAGGTTATCAATAATAGCTCACATGTCTTTTGTGGGTTTTTAATTCTCTTAGACCTATAAGTTAATCATGGCTCTTTTTTTGTTATTTTCAGATGTGAGTGGTGTTTGATAAGGAATGATTATTTTTGATGAAAAAAGAAAAAGAATGAAAAAAAGAGAAAAAGAAAAATGGAAGAAAAACAGAAAAGAAAAAGAAAGAGAGAAAAAAGGAAAAAAGTGGAAAAAAAGGAAAAAAAAGAAAAAGAGAAAAAAGAAAAAAACAGAAAAGAAAAGAAAGAGAGAAAAAAAGAAAAAAGAAAAGATGACAAAAGAAAAAGAAAAGAAAAAAGAGATAAAGTAAAGAAAAAGAAAGAAAAAGATTTGGTTGACAAGTGTGGATGCTAAGCTTGCTGTTGAGAAGTTACTATGACTTTATTTGGAACATGAGTTGTTGCAGCACAAAGCGACAAACGTTTTACAAGGTTATACTTTGTTTAATTAATTTTGTGGTGATTCTTGAAACATAGATATGCTGATATTCTGACATTTATGGTTTGTTGTCTTATTTTACAGAAGTTCTTGTCTCTGAGAACAACAGATTAAAATGTATTGGAATCAGTGCTCCTGAGGGTCCTATATCTTTAGATGATTTTTGGAGCCTTCAATAATAAAAAAGGTAGCTAATCTCTAGTTTGTTTCATTGTTTGATATCATTGTAAATATTGTTGCTTATGGCTATTTCAGAATTGTTTGTCAAATGGTTGATGGTTTCAGAATTGTTTGTCAAATGGTTGATGGTTTCAATCATCTAAATTTTGGAACTAAGGGAGCAATTGGAGAATCAAGTCATTACAATTGACGGATTAAGTAATGAGAATCGTGCAAGTGTCGAGCACCATGAACATGTAAGCTAGTAAATTGCTATCCCTCTCTCTCTCTCTCCCTCCCTCCCTCCCTCCCTCCCTCTCTTCTAGTTTCCCATTAACAAATAATTAATTTTATTCTGAAGGAAATGAAGAAGCTTAAGGAATTAGTCTCAAAATCTTAAGATGATCCACTCAGGAACATGCACCAGACCATTGAGGATAAACAGAAGGAACTGGGGAAGATGCATAGAATATCTTCTGAACGCTATGGAAGATCATCAAGAAAGACTAAGCACATCTATGCAGTCATGTATTGAAGCGAATGAAATAATGAGTAATGCACATTCTGTCTTTCTATATATTATGATATAAGCTTCTATTATTACTTTATTTTTCACCGCGTTTCCATCGCCATTATCACCGCGTCAGCTTTGCCATCTTTGTTATCACCGCGTCGCCGTCGCCAGTCATTCTTCCACCGACATCTCCTACCTCAGGCTGAAGCCTCTACTTCAATCTCTGATATCATCGAAGCTTGTCCCTCCATTCCTTATTTGTTCTCACCGCGCCACCGACAGCCAATCTAAGTTAAGGTAGGTCTTTTCAGTTTCACTGATTTAGGGTTTCAAGTAATTAGGGGTTTTTAAATTTGAATTTTTTGTCTTGCTGATAGATGTATTATACCTAGTTCACTGAGGGCAGTGATCAATCTGGGGATATAAGGCTTGATGATGCAATGGACGAAGATGATGAAGCTACAGAAGATGATTCACTATCATAAAAAGGGAGACCAGCACTTGTTCTGTAAGTAAAATAGTCCAATTCTTCCCTCATGTTCTGGTATATATGATATAGTCTTGTGTATTTAAGATATTGATTATTGTGTACATGTGTGGTTTATGTAGTTTTTATTAGATGAAAGTTTATCAACCATTCATGCTGAAACACACAAAAAAGCCGAGACTATATTAGGTGAAACTGCGATTACTATTCGGTATCAGTGACTAACTAGGCTGGTGCATTATGTTAATGCTGAAGTAGAACTAAGTTCCATATGTTTTGGCAATGCCTTCTACCTTCTAAATCATCCTTATAAGTAAAACTGTTTTATTATCTTATGACAGCAGGCTCCCAGTTGGGAATTTAGATTTCTCAAGTGTGAAACCAAAAGGCTACCATTTCTTAGCAAATTTTAGCTCGACCTACTATTCTAGCTTATCATTTTATTTGTACTTAGGCTCCCAATTTCATTGCTGGAATTCGAAATGACTGTTTGTATAGAAGGCATGGTTTTCCTCAAATAATAATTGGGATGAGAATGGTAAAGTCAGTTGGCAGTTAAAATTTGAAACCATGAGTTGTTTATTTGTTTGGATTGAGTTTAGTCTTTCAAGGTAGTGGGATTGATGAGTATGGCCTTGATGTATCTTGAAAATTTTGTACTACTTTTTAAGTTAGATAAAAGTTCGCCAACTTACCTTTCTTACTTTAAAATATTAAACATAATACATTGGTTTTTCTCTGTTCCAAAAGTCTTCAAACCACGAGGAACAATAATCAATTTTAGCTTAAATGGTTTGATTTGTTTTAATAAAAAATAGAGTTTTAGTTTTTTCAAGGTAGTGGGATTGATGAGTATGGCCTTGATGTATCTTGAAAATTTTGAACTACTTTTAAGTTAGAAAAAAGTTCGCCAACTTACCTCTCTTACTTTAAAATATTAAACATAATACATTGGTTTTTCTCTGTTCCAAACGTCTTCATCAATTTTAGCTTAAATGGATTGCATCCCTCTAGCGTGTTTGGGAGTGCTTGATTAAGAAGAGGTTTTTTATGTTATTGAAAAATGATTTCATATTCAGAGTTGGATAAGCACTTGAATGTATAATGCATTATATTTGTTTGTATTCTGAAGTATGTTAGGAAACACTTAGATTGATGTTTTTTGAAGAAGTGTTTTTAAATACCGATATATGTAAACAAGCAACAACATTTGACAATAAATGTCTAAAATATAACCTATGAATGAATTAAAGCATTTTCAAGCAAAACATTCCTAAACTCGTGCAATTTGGACGAGAATTCCCTGAAGTTTGCAAAGTGAGCATAATAAAGTATTTGCTAAAAGGAAAATCTTAATGTTTTTCTATGCAAAATGTTAAGTACATGTCTCTTTATTATATTTCTTTGCTGATACTTAACCTTATATGGGAGAAATTCATAGAAGCAATAATTGGAAATGATAAAATTAGTAATAATAGTGAAGAGATGAAGGGATGATGATGAAGGAGTGTACTGATCTTAAGGCCAATCAATATTAAATAGCATTGGCTAATGGAGTGGCAGAAAGAAGGATAGTGATGGTGTGGACCATTTCTCTGATTGAGAGACGTATATGATATCCAAGGATCTGGCTTTTTGATTATTTTGTGTTATAAAAAATAAAGGTTTTACCAATAACAAAAAGATTATTTTGTGTTATCATAAATGAGAGAAGGATAGCGATGGTGTGAACCATTTCTCTGATTGAGAGACGTATATGATCATCATATCCAAGGATCTGGCTTTTTGATTATTTTGTGTGATAAAAAATAAAGGTTTTACCAATAACAAAAAGATTATTTTGTGTTATCATAAATGATTAATTCACATGTTTAAAAGATTTGAAAATTAAATTTCCATAGCATATGTTATTTTGAAAAAAATCTTTGTGACAAATGAACTTTGGGTTGGGGTTGGAATTTGGAGTACAATTACAACATAACACAATAGAAATGAACCACAGTTATACGATACAAAAAGTTTGGTATACATAAAAGGAAGCAAGAAACTCACTGGATATGAATAACCAAACAACCAATATTCAGATAATATGAGTTAAATCCAAATTATATGCGGTTCTAAAACTTATATAAAAACATGCTTCATATCTAATTGACATCATGGATAATATTATTCTTGTGACTTCTATCTTTCATAGGCCTTTCATCGTTCTTATTGTTGAGTTGTGCTTCTTGTTTCTAACTGACTAAGTATTCTTTTTTTAGGATAACGCGAGTGTCTTGGTCTTTTAACCTGGCTAGTGCGCGACAGAATCAAGCGCTCTCAAGGGGCCCTGAGGCACGACCCGGGTACATAATGCCTAGTGGTCTTGAGAAATAGTACTAGGGGTGAGTTTCGAACCTGGGATATCGAGCATTACCGCTCTATTCCCATCGTCCGCCCACCACTAGGCCAACCCCTCAGGGTTGAGTAAGCATGCCCTATTTTTATGGTTTGAGAGTATAAAGCAAAATTGACATTACGGTTCCAATGTAAAATAGTAAGTGAAAAACATATTGGTTCATGTTTTTCTGATTAAGATCTTGTTTTACTTTTGTTTGAGAGATTTTCTTGGTAATGGATTTATGCCATGCATTGTATGGGTGTTATTAGTTTTAAATGTTTTAACATGTTAGTTTGACATTGTCAGGGGTTAAGGGTGTCATTAGTTTGACATGTACATCTTCGGTTGTTATTTTAATTGGCAATTTTTTTATAGTTTCTTATTCATGTTGATATTAGGCAATTTGCTTTCATTAGGGTTAGAGTTGGAACTAGAGCTGGTTGGACTTATTGTGGATGGTTTTTAAACGTTATCAGGCTAGAAACATCTCTGTAAATTATAAGTTGGTTGTTAGAAGTGCTGCATTTTTTACTCTGAAGAGAAATTTTTCTTTTCGTCATGCTTCATAGAGGAACATTATTGTCATTGTTCTAATAGTTATTATTTTGTCAAGTTCAGGCTGGGAATCTCAAAATCTTTGATGAAGACAGTCTGCGGTCCTTCTCTGATTCATATCCTTTTGGACTGTAGATGGTCAATTATGGATGAAAGGTTATCAATTATTGCTCAGAAGTCTTTGTGGGTTTTGAATTCTTTTAGACCTATAAGTTAACCATGGCTCTTTTTTGTTATTTTCAGATGTGAGTGGCGTTTGATAAGAAATGATTATTTTTTATGAAAGAGAAAAAAAAAGAAAAAAAGAAAAAGAGAAGAGAAGAAAGGAAAAAAACAGGAGAAAAAGAAAGAGAGAAAAAAAGAAAAAAGAAGAAAAGAAAAAAGAGAGGAAGGAACAAGAAAAAAAAGAGGACAAAAGGAAAATAAGGAAAAAAAGAAAAAAGAAAAAAACGGAAAAGAAAAGAAAGAGAGAAAAGAGAAAAAAGAAAAAAGAAAAAAGAAAACAAGAAATGAAGAAATGAAGAAAAAAAGAAAAAAGAGACAAAGAAAACAAGAAATGAAGAAATGAAGAAAAAAAGAAAAAAGAGACAAAGGAAAGAAAAAGAAAGAAAAATATTTGGTTGGCAAGTGTGGATGCTAAGCTTGCTGTTGAGAAGTTACTATGACTTTGTTTGGAACATGAGAATTTTGTTGCAGCACAAAGCGATGCAAATTTTTTAAGGTTATACTCTGTTTAATTATTTTTATGGGTTTTTGAATACTTTTAATTTTCAATACATATCTCTCAGGTTAGGCAAATTACTTTTTGTGTAGGATTCAAAAGCATCTACAATGGTACAAATAGGTCCTCTTTGAGAGCCGTTTCTTCTTCTTTGAAGGGAAAAGTGGTAAACCCATTTTTCAACTTATATAGTATAAACTGATGGGATGTCTCTGTTTTTAGGATTCCATGCACAAATTGTCATATGAGTCAGTGGTGTTCTGTTGACTAGCGTGTGGAACTGTCCGCCGCGCATAAATGTGGACTTTGCTTCCCACTTTCTCTTTGATTCCTCTTGGCACTAGTTTGATTTGAAATGAGTTGGTTATTATTTATATGATGCATGCATTTTGATCTTTCATTTAATTCTTAAATTATAGTTTTTTCTGATGTTCGCTTCTTACAATATTTACCATTATTTTGTTAGCTTTTTATGAATTCCATCTCATATCATCTTTAGATTTTATTGCCTTTTCAACCTTATCAATTATGTGTCCCTATATGCAATCTTGTTTTCTAACGTGGATTTGGTTTATACAAAGTCTCAGAACACTTTCATTTCATTTTCTTGGAAGGTTTTTCTTCTTGTCTTTTCTTTATCTGTTTTCCGTTATACAACATCCTCAGAAATCCTTTAGGTTCTTGGATTCGAATGCTTAGTTATCCTTATTTTCTTGGAAGGTTTTTCTTCTTGTCTTTTCTTTATCTCTTTTCCGTTATACACCATCCTCAGAAAACCTTTTAGGTTCTTGGATTAGAAAGCTTAGTTATCCTCATATCAACAGAAAATGAAGGAGGGTTTATTGTTTGTACTTATGCCAAAAAATGGTATATTAGCACGCACACACTCACACTCACACATATTCATTTTAATTTATCTTTCTTTGTCAGGCAACACTTTTGTTCTCTTTATTGACACTAACCTATATTTCTGCAATAAATTGACAGAAATCGCATTTGCATTTGTCTATAGAGAAGTTCTTCCCTCTACTTCCTCGGTAGATGGTTCACCTGCAGAAAGAAAAGCAGGTATGTAACATTTATTTTATGAGGAAAGGACATTCCTGTCCTACTTAGATGGTACTTCTTTCCCAGTGGGTATATCTCTCCTAAGCCTTAAGATGTATGTTCTATACAGATGGTGATATTTTCAAAATATAGACATCACAATGGATTGAAGCACATCCTAGTCTCAGAATGTGTTAAATGATTGGTAAGGATTTGATTCAAGTCAATGCTTGATGCTGCCGAACTTGCTAGTTGCTGTCTACTGTGAGTGACATGAAGCATGATTACAGAAAATTACTCACATTAGAAATAATCTAATGTGATCAAATAAGTAAAGGTGGAAAAGCTATAATTGTGACAATGTTCACTGCTAGAAGACAAAAAAGTGGATGTTAATAAAATAGATTGAAGTTGAAGCATGCTTTTAACATTGGTACTTAATCTGTATCAGACTTAGTAATAGATTGTGATCATTATGCTCTATACACGAGTTGCCACTTGGGTATTCATGTTATCTGATTTCTCTGACAGAAAATGATTATCAGATTTTACTAACGTTCCTTTTGAATACTTTGATTTTGATTTTGATTGTGATCATGTGAAAGAGTTTGTTAAAGAATGTTTGAAATTGTTTGTCAAATGGTTGATGGTTTCAATTATCTAAATTTTGGAACTAAGGGAGCAATTGGAGAATCAAGTCATTAAAATTGATGGATTACGTAATGAGAATCGTGCAAGTGNCTCTCTCACTCTCCCTCTCTCTCTATCTCTCTCACTCTCTCCCTCTCTCTCTCCCTCCCTCTCTTTTAGTTTCCCATTAACAAATTATTAATTTTATTTTGAAGGAAATGAAGAAGCTTAAGGAATTAGTCTCAAAATCTTATGATGGTCAACTCAGGAAGTTGCACCAGACCATTGAGGATAAGCAGAAGGAACTGGGGAAGATGCATAGAATATCTTCTGAACACTATGGAAGATCTTCAACAAAAGACTAAGTGCATCTATATGCAGTCATGTATTGAAGCGAATGAAATAATGAATAGGTAAGGCACATTTTGTCTTTCTATATATTATGATATAAGCTTCTATTATTACTTTATTTTTCACCGCGTTTCCATCGCCATTATCACCGCGTCAGCTTCGCCATCTTTGCTATCACCGCGTCGCTATCACCAGCCATTCTTCCACCGTAACATCTCCTACTTCAGGCCGAAGCCTCTAGTTCGATCTCTGATATCATCAAAGCTTCTCCCTCCGTTCCATCTTTGTGCTCACCACGCCACCGACAGTCAATCTGAGTTAAGGTAGGAATCTTTATATTTTTTCTTTTCAGTTTTCCTGGTTAGGGTTTCAAGTAATTAGGGGTTTTTAATTTAGAATTTTTTGTCTTACTGATAGATGTCTTATAACCTAATTCACTGAGGGCAGTGATCAATCTGGGATTAAAGGCTTCATGATGCAATGGACGAAGATGATGAAGCTACAGAAGATGATTCACTATCATAAAAAGGGAGACCAGGTCTTCGCTCTGTAAGTAAAATAGTCCAATTCTTCTCTCATGTTCTGATATTTAAGAGTCTTGTGTATTTAAGATATTGATTATTGTGCACATATGTAGTTTACGAGTTTTTATTAGATGAAAGTTTATAACCATTCATCCTTATAAATAAAACTGCTTTATTATCTGAAGACAGCAGGGTGCCAGTTGGGAATTTAGATTTCTCAGGTGTGAAACCAAAAGGCTACCATTTCTTAGCAAATTTTAGCTCGACCTACTACTCTAGCTTATGATTTTGCTTATCATCTTTTTGTAATTGAAGATGGGAAATCCTTATTTGCACTTAAGCTCCCAATTTCATTGCTGGAAACTCAATTTCTCCTCAAATAATAATTGGGGATGGGAATGGTAATGTCAGTTTGCAGTTGAAATTTGAAACCATGAGTTGTTTATTTGTTTGAATAAATTGAGTTTGTGTGTAATAGAAAATTAGATCGAGTTTTGTTTTTCAAGGTAGTGGGATTGATGAGTATGGCCTTGCTGTATCTTGAAAATTTTGAACTACTTTTAAGTTAGAAAAAATTTACCAACTTACCTCTCTTACTTTAAAACATTAAACATAACACATTGGTTTTTCTCTGTTCCAGAAGTCTTCAAACCGCGAGGAACAATAATCAATTTTGATGAGTATGGCCTTGCTGTATCTTGAAAATTTTGAACTACTTTTAAGTTAGAAAAAAAATCACCAACATACCTCTCTTACTTTAAAACATTAAACATAATACATTGGTTTTTCTCTGTTCCAGAAGTCTTCAAACCGCGAGGAACAATAATCAATTTTACCTTAAATGGTTTGCATCCTTCTAGTGTGTTTGGGAGTGCTTGATTAAGAAGTAGTGTTTTATGTTATTGAAAAATGATTTCATAATCATAGTTGGATAAACGCTTGAATGTATAATGCATTATATTTGTTTGTATTCTGAAGAATGTTAGGAAACACTTAGACATCAGTCCATTGAAGAAGTGTTTTTAAATCCCGATGTATGTAACAAGCAACAACATTTGGCAATAAATGTCGAAAATATAACCTATGAATTCATTAAAGCACTTTCAAGCAAAACATTCCTAAACTCGTGAATTTGGATGGGAATTCCCTGAAATTTGCAAAGTGAGCATACTAATATAGTATTTGCGAAAAGGAAAATCATAATGGTTTTCTATGCAGAATGTTAAGTACGTCTCTTTATGATATTTCTTTGCTGTCACTTAACCTTATATGGGAGAAATTCATAGAAGCGATAATTGGAAGTGATTAAATTAGTAATGATAGTGAAGAGATGAAGGGATGATGATGAAGGTGTGTACTGATCTTAAGGGCAATCGATATTGAATAGCATTGGCTACTGGAGTGTTAGAAAGAAACAAAGATTTCTATTTTGAATATGGAGAGAAGGATAGTGATGGTGATGTGGACCATTTCTCTCAATGAGAGGCGTACATGATCATCATATCCAAGGATCTTGCTTTTTGATCATTTTGTGTTATCATAAATAATTAATTCACATGTTAAAAAGGTTCAAAAATTAAATTTCCATATGTTATTTAGAAAAAATTCTTTGTGACAAATGAACTTTGGGTTGGGGTTGGAATTTGGAGTAATATTATCCATGATGTTAATTAGATATGAAGTATGTTTTTATATAAGTTTTAGAACTTCATATAATTTGGATTGAACTCATATTTAGCTGAATATTGGTTGTTTTGTTAATCATATCCAGTGAGTTTCTTGGTTTCTTTTATGTATACCATACTTTTTGTCTCGTATAACTGTGATTTATTTCTATTGTGTTATGTTGTAATTTTTTAATTGAGATTACCATTGTTTCTATTATTCTTGTGACTTCTATCTTTCATAGGCCTTCTTCTCGTTCTTAGTGTTAAGTTGTGCTTCTTGTTTCTAACTGAGTAAGTAAGCCCTCTTATTATGGTTAGAGGGTATAAAGCAAAATTGTCATTATGGCTTCATTGTAAATATTGTTGCTTATGCTATTTCAGAACTGTTTGTCAAATGCTTGATGGCTTCAATTATCTAAATTTTGGATCTAACTAAGCACTCTTCTGGTCCCCCCCCCCCCCNNCCCCCCCCCCCCCTCTCTGTCTCTCTCCCACTCTTCTGGTTTCCCATTAACAAATAATTAAATTAATTCTGAAGGAAATGTGAAGGAAATGAAGAAGCTTAAGGAATCAGTTTCAAAATCTTATGATGATCAACTCAGGAAGTTGCACCAGACGATTGAGGATATTCAGAGAACTGGGGTAGATGCATAGAATATCTTCTGAACAGAAGCATGCTATGGAAGATCTTCAAGAAAGACTAAGCGTATCTATGCAGTCATGTGTTGAAGCGAATGAAATAATGAATAGGTAATGCACATTTTGTCTATATGTATATTATGATATAAGCTTCTATTATTACTTTATTTTTCACCGCGTTTCCGTTGCCGTTATCACCGCATAATGGGTTTTATGCCATCCATTGTAAGGGTGATATTAGTTATAAATGTTTGAAATGTTTTTTTTATATTGTCAGGGGGTTAAGGGAGACACTAGTTTGACATGTTCGTTTACCTTCTGTTGTTTTTTTATTGGCAATTTTTTATAGTTTCTTATTCATGTTGATATTAGGCAATTTGCTTTCATTAGGATTAGAGGTGGAACTAGAGCTGGTTGGCCTTATTGTGGATGATTTCTTAAACGTTATCAAGCTAGAAACATCTCTGTCAATTATAAGTTGGTTGTTGGAAGTGCTGCATTTTTTACTATGAACAGAAATTTTACTCTTCGTCATGCTTCATAGAGGAATGTTATTGTCATTGTTCTAATAGTTATTGTTTTATCAAGTTCAGGATGAGAATCTCAAAATCTTTGATGAAGACAGTCTTCTGTCCTTCTCTGATTCATATACTTTTGGACTATAGACGGTCAACTATGGATGAAAGGTTATCAATTATTGCTCAGATGTCTTTTGTAGGTTTTTAATTCTTTTAGACCTATAAGTTAACCATGGCTCTTTTTTTTGTTATTTTCAGATGTGAGTGGCGTTTGATAAGAAATGATTATTTTTGATGAAAAAATAAAAAAAGAAAAAAAGAAAAAGAGAAAAGAGAAAAAAGGAAAAAGAAACAGAAAAGAAAAAGAAAGAGAGAAAAAAAGGAAAAAGAAGAAAAGAAAAAAAAAGAGGAAGGAAAAAGAAAAAAAACAGGACAAAGAAAAAAAGGAAAAAAAGAAAAAAAAAGTGAAAAAAGAAAAAACAGAAAAGAAAAGAAATAGAGAAAAAAGAAAAGAAAAAAAAGAAAAGAGAAAAAAGAAAAGAAGAAAAAGGAAAAAAAGGAAAAAAGAGAAAAAGGAAAGAAAAAGATTTGGTTGACAAGTGTGAATGCTAAGCTTGGTGTTGAGAAGCTACTACGACTTTGTTTGGAACACGAGTAGAATTTTGTTGCAGCACAAAGCGACAAGTTTTTTAAGGTTATACTTCGTTTAATTATTTTTATTGTTTTTTGAATGCTTTTAATTTTCAAGACATATCTCTCAGGTTTGGCAAATAACTTTTTGTGTAGGATTCAAAAGCATCTGCAATGGTACAAATAGTGAAGTTTCTTGGTCCTCTTTGAGAGCGCATTTCTATTGCTTTGAATGGAAAAGTGGTAAACACATTTTTCAACTTATAGTATAAACTGATGGGATGTCTCTGTTTTTAGGATTCCATGCATAAATGTGGGCTTTGCTTCTCACTTTCTCTTTGATTCCTCTTGGCACTAGCTTGATTTGAAATGAGTCGGTTATTATTTATATGATGCATGCATTTTGATCTTTTATTTAATTCTTAAATTATTGTTTTTGTGATGTTCACTTCTTACGATATTTACCATCATTTTGTTAGCTTTATGAATTCTACTTCATATCGTCGTTAGAGCTTATTGTCCTTTTCAACCTTATCAGTTATGTGTGCCTATGTGCAATCTTGTTTTCCAACGTGGATTTGGTTTAAACAAAGTCTCCGAACTCTTTCATTTCATTTTCTTGGAAGAGTTATACTTATATCAATAAGACCCTTTAGGTTCTTGGATTAGAAAGCTTAGTTATACTTATATCAATAGAAAATGAAGGAGGGTTTATTGTATTTTTGCAGGCCCACACGCAGACAAAACACATTCACTTTGATTTATCTTTCTTTGACAGGCAACACTTTTGTCCTGCAATAAAAGGACAGAAATCGCATTTGCATTTTGTCTGTAGAGAAGTTCTTCCCTCTACTTCCTCGGTAGATGGTGCACCTGCGAAAAGAAAGTCAGGTATGTAACATTTATTTTATGAGGAAAGGACATTTCTGTCCTACCATACTTCTTTTCCAGTGGGTATATCTCTTCTAAGCCTTAAGATGGATGTTCTATACAAATGGTGATATTTTCAAAATATAGACATCAGAAAGGATTGAAGCACACCCTAGTCTCAGAATGTGTTAAATGATTGACAAGGATTTGAATCAAGTCAATGCTTGATCCTGCCGAACTTGCTAGTTGCTGTCAACTGTGAGTGAGATGAAGCATGATTCCAGACAATTACTCACATTCGAAATAATCTAATGTGATCAAATAAGTAAAGGTTGAAAAGCTATAGTTGTGACAATGTTTGCTGCTAGAAAAGTTAAGAAGACTAAAAAGTGGATGTTAATAAACTAGATTGAAGTTGAGAAGTGTGAAGCATGCTTAACATTGGTACTTGATCCGTATCAGACTTAGTGATATATTGTGATCATTATGCACTATACATGAATTGCCACTTGGGTATTCATGTTATCTGATTTCTCTGAGAGAATATGATTATAAGATTTTACTAACGTTCCTTTTGAATACTTTAATTTCGATTTTGCTTGTGATCATGTGAAAGAGTTTGTTAAAGAATGTTTGAAATTCTTAGTGATTTATTCTGATCAATATGCTCTATACACAACTTGCCACTTGGGTATTCATGCTATCTGATTTCTCTGACAGAAAACGATCATCAGATTTTACTAACGTTCCTTTTGAATACTTTGATTTTGATTTTGATTGTGATCATGTGAAAGAGTTTGTCAAAGAGTGTTTGAAATTCCATGTCAAAGTGATTCTTGAAATACAGACATGCTGGTATTCTGACATTTATGGTTTGTTGTCTTATTTTACAGAAGTTCTTGTCTCTGAGAACAAAAGATTAAAATGTATTGGAATCGGTGCTCCTGAGGGTCTTAAATCTTTAGATGATTTTCGGAGCCTTCAATGATTAAATAAGGTAGCTAATCTTTAGTTTGTTTCATTGTTTGCTGTCATTGTAAATATTGTTGCTTATGGCTATTTCAGAATTGTTTGTCAAATGCTTGGTGATTTCAATTAACTAAATTTACTAGCCTACATGTTCATGGTGCTCGACACTTGCACAATTCTCATTACGTAATCCATCAATTGTACTGACTTGATTCTCCAATTGCTCCCTTAGTACATGGCTAGTAAATTGCTACCCCTCTCTCTCTCTCTCTCGTTTAGTTTCCCATTAACAAATAATTAATTTTATTCTGATGGAAATGAAGAAGCTTAAGGAATTAGTCTCAAAATCTTATGATGATTAACTCAGGAAGTTGCACCAGACCATTGGGATAAACAGAAAGAACTGGGGAAGATGCATAGAATATCTTCTCAACGCTATGGAAGATCTTCAAGAAAGACTAAGTGCATCTGTGCAGTCATGTATTGAAGCGATGAAATAATGAATAGGTAATGCACATTTTGTCTTTCTATATATTATGATATAAGCTTCTATTATTACTTTATTTATAACCGCATCGCCGTCGCCAGCCATTCTTCCACCGTTACAACTCTTACTTCAGGCCGAAGCCTCTACTTCAATCTCTGATATCATCAAAGCTTCTCCCTCCATTCCATCTTTATTCTCAACGCCCAACCGACAGCCAATCTGAGTTATGGTAGGAATCTTTATATTTTTCTTTTCAGTTTCCCTGGTTTTTCTTTTCAGTTTCCCTGATTTAGATGTCTTATAACCTAATTCACTGAGGGCAGTGATCAATCTAGGGATGAAAGGCTTGATGATGCAATGGATGAAGATGATGAAGCTACAGAAGATGATTCACTATCATAACAAGGGAGACCGGGTCTTCTTCTGTAAGTAAAATAGTCCAATTCTTCCTTCATGTACTGATATTTAAGATATAGTCTCGTGTATTTAAGATATTGATTTTTGTGTACTTATGTAGTTTTTATTAGTTGAAAGTTTACCAAGCTTTTCATGCTGAAACACACAAAAAAAGCCGAGACCACATTAGGTGAAACTCAGATTACTATTCGGTATCAGTGACTAACTAGGCTGGTGCATTATGTTAAGGCTTAAGTAGAACTAAGTTCCATATGTTTTGGCAATGCCTTCTACCTTCTGAATCATCCTCACAAGTAAAACTGCTTTATTATCTGAAGACAGCAGGCTGCTAGTTGGGAATTTAGATTTCTCATGTGTGAAACCAAAAGGCTACCATTTCTTAGCAGATTTTAGCTCGACCTACTATTCTAGCGTATGATTTTGCTAATAAAGATATTGAAGATGGGCAATCCTTAGATTTGTACTTAAGCTCCCAATTTCATTGCTGGAATTCGAAATGAATGTTTGTATAGAGGAGTTCTCCTCAAATAATAATTGGGGATGGGAATGGCAAAGTCAGTTGGCAGTTGAAATTTTAAACCATGAGTTGTTATTTGTTTGAATAAATTGAGTGTGTGGTTATAAAAAATTATAAGTTTAAAATATAACCTGTGAATGCATATTAAAGCACTTTCAAGCAAAACATTCATAAACTCATGCAATTTGGACGGGAATTACCTGAAATTCACAAAGTTAGCATAATAATTAGTATTTGCTAAAAGGAAAATCATAATGGTTTTCTACGCAGAATGTTAAGTATACGTCTCTTTATGATATTTCTTTGCTGATACTTAACCTTATACTGTAGAAATTCATAGAAGCGATAATTGGAAGTGATAAAATTAGTAATGGTAGTGAAGAGATGAAGGGATGATGATGGTGTGTAGAAAGGAACATTGGTCAATGGAGTGGCAGAAAGAAATAGAAAATGGAGAGAAGGGTAGTGTTGGTGATGTGGACCATTTCTCTGAATAAGAGGCGTAGATGATCATCATATCCAAGGATCTTGTTTTTTTGATCATTTTGTGTTATCATCAATATTGAATAGCATTTGTCAATGGAGTGGCAGAAAGAAACATGGATTTCTATTTTGAATATGGAGAGAAGGGTAGTGATGGTGATGTGGACCATTTCTCTGAATAAGAGGTGTACATGATCATCATATCCAAGGATCTTGCTTTTTGATCATTTTGTGTTATCATAAATAATTAATCTACATGTTAAAAAGTTTCGAAAATTAAATTTCCATAGCATATGTTATATTTAGAAAAAAAATCTTTAGGAGAAATGAACTTTGGGTTGGGGTTGGAATTTGGAGCAATAATTTCCATGATGTTAATTGGATATGAAGTATGTTTTTATATAAGTTTTAGAACTTCATATAATTTGGATTTAACTCATTTTAGCTGAATATTGGTTGTGTGGTTAATCATACCAGTGAGTTTCTTGGTTCCTTTTATGTATACCATACTTTTTGTAGCATATAACTGTGATTTAACTCTATTGTGCTATGCTCTAATTTTTTAATTGAGATTACCATTGTTTCTATTATTCTTGTAACTTCTATCTTTCATAGGTCTCTTTTTTGTTCTTATTGTTAAGCTGTTCTTTTTTTTATAGGAAACAAAAAATGTATTAATAAAAAGGTAGATACAAACTAAAGTTCGGAGGATAAGCCATCCTAGCTGAAACCAAAAGATAGAGTCAATCTATACAAAGAGCCAACCAATCAGAGTTAATAAAAAATAAAGGAACTTCATTAAAACATTTAGAGTTGTACACCCACAAAGAAACCTAAAAATGAATCTTATCCCACAAGAGTTCAATATCTGTTGAAACATCTTCAAAAATTCTCCTATTACGTTCTGACCAAACGCCCTAAAGGATTGTCATACTCCAAATGCCCCAAGGATTGTGATACTCCTGTATACCACCGAATCTTCAACTTCCTTGGCCACTTCAAAAGAAACACTTCACTAAAAAGTTTATCCACTTGTTTCTGGAAAACCCAAATGATATCAAGCTTAATCATCAACTTATGCCATAATTCACTCGCAAAGGAGTAGTGGATAAACATGTGGTCCATATCCTCACTGTTCTTGCCACACAAAACACAGAAACCTGGGAGTAAATCCATGTTAGGATGCTGTTTCTGAACCATGTCGGAAGAGTTGATCTTACGATGGCCAATACTCCAACAAAAAGAATTGAACTTTTTTAGAGGATTGTGAGGATAAGAAATGAGGTAGGAAAAGAGCGATTTACAGGTGAAAGTACCATAACTCTTCAAGGACTAGACTCGCCTATCGGGCACAAGCGGGTTACTAATCATCGACTCGAGACAACCGAGAAGAGAAGCAAGAAGTATTCCGTGCCGAATTGGAATCCCAACCATTGTCCTGGAGCCCATATTTGCTGACTATGATAGAATGCCATAAATACTTATTTTCCATAGGAAATCTCCACAACCATTTATTAGTCAGAGAAATATTCCGATTGATCAAATTCCCAACTCCCAAACCGCCTTCTTTGATCGATCGAGAAACCATCTCCCATCTAATGAGATGCGAATCTTTTTCTTCCTCCACACCTTCCCAAAGGAAATCTCTCATAAGCTTCTCGATTCTACGAGCAACCTTAACAGGCATTTTAAAAAGAGGGAGGTACTACGTAGGTAGACTTGCCATAACAGTCTGCCTCACTTGGAAACAAAGATCCGTCTCCATCTAGACAGCCTCTTCTCAATCTTCTCCACCACTGAATTTTCTCATGAACAAAGTGACAATCAATTTCAATGTGCTTAGTTCGCTCATGAAATACTTGATTAGATGCAATATGAAGGGCAGCTTGGTTGTCACACAATTTTGCTGGTACTGAAGTTTTAAGACCTACTTCAGTCAAGAATTGGTATACCACATTATCTCATACACAGACTATTCCATAGCCCGATGCAGGACATGAATCAGGAGGTTTACACCTGGAGTAGACTTGAGTAATAGAAGGCTTGCCAAGAATTGACTCCGAGACAGGTTCAGAGGATACGATGGAATTAACCAACAAATCATCATCCTTCCCCTGATGAGCGGGAAGAGGAGAAGACGGAAAGTAAGGAATGTCTTCTATGAAGGTAACATCAATTGAGGCAAGATATTTGTTAAGACTGGGACGGTAATACCTATAACCTTTCTGAAGACGAGAATAACCATGGAAGATACACTTCAAAGACTTGGGATCTCACTTAGTGGTATGCGGACGAACATCCCGAACAAAACAAGTGCTACCAAATATCTTAGGGTCCACAGGAAACAATGATTTATTGGGAAAAATGATTTTGTAAGGGATCTCACTATGAAGAACAGATGATGACATACGATTAATGAGAAAGCATGCGGTAGAAATTGCATCGGCCAAAAAGTTTTAGGAACATTCATTTGAAATAAGAGGGCTCGTGCAGTTTCAAGAAGATGTCTGTTCTTACGATCTGCCACTCCATTTTGGAATGGAGTATCAACACAAGAAGTTTCATGAAGCATGCCATTCTTAACCATATAAGATTGAAATAAAGTGGACATGTATTCCTTGGCATTATCACTTCGCAAAATACAGATTGAAGCAGTAAATTGAGTTTTAATCTCAGCACAAAATGCACAAACAATTGAAAACAACTTAGAACGACTTTTCATTAAATATAACCAAGTTACACGAGAATAATCATCCACAAAGGTAACAAAATACTTAAATCCAGGTTTAGACAAAATAGAACAATGACCCCAAACATCAGAATGAACCAACTCAAAAGGAATACTAGTACGTTTATTGACTCCTGGACTTGAACTAAGACGATAATGTTTTGCAAACTGACACGACTCGCAATCTAATGAAGACACCTTGCTAAATTGTAGAAAAAGTTTCTCAAGTAAATGGAGAGATGAATGGCCCAACCTACAATGCAACTTGAAAGGAGAAATGACACCAGTGAAAGCGACAGATTTTGGTATTGGCGCCTCAAGAATTTAGAGGCCTCCAGACTCATGTCCTTTACCAATAATCTTCTTCGTCATAAGATCTTGAAATAAGCAATGATTAGGAAAAAATGAGATGCAACAGTTAAGATTGCGAGTGAACTGGCTTACAGAGATCAAATTAAAAGATAAGTTCGGTACATGTAAGACTGATGACAGAGGAAGTTGAGGGGTAGGGAAAGAAGACACGTATTTGGTTTACCTGAATCAGCAATGGCAGTGATAGCGGGAGATGAATGCTTTAGTGATTCTTGATACTGTGAGAACTTGTCAAATTCACTAGTAGAAATAAGGACCGATTTCTCAGGGGCGCCATTAATGAACGCAATATGTGCGGAGTGAGGTTTCTGATTTTTGAACTGAAACTTTCTACACTCAAACTTTGTATGTCTTGACTTATGACAGTATCGACACACAATGCCACCAGATTCCCGTGTTCGAGTTTCAAACCCGTGTGAGCCACCTCCTTTGTTTCCACTTGGTTTCCCCGGCGCATAATTATTATTTCGACTTACCAAAGCACCACTAAGTTGAACCAGAGGGGTACCTTCTGTACGGAGTACGCGACTAAATATGTCTTGTAAAGAGGAGATCTCAGAACCAGAAAGAATTTGAGACTTAGCAGTCTCAAAGTTATGATGGCCATTTGCTCTCGTTGGTGTTGCTGAACCTTCACATCAGGACTAAAATGTAGTAACATATTCATATTTCTTCTTAACTCATGATGGCCATTTGCTTTCGTTGGTGTTGCTGAACCTTCACATCAGGACTAAAAGGCAGCAACATATTCATACGTCTTCTTAAACTCCATAAGATAATTCGTAAGAGATTGATCTTGTTTTTTCGCACGCTAAACGCTTTTTAAACCTCATAAATGCAAGTGAGGGTTCCCTTTTCCAGAGTACAAGAATTTCAAATAATCCATCAGTTCTTTAACAAATTCACAATGCAAGCCAATTATCTCACTATCAATTGAACTTCAAATCTGCCACGTGTTGACACCACACCCAGGGGACGAGGCTAAACTAGCTGTGTGCTCCTCCGCATAACCAATCCCTGCTATAGAACTTTTCCCAGACGAAAGCCATCCTAAAAAATTAACTGAATTTTCAGCCTTTCCATCACCTCAATAAGCTCTTCTAATTTGCGAACCACCACTCTATCCTCAGCCTGACTGCTTGGACCGACTATTGAAGCTGTGTTTTTATGACATTCTGCATACTCAGTAAGTAAAGGCGTTCTATGGTGATTGGGATCTTCATTCGGCATCGAAATAACATCCTGATGGTTAAGACACACAAAATTCGTGACAGAAAAGGAACAAGGAACAAAACTACACCCACTTCCCTCAAGAATAGGAGGATGAAACATTATTTGAAGAGGAAACTGGAAAGGACAAACCTAGATCATCGGAAAACAGAGCCTTAGCCATCTCGGAACAACCTCCCTCATGCAGATGCTCGGTGTCCTCGCAATGTTTCACTCCCAGGTTCCTTTCTGCCTCTAGAAAGTAATCCCTATCTCCATCTTCTCCGAAATTGGGTCTTCATAATCCTGGTGCGCTTCCGCAAAGACACCGGTTGTTCTTCTCTCATAAACTTTGCTAAACCAGTTTCCATTTCCCGCCCGTTGCTGCCTTTCTCCACTAAACTCAGGTCTACGGGATAACTCCTCCTCTGAAATAAATTGGGGTGGGCTTCTTCTCCTTCTATACTTCACAACTTCAGACATAATTAAAGGTCCCTTATTTGAATCCTTAATGACATCTTGGTTGCTGTTTTCCTTATCCAAAATGTGCTGAGTTACGATCTCCCTCACTAAAGGATGACTAGAACTGGACTTGGATTTGTTTGGGTGCATAGGTATCTCCACCTCAGCCTTTTCACCTAACTCTTCTTCCTTCTCCAAAGATTCGATAGGGTTGAGATTTGGATCAAGTGATGGCACCCACCTTTCACCATCGCCTATCTCCTACCGTCTACCTCTCCTTTCGGCCATTCTACCATGCAACTTTCCATGTGTCTTAGAGAGCTTCTAAGTCTCCCTCCTTCTTGTTCTCGTACGGGCAGCTGGTTCTAATCGTCTCAATCTAACCCGAAACTCCTCCCCCTCGTGCTTAACAGTCACCTTTGCAGGAATAAAACCACTTTTGTTCTCCCGAACTTTAATCTTGGCGAAATACAAATTCGTGAGTTCTAAAGCTGCTTCTATAAAACCTCCACACGCCTCACCAATATCTCTAAACATCTCATATCTCCATAGATGTACATGAAAGCTCATCTATGGCCACCCATCCTCCATAAGAGTGAATTTTATCACATGACGAAATTAGAATTCAGACAAAATTAGAAAGAAGCAACCTGGGTTAGGATATTCTAGGCTCACGACAGGGACTCCTCCGGGGTAATGGGTCTCTCTGGTTTTGGAACCAAAGACCTTTGGTGTGATTTCACCGAAGCAAAGAAGCCTGAAGAAGACGACGACATGAGCTTGACTAGAAAAGGTCGGCGTCGCCGGTGAAGAAGTGGCTCAAGTGGCTGGGACACGGGATTCACTCTATAGGGAATATCGCGGGTAAAGTGCGGACAATATTGGGCCGGGGGTTTAGGACGAAGAAGGAAGGGGTGCTCGACGACAGTGACGTGTCGAGGATAGGTCGCCGACGCCGACGAAAGAGCGGCGAATCTCGCAGGTTAGGGTTTCTAGGGTTCGTGTCACACTCAGGTCATTCGCGGGTCACACTCGGGTCAACATGTGGGCCAGTTCGCTCTCTATATTGTGCTTCTTGTTTCTAACTGAGTAAGTATGCCCTCTTTTTATGGTAAGAGGGTATAAAGCAAAATTGACATTATGGTTCCAATGTAAAATAGTAAGTGAAAAACATATTGGTTCATGTTTTTCTGATTGAGATCTTGTTTTACTTTTGTTTGAGTGATTTTCTTGAAGCATAGACATACTGATATTCTGACATTTATGGTTTGTTGTCTTATTTTACAGAAGTTCTTGTATCTAAGAACAAAAGATTAAAAGGTATTGGAATCAGTGCTCCCGAGGGTCCTACATCTTTAGATGATTTTTCGGAGCCTTCAATGATCAAATAAGGTAGCTAATATTTAGTGTGTTTTATTGTTTGCTGTCATTGTAAATATTGTTGATTATGGCTATTTCAGAATTGTTTGTCAAATGCTTGATGGTTTCAATTATCTAAATTTAGGAACTAAGGGAGCAATTGGTGAATCAAGTCATTACAGTTGATATATTACGTAATGAGAATCGTGCAAGTGTTGAGCACCATGAACATGTAGGCTAGTAAATTGCTCTCTATCTCCCCTCCCTCCTCTCTCTCTCTCTCTCTCTCTCTCTCTCTCCCCAACTCTTCTGGTTTCCCATTAACAAATAATTAATTTAATTCTGAAGGAAATAAAGAAGCTAAAGGAATCAGTTTCAAAATCTTATGATGATCAACACAGGAAGTTGCACCAGACGATTGAGGATAAACAGAAAGAACTGGGGTAGATGCATGGAATATCTTCTGAACAAAAGCATGCTATGGAAGATCTTCAAGAAAGACTAAGCGCATCTATGCAGTCATGTATTGAAGCGAATGAAATAAGGAATAGGTAATGCACATTTTGTCTTTCTATACATTATAATATAAGCTTTTATTATTACTTTATTTTTCACTGCATTTCCATCGCCATCATCACCGCGTCGCCGTCACCATCTTTGTTATTACTTTAGAATGGCTGGCGTCATTCTTCCACCTTAACATCTCCTTCTTCAGGCTGAAGCCTCTATTTCCATCTCTGATATCATCGAAGCTTCTCCCTCCATTCCATGTTTGTTCTCACTGCGCCACCGAAAGCCAATTGAGTTAATGTAGCAATCTTTATATTTTTCTTTTCAGTTTCCGTGAATTAGGGTTTCAAGTAATTAGGGGTTTTTTATTTTAGAATTTTTTGTCTTACTGATAGATGTCTTATAACCTAATTCACTGAGGGCAGTGATCTGGGGATAAAAGGCTGGATGATGCAATGGACGAAGATGATGAAGCTACAGAAGATGGTTCTCTATCATAAAAAGGGAGACCAGGACTTGGCACGTTTTGTCTTTCTATACATTATAATATAAGCTTTTGTTATTACTTTATTTTTCACTTTCGTAGGGCATAACTTTTGACACGGGTGGAACCACGGGCCCTGTAGGATATCAAATTGAAGCTTATACAAAGACCTATAGGTGCGATAGGGTTTACTCAGCAGAGCTTAGTTTTCTGTCCAAAAAACACGGACAATGCAGCTTTAGAACTACGGTAACAGACGGATCGTAGCACATGCGTGTCCACTTCCATAGGGCATAACTTTTAACACGGGTGGAACCACGGTAGTGGGGGCACAATATTGTAGTGCCACACGGCACACTGTAGTGTCGTGTGGCACTGCAGTTGTGCACAGTTGTAGTGGGTCGCACTACAATGATTAAATATTATTTTCAGTTTATTCCTAAAAATATGATATTTCATTTTCTAAAAAATATACAGATATTATTCTAATGGCCTCAGTTGATGAATCAATTAATTGAGTTGAGAACAAAGTTGTTGTCAAGGGTGATTTTTCTATGTGATTAAAAGTTAATCAAGAATTGTGAAAGAGTAATCATCGTATTCTTTGAGTTTTGTCTCACTAAATTAATCATTCTTAGTAAATCTCTAGATCTCACGTGTTGAGTACATATAAAGACAGAAAAAAATATCTTTGAATTATTTTACGTGCCCTCACATGTCCTAGTGTGTTTGAGGATTGGCTTGGAAGATCTTAGTGTAGATCTCGAAGTTTGTTGTTCATGAGAATGCAGGATCATTAATTTGCAAGGATGCTTGATATAGACTACAAGAGGTATATGATTCCTATCAATGTATGTCTTCGATTTAATATATAAATATATAATGGATCGTGATTGAAAAGAGATTTCAATTATAATTTTTATTTTGAAAACCGTTGGGTCGCGCTTTTTTCATTTTATAAAAAAATACGATTCATTTTTAATAAAGTCTTTTTAAATACCACCACGCCTCCGCCACGCTAGCATTGCGTTTCCAACAATTGGTATCAGAGCGGTGATTATATATTTGTATATTAAATACTGTATGGGTGTTCTTGCATTGTTCATAATATATTTTGATATATCCTTCTTCAGGCCGAAGCCTCTATTTCCATCTCTGATATCATCGAAGCTTCTCCCTCCATTCCATGTTTGTTCTCACCGCGCCACCAACAGCCAATTGAGTTAATGTAGCAATCTTTATATTTTTCTTTTCAGTTTCTGTGAATTAGGGTTTCAAGTAATTAGGGGTTTTTTATTTTAGAATTTTTTGTCTTAGTGATAGATGTCTTATAACCTCACTGATCAATCTAGGGATCCAGCATGCAATGGACGAAGATGATGAAGCTACAGAAGATGATTCTCTATCATAAAAAGGGAGACCAGGACTTGTTCTGTAAGTAAAATAGTCCAATTCTTCCCTCATGTTCTGATATTTAAGATATAGTCTTGTGTATTTAGAATATTGATTATTGTGTGCATATGTACTTTATGTAGTTTTTATTACTTATTGGATGAAAGTTTAACCATTCATGCTGGAACACAAAAAAAGCCGAGAATATACTAGGTGAAACTCCGATTACTATTCGGTATCAGTGACTAACTAGGCTGGTGCATAATGTTAAGGCTTAAGTAAAACTAAGTTCCATATGTGTAGCAGTGCCAGTTGGGAATTTAGATTTCTCAAGTGTGAAACCAAAAGGCTACCATTTCTTTGCAAATTTTAGCTCGACCTATTATTCAAGCTTATCATTTTGCTACATTTCATGGTTGAAATCATCTTTTTGTAATTGAAGATGGGCAATCCTTAGATATGTACTTAAACTCCCAATTTCATTGCTGGAAATTGAAATGAATGCTTGTATGGAAAGCATAGTTCTTGTCAAATAATTATTGGGAATGGGAATGGTAAAGTCAGTTTACAGTTAAAATTTGAAACCATGAGTTGCTTATTTGTTTTAGTAAATTGAGTTTGTGTGTTATAAAAAATTATGTTGAGTTTAGTTTTTCAACATCGTGGGATTAATATGAGTCTGGCCTTGCTGTATCTTGAAAATTCTGAACCACTTTTATGTGGAAATTGAAATGAATGCTTGTATGGGAAAGCATAGTTCTCGTCAAATAATAATTGGGAATGGGAATGGTAAAGTCAGTTTACAGTTAAAATTTGAAACCATGAGCTGTTTATTTGTTTTTGTAAATTGAGTTTCTGTGTTATAAAAAATTATATTGAGTTTAGTTTTTCAACATCATGGGATTAATATGAGTATGGCCTTGCTGTATCTTGAAAATTCTGAACCACTTTTATGTTGGAAAAAAATTCACCGACTTACCTCTCTTACTTTAAAACATTAAACATAATACATTGTTTTTTCTCCGTTACAGAAGCCTTCAAACCACAAGAAACAATAATCAATTTTAGCTTAAATGATTTTCATTCTTCTATTGGGTTTGGGTCCTGGAGTGCTTGATTAAGAAGCAGTGTTTTATGTTTTTGAAAAATGATTTCATATTCATAGTTGGATAAGCACTTGAATGTATAATGAATCATATTTGTTTGTATTTTGAAGTATGTTAGGAAACACTTAGGTTGATGTTTATTGTAGAAGTGTTTTTAAATACCGATATATGTATCAAGCAACAATTTTTGACAATAAATGTCTAATATATAACCTATGAATGCATTAAAGCACTTTCAAGCAAAACACTCCAAAACTTGTGCAATTTGGACGAGAGTTCCCTGAAGTTTGCAAAGTGAGCATAATAATATAGTATTTGCTAAAACGAAAATCATAATGTTTTTTCTATGCAGAATGTTAAGTACACAGTCTCTTTATTATATTTCTTTGCTGGTACTTAAGCTTATAAAGAAATTCATAGAAGCAGTAATTGGAAATGATAAAATTAGTAATAATAGTGAAGAGATGAATGGATGATGATGAAGGTGTGTATTGATCTCATGATATCCAAGGATCTTGCTTTTTGATTACTTTGTGTTATAAAAATAAAGGTTATTACCGATAAAAAGATTATTTTGTGTTATCATGTTAAAAAGATTTGAAAATTAAATTTCCATAGCATATGTTATTTAGAAAAAAATCTTTATGTCGAATGAACTTTGGGTTGGGGGTTGGAATTTGGAGTAAAATTACAACATAACACTATAGAAATAAACCACATGTATACGATACAAAAAGTATGGTATATATAAAAGGAACCAAGAAACTCACTGCATATGAATTACCAAACAACCAATATTCAGATAATATGAGTTAATAATCCATAGTATATGAAGTTTTAAAACTTATATAAAAACATACTTCATATCTAATTAACATCATGGATAATATTATTCTTGTGACTTCTATCTTTCATAGGCCTCTTTTTTGTTCTTATTGTTAATTTGTGCTTCTTATTTCTAACTGGGTAAATATGCCCTCTTTTTTTGGGATAACATAGAGTGTCCGGTCGTTCGACCCGGCTAGTGCGTGACAGAATCAAGCGCTCCCACGGGACCCTGAGGCCCGGCCCGGCTAAATAATGCCCCAGTGGCCCTGAGTAATTGCACTAGGAGTGAGTTTCGAACCTGGGACATCGAGCATTACCACTCTATTCCCATCGGCCCCTACCACTAGGCCAACCTCTCTGGGTTGAGTAAGCATGCCCTCTCTTTTTGGTTTGAGGGTATAAAGCGAAATTGACATTATGGTTCCAATGTAAAATGGTAAGTGAAAACATATTGGTTCATGTTTTTCTGATTAAGATCTTGTTTTACTTTTGTTTGAGAGATTTTCTTGGTAATGGGTTTATGCCATCCATTGTAAGGGTGATATTAGTTTTAAATGTTTAACATGTTTGTTTGACATTGTCAGGGGGTTAAGGGTGACATTAGTTTGACATGTTCGTTTATCTTCTATTGTATTTTTAATTGGCAATTTTTTATAGTTTCTTATTCATGTTGATATTAGGCAATTTGCTTTCATTAGGATTAGAGTTAGAATTAGAACTGGTTGGCCTTATTGTGGATGATTTTTAAACGTTATCAAGCTAGAAATATCTTTGTAAATTATCAGTTGGTTGTTAGAAGCTGCATTTTTTACTCTGAACAGGACTTTTACTCTTCGTCATGCTTCATAGAAGAACATTATTGTCATTGTTCTAGTAGTAATTGAATAATCAAGTCATTACAATTGATGGATTACTTAATGGGAATCGTGCAAATGTCTAGCACCATGATTATGTAGGCTAGTAAATTGCTACCCCTCTCCCTCCCTCTCTCTCTCTCTCTCTCTCTCTCTCTCTCTCTCTCTCTCTCTCTCTCTCTCTCTCTCTCTCTCTTCCTACTTCTCTTCTAGTTTCCCATTAACAAATAATTAATTTAATTCTGAAGGAAATGAAGAAGCTTAGGGAATCAGTCTCAAAATCTTATGATGTTAACTCAGGAAGTTGCGCCAGACCATTGAGGATAAACAGAAAGAACTGGGGGAGATGCAAAGAATATCTTCTGAATGCTATGGAAGATCTTCAAGAAAGACTAAGTGCATCTATCCAGTCATGTATTGAAGCGAATGAATAATGAATAGGTAATGCACATTTTGTCTTTCTATATATAATCATATAAGCTTTTATTATTGCTTTATTTTTTCACCGCGTTTCCATCCCCATTATGACCGCGGCAGCTTCGCCATCTTTGTTATCACCGCGTCGCCTTCGCTAGCCATTCTTCCACCGTAGCATCTCCTCCTTTAGGCCGAAGCCTCTACTTCCATCTCTGATATCATCGAAGCTTCTCCCTCCATTCCATCTTTGTTCTTGCCGCACCATCGACAGCCAATCTGAGTTAAGGTAGGAATCCTTATATTTTTCATTTCAGTTTCTCTGATTTAGGGTTTCAAGTAATTAGGGATTCTTAATTTTGAATTTTTTGTCTTACTGATAGGTTATAGGGCAGTGATCAATCTGGGGATAAAAGGCTTGATGATGCAATGGGCGAAGATGATGTAGCTACAGAAGATGATTTAGTATCACAAAGTGAGACCAGGACTTGTTCTGTAAGCAAAACTGTCCAATTCTTCCCTCATGTTCTGATATTTAAGATATAGTCTTCTGTGTTTAAGATATTTATTATTGTGTACATATGTAGTTTATTTTATGTAGTTTTTATTAGATGAAAGTTTATCAACCATTCATGCTGAAACACACCCAAAAGAAGGTGAAACTCCGATTACTATTCGGTATCAGTGACCAACTAGGCTGGTGCATTATGTTAAGGCTTAAGTAGAACTAAGTTTCATATGTTTTGGCAATGCCTTCTACCTTCTAAATCATCCTCATAAGTAAAACTCCTATATTATCCGAAGACAGCAGTCTGCCAGTTGGGAATTTAGATATCTCAAGTGTGAAACCAAAAGGCTACCATTTCTTAGCAAATTTTAGCTCGACCTACTATTCTAGCTTATCATTTTGCTAATCATCTTTTTGTAACTGAAGATGGGCAATCCTTAGATTTGTACTTAAGCTCCCAATTTCATTGCTGGAATTTGAAATGAATGTTTGTATAGAAAGCATAGTTCTCCTCAAATAATAATTGGGGATGGGAATGGTAAATTCAGTTGGCAGTTTTTTTTATAGGAAACAGAAAATATATATAAATAATTAAAAAAAGAGTACAAGAGCAGGATTTGGAGGATGAGTAATCCACCAAAAACTGAAAACTAAACAAAACAAGGACAAAACAAGACACTGAAATCCAATATTACACACAGCTACATCCATAACAAATTCCAATTATCAAAAAAAGAAGGCCAAGGGGTATCTCTAAAAAGTTTCGACTTTGACGACCAAGAAGAAGCCACAAGAATAATTTTCTTCCATAAAATAGATTCATCAGCAACCGTGTCTTAAAAAATTCTTCCATTTCTCTCAAGCCAAAGGACCCAAAATACTGCAAAGACCGCGTGATGCCACAAACCACTTTTCTTTTTATTTCCACCACCGAGATCCAATCAAATCAACATCTCCACTGAACAAGGCTGCACCCAGCTTAGATCAAACAACAACAACCGATTTCATAATGAAGAAGCTAAAGGACAATGCAGAAAAAGATGGTTTGAACTCTCAAAGTTACTTTTGCACAAAACGCACCAAGAAGGAGATAAGCACATATAAGGTCTTCTCTTTTGAAGTGTATCAGTAGTACTTAACTTTCCTAATACTAACAGCCATAAAAAAACTTTAACTTTGGAAGGAGAACAAGATTTCCATATTAGAGGAAAAGGGAAGGATTGATGGGAATCCACATCATTAGAAATAAAATTCATAACGGATTTACAAGAGAAAGTCTGTCCATCACTTCAGAATTAAAAGAGCAAGAGTTGAGCAAGGACAACAAATTAAGATACTCCTCTACTTCTGAATCAGTAAGGTTTCTTCTAAAAGATAAATTCTAAGAGAAGAGAGTGGAGAATAAGTAAGAATCAGTCTCCCACTTTATTATTATGGTTCAAAGAGACTAAAAAAAGGCTTGGAAGAAGCAGAAAAAGCCTGATCACCCAGCCATCTATCTTCCTAGACAAAAGATTCCCTATGCCCAAGCCACTTCCCTAAAAGTGCTTTAGTAACCTCTTCCCATCTAAGTAAGTGATCTTTTCTCCCTTCCTCAACACCCTCCCAAAAAAAAATCTCTCATCAATCTTTCTAAGATGCTAGCTACTTTCGGTGGTAATCTAAAAATAGACATGTAATAAATAGAGATACTTCTCAAAATAGCTTGTATCAAAACTAACTTGCCGCCTCTAGAAAAAACAGCCTTTTTCCACCCATCTAATATTTTCTTCACCTTCTCAACAACCGGATTCCAAAATTCGAAGGAATTGGGATTACCTCCAAGAGGGAGGCCTAAATATTTCATAGGCCAAGATCCCACACCACATCCTACAATGTTGGCAAGCTCGTTCAAGACTAGATTATTAACATTAATCCCTGCCACTACACACTTCTCTAAATTAATTTTCAATCTGGATAGAGAGCAAAACAATCTAACTGTGTTCATCAAATTTTCAAACCTCTCTTTACTGTTAGGGATAAAAAAGATAGTATCATCTGCAAATTGCAAATGAGACACATCTAATCTATTTCTTCCTATTTTAAAATCCTCTAAAACATCATTATCTATACCTCTCGAAACCAATCTACTTAAAACATCGACCACTAATGTAAATAAAAAAGGAGATATGGGTCCCTTTGTCTCAAGCCTCTAGAACCTTTGAATTTTCCTCTAGGTCTCCCATTAATAATCATTGAAAAATTGACTGAGTTCAAACAACCTTTAATCCATTTTCTCCAAATCACTCCAAAACCCTTTTTCTCTAAGACTAAATCAATAGAATTCCATTTCACATGATCATAAGCTTTTTTTCGAAGTCAATTTTGAAGACAATTCCTTCATTTTTGTTACTTCTATAATCCTCAATAATCTCATTTGCCACCAGCACCATGTCCAAAATCTGCCTATCTCTAACAAAAGCCCTTGATTTGTAGAAACAGTTTCCTCCAAAACTTCTCTTAATCTAGCAGCCAACACTTTTGCCAGGATTTTGTAAATGCTGCAAACTAAGCTTATAGGTCTGAATTCAGCCAATCTCATTGCATTTAATTTCGTTGGGATTAGGCAAATGAAAGTTGCATTGTTTGTTACATGCATTCACCACTCCGTTACTGTGAAATTCATGAAAAACTTTCATCACATCCAACTTGAGAATATCCCAACACTATTGAAAAATAGCCATTGTGAAGCCATCTGGACCTGGTGATTTATCTCTATTGCATTCCATAACTGCCATTTTGACCTCTTGTTCCTCAAAATGTCAAAAAAGTTCTCCTCCTTTTCTGAATAAAGATCCTAAAAAAATCTCAAAACTTCCTTAACAATATCTTCTTCCTCCAGAATAGGTCCATCATCCACAACTAACTTATTCATCAACTTTTTAATTTTCCTCCCACTTGCTATTCTATGAAACATCTTTGAGTTATTCTCCCAATCCTTAATCCAATCAATATTTGTCTTCTGCTTCCAAGAAATTTCTTCCAAAGATATGACCTTCTTCAATCTTAATTTTAACTCATCCCTCTCTGATCTTAGCTCCAGATTACCATGATCTAAAATCTCCTTATTATCTAACTCCTTAATTTTGGAAATAATAGCCCTTTTTTCAAAACCTATGTTTCCAAACACCACTTTATTCCATTCTCTGAAATTCTTTTTCAGATGATCAAGCTTCCTTTCAAATTTATATCCTTCCCATCTAAAGTTTTGAGGCTCCTCCCACCATCTGTTAACACAATCTTTGAAAGTACGATGATTTAGCCACGTGTTCTCGAATCTAAAAGGGGTTGTTCCCCACTTAAACGCAATAGTATCTAAGGTAATTAGACAATGAAGGAGGCTTCTTGCCTCACATTTAAGAATATATCCTCCCAACCTATGGTAAAAAGAAATCTATCAATTTTGCTGCAAACCAATCTCTCCCTCAAATTTGACCTCGTTAAAATCACAGCCAAGACACCAATTAGGACTACATAAACCATACAAAGCTGCTAACTCCTCCCAAAACCAGTTCCTAATGCTACATCTATTCGGACCATAAATGCCAGAAAACCACCATTCAACACCATTAGAGTTTCTAAACTTGACTGACACAGAAAACTCACCCAAGACAAACTCCACAGCATTTAAAATTCTCACATCCCAAACTACCAATTTTTAAATCACTTTCCCCAGATGCTATTCATCATCCTTCCATCTATATCTTCCAACTTAGTCTCCTGTAGAGAAACTAGATCAGGATTTTCTTTCAAAATGACATCCCTAACAATTTTCCTCTTTTTAGGACACCCTAACCCCCTCACATTCCATCTAAGAATCTTCATAAAAACTGGATGGCCTTAAAAACACTCAAACCGAAAGTAAACAGAACTACTTCGGTGCTACTTCCACATTCAGCTTGTAAAGCAGAATCTGGAACAGCTCCCCCTCACATTCCATCGAAGAATCTTCATAAAAACTGGATAGCCTTAAAAAAACACTCAAACCGAATGTACCACTTCCACATTCAGCTTAGAAAGCAGAATCTGGAACAGCTCCCATTCCTCACCCAATATCTCTCTAATTCTTGCAAAATCCTTGAATCTAAGCCCCTCATCTTCTGATAAATTTCTATCATAAAAAACATTTACCTTCTCACTCCTACGAGTTTCCTCTAAATTACTGCTTCTGTTTTCTTTTAAAGAATCTTGAACAGTTGAAATTTGAAACCATGTGTTATTTATTTGTTTGAATAAATTGAGTTTGTGTGTCATAAAAAAATAGATCGAGTTTAGTTTTTCAAGGTAGTGGGATTGATATGAGCATGGCCTTGCTGTATCTTGAAAATTTTGAACTACTTTTGAGTTAGAAAAAAATTCACCAACATTCCTCTCTTACTTTAAAACATTAAACAATAATACATTGGTTTTTCTCTGTTGCAGAAGTCTTCAGACCGCAAGGAACAATAATCAATTTTGGCTTAAATAGTTTGCCTCCTTCTAGTGTGTTTGGGATTGCTTGATTAAGAAGCAGTTTTTTATGTTATTGAAAAATGATTTCATATTCATAGTTGGATAAGCACTTGAATGTATGATGCATTATATTTGTTTGTATTTTGAAGTATGTATGCTTACATTGACGTTTATTGAAGAAGTGTTTTAAATACCGATATATTTAACAAGCAACAGGATTTGACAATAAATGTCTAAAATATAACCTATGAATGCATTAAAGCACTTTCAAGCAAAACATCCCTATCGTGCAATTTGGACGGGAATTCCCTGAAATTTGCAAAATGCTCATAATAAATAATATTTGCTAAAAGGAAAATCATAATGGTTTTCTATGCAGAATGTTAACTACATGTCTCTTTAAGATATTTCTTTGCTGATACTTAAACTTATATGGGAGAAATTCATAGAAGCAATAATTGGAAGTGATAAAATTAGTAATAATAGTGAAGAGATGAAGGGATGATGATGAAGGTGTGTACTGATATGGTTTGTTGTCTTATTTTACAGAAGTTCTTGTCTCTGAGAACAAAAGATTAAGAGTAAGAGGTATTGGAATCAGTGCTTCTGCTGGTCGTACATTATTAGATGATTTTTGGAGCCTTCAACGATCAAATAAGGTAGCTAATATTTAGTCTGTTTTATTTTTTTGCTGTCATTGTAAATATTGTTGCTTATATGATGGCTATTTCAAAATTGTTTGTCAAATGCTTGATGGTTATATGATGGCTATCTAAATTGTAATGACTTGTTGCTTATATGATGGCTATCTAAATTTAGGAACTAAGGGAGCAATTGGAGAATCAAGTCATTACAATTGATGGATTACGTAATGAGAATCGTGCAAGTGTCGAGCACCATGAACATGTAGGCTAGTAAATTTCTCTCTGCCTCCCTCCCTCCCCCCATCTCTCTCTCTCTCTCTCTCTCTCTCTAATTAAATTAATTTAATTCTGAAGGAAATGAAGAAGCTTAAGAAATCAGCTTCAAAATCTTATGATCAACTTAGAAAGTTGCACCAGAAGATTGAGGATTAACAGAAAGAACTGGGATAGATGCATAGAATATCTTCTGAACAGAAGCATGCTATGGAAGATCTTCAAGAAAGACTAAAGCGCATCTATGCAGTCATGTATTGAAGCGAATGAAATAATGAACAGGTAATGCACATTTTTTCTATCTATATATTATGATATAAGCTTCTATTATTGCTTTATTTTTCACCGCGTTCCGTCGCCATTATCACCGCGTCGCCGTTGCCATCTTTGTTATCACCGCGTCACCGTCGCTAGCCATTCTTCAACCGTAACATCTCCTTCTTCAGGCTGATGCACCAGACCATTCCACCTTTGTTCTCACCGCTTATCCGACAGCCAATCTGAGTTTTTATATTTTTCTTTTCAGTTTCCCTGATTTAGGGTTTCAAGTAATTAGGGGTTTTCAATTTAGAATTTTTTGTCTTACCGATAGATGTCTTATAACCTAATTCACTGAGGGCAGTGCTCAATCTGGGGATAAAAGGCTTGTTGATGCAATGGATGAAGTTGATGAAGCTACATAAGATGATTCTCTATCATAAAAAGGGAGACCAGGACTTGTTCTGTAAATAAAATAGTCCAATTCTTCCCTCATGTTCTGATATTTAAGATATAGTCTTGTGTATTTAAGATATTCATTATTGTGTTCATATGTAGTTTATGTAGTTTTTATCATTATAAGATGAAAGTTTATCAACCATTCATCCTGAAACACACAAAAAAATGCCGAGAATATATTAGTTCTCACCACGCAACCGACAGCCAAAAAAAAGTCGAGAATATATTAGTTTTTAATTTAGAAATTTTTGTCTTACCGATAGATGTCTTATGACCTAATTCACTGAGGGCAGTTATCAATCTGGGGATAAAAGGCTTGTTGATGCAATGGACGAAGATGATGAAGCTACAGAAGATGATTCTCTTTCATAAAAAGGGAGACCAGGACTTGCTCTGTAAGTAAAATAGTCCAATTCTTCCCTCATGTTCTGATATTTAAGATATAGTCTTGTGTATTTAAGATATTCATTATTGTGTTCACATGTAGTTTATGTAGTGTTTATTAATTATTAGATGAAAGTTTATCAAGCATTCATCCTGAAACACACAAAAAAAAGCCGAGAATATATTAGGCGAAACTCCGATTACTATTTGGTATCAGTGACTAACTAGGCTTGTGGATTATGTTATGGCTTAAGTAGAACTAAGTTCCATATGTTTTGGCAATGCCTTCTACCTCTGAATCATCTTCATAAGTAAAACTGCTTCTTTATTATTTGAAGACAGCAGGGTGCCTGTTGGGAATTTAGATTTCTCAAGTGTGAAACCAAAATGCTACAATTTCTTTAGCTCATTCTAGGTTATGAGTTTGCTGCATTTCATGGTTGAAATCATCTTTTTGTAATTTAAGATGGGCAATCCTTAGATTTGTACTTAAACTCCCATTTTCATTACTGGAATTTGAGATGAATGCTTGTATAGAAAGCATAATTCTCCTCAAGTAATAATTGGGAAAGGGAATGGTGAAGTCAGTTCTCTCTCTACCTCTTCTTTTTGACCTAACTTCAAAATCTTTTATGCCCGGCCATACCAACATGGGAACCCTAGCTTCCCTCCCTTTGAAGTGCATTTATCAGATCAGCTCCCCGAGTCACTAGAAAGAGGGTGAAACACCCACTACTTCTTCATTCATGGCCTCTTTGCAGTTTAAATTTGAAACCATGAGTTGTTTATTTGTTTGAATAAATTGAGTTTGTGTGTTATAAAAAAATAGATTGTGTTTAGTTTTTCAACGTAGTGGGATTGATATGAGTATGGCCTTGCTGTATCTTGAAAATTTTGAACTACTTTCATGTTTTTCTGATTAAGATTTTGTTTTACTTTTGTTTGAGAGATTTTCTTAGTAATGGGTTTATGCCATCCATTGTAAGGGTTGTATTAGTTTTAAATGTTTTAACATGTTTGTTTGACATTGCCAGGGGGTTAAGGGTGAGACATTAGCTTGACATGTTCGTTTATCTTCCATAGTTTTTTCAATTGGCAATTTTTTTATAGTTTCTTATTCATGTTGATATTAGGCAATTTGCAGAGTTGGAACTTGAGCTGGTTGGCCTTATTGTGGATGATTTTTAACTGTTGTGAAGCTAGAAACATCTCTGTAAATTATAAGTTGGTTGTTAGAAGTGCTGCATTTTTTACTCTGAACAGAACTTATACTCTTCGTCATGCTTCATAGAGGAACGTTATTCTCATTGTTCTAATAGTTATTATTTTATCAGGCTGGGATTCTCAAAATCTTTGATGACGACAGTCTGCGGTGCTTCTCTACTTTTGGACTATAGATGGTCAATTATTGATGAAAGGTTATCATTTATTGCTCATATGTCTTTTGTGGGTTTTTATAATTCTTTTAGACCTATAAGTTAACCTAGGCTCTTTTTTTGGTTATTTCAGATGTGAGTGGCGTTTGATAACAAATGATTATTTTTTATGAAAAAAGAGAAAATGAAAAAGAAAAAGGAGAAAAAAGGAAAAAAGGAAAAAAAGAAAAGAAGGAAAAAAAAAACAGAAAAGAAAAAGAAAGAGAAAAAAATGAAAAGAGAAAAAAAGAACAGAAGAAAAAAGAAAAAAAAAAGAAAAAAGAAAAAAAGGAAAGAAAAAGAAAGAAAAAGATTTGGTTGACAAGTGTGGATGCTTAAGCTTTGCTCCTGAGGAGAATTTTGCTGCAGCACAAAGCTACACAAGTTTTACAAGGTTATACTTTGTTTAACTGTCTTCATGGCTTTTTGAGTGCTTTTAATTTTTTAGACATATCTCTCAGGTTAGGCAAATCACTTTTTGTGTAGGATTCAAAAACATCTGCAATGGTACAAATAGTGAAGTTTCTTGGTCCTCTTTGAGATCGCGTTTCTTCTGTATCGAATTAGAATTGTGGTAAACACATTTTTCAACTTATATAATATAAACTGATGGGATATCTCTGTTTTTCGAATTCCATGCACAAATTGTCCCTGTATGCAATCTTGTGTTCTATGGTTCCAATGTAAAAATAGTAAGTGAAAAACATATTGGTTCATGTTTTTCTGATTGAGATCTTCATTTACTTTTGCTTGAGGGATTTTCTTAGTAACGAGTATGTATTTTGCATATTTTCAGTTCCTTCAAATTAACGTTTTCTTTCTTTTGTTTTGTTAAGTTTTCAACTGTTGAATCTGTCTGTATTTGTTATACTTTCTCCCGTTTTTCCTGGTGGCAATTAGCTTTGTTTTTATGTGATATCTATTTTTCTTTTGTATTTCCTTTTAATTTAAATGTCCAGCGAAATTGTATTTTGGACTGTTGTTTCTTTTCTTTTCTTCTTTTTGGTTGTTTTTTCTCCCCTTTCCCCAACTGAGCTTGAAATTAAAACCGGGGTTAGGTCAATAATAAGAAGCATCTGTTTCCTGGCGTTTCATGTCAATTCAGATTCTTTTGTTCTTAACAGAGACGCTTAAAGGTTTGAATTCACTTTGTAATTTAAAGATTTGTGCTTTACCAAAGATGAAACTTTATCCATTTTTAGTAATTCTACAAAATATTAAACTATATCCAGTTTTGATAGACTAAAACTTTGTTCTTGAGGATTTTTATGATCCATTGCAATTATGGGCCCTTTTTGGCAATAACATTCCAGATTTGATTCATTTTGTTCAGATTTTATGATGGTCTTGATACCTGTGACCGATTGTGAAACTAAGGGTTTTTTCCAGCTCATAATTGTTATGAGTGTAACAAGGCTATTGGTAATGGTAAAAAGATTTGCTCGCTCTCCTTTTTTTGTCCGGGTGGTTTTTGTAAGTTTTTGTTTGAAACTTGTCAATTGTTACTGTTTTATAACTACTTAACCCATACAATTCTTTACTCCAGAAATCACTTCACTATGTTGTTTGTTTTATAAAAGAAATAGATGGAATCAAAATTGACCTAGCTCTCCAATGGTAACCCATTTTAGTATTTGCACGTCAGTTTCCACTAGCACATTGTTACTTTTGATCCAGCTTGCTATTCTATTGATATTTTTGCTTCATCAATTCTCTTTTAGGTGTCAAGATGCATATTCAGACATAGATGATGGCTCCCATATTGATGGCATGAAGGCCTCATTAACTAGAAGTATTAATTACATGAGGAAAATGTCAAAGATCATCAAGGTCGGTCCATCTGACTGTTTTTACCTTCGACTTTTTCATATGGTCAATGATATTCAAATAGCTCCACATTTTATTTGGTTTTGTTTCAAAAGAACTTCCTTGATCTTCTAGAACTCTGTAGGTCATTGATAAGTCTCCTGCTTTTTTCCTTCCCTCATCTTGTCCAAGTGCAGGTGGCCTCGAAGATTAATGTTTATGTTTTTGGAACTTAAGATGGAAATTGATGGTGATTTAGTTACGATTAGTAACAACAGGCTGGTGTTTCTTATTAAACTAAAATGCTTGTTTTTACAAAACAAGATGAGGGAAGTCAAAAAGCCAAAATTCGTTTCTTCTAGGAGAAAGACATCGTTAAGTGGTGAACATGTGAGGGAGGGGTTAACATGCATCATTTCAGTCGAGGTTCCTAATCCTGGATTTAAAGAAGAAATAAAGGTATCACCTCTTTATTCAAATCAATGTTTTGACGACCTTTATCTCTTATTGTCCATTGCTTTGCTATTATCTTTTTTCTCCATCTCTCTGTCACGCTCCGATTTCCGAAGGTTAAACATACGTGTAATTTTACAATTTTGAAATCTTCAATTCGAAACAAATCCTAATTTTGAAAAAATTCTCAAATTGAAAATTCTTAATTTACCCATGATGGAAAACCTCTGACTTTAAATAGCGGAAGTATTAAACTTATCTATGATCGGAATCTTAATTAATAAATAACGGAAACGATAAAGTGTCTTAAATGTATAATTAATAAAACTTTGAAATGAAATTCTGAAATAAAGTCAAAACTTGAAATCTATAATTCATGAAACTTTCACTCATAATTCGTAGAAAATCATAACGTACAAATAAACTACTTAAATAGTCAAGTTTAACAGAAAATGTTTTCCTATTTTTTTAGATCAAATCATAAAATGAAAACATAAATTCCTCTGATATCTAACAAGGGTTTTCCATCATGGGTAAATTAAGAATTTTCAATTTGAGAATTTTATCAAAATTAGGGTTTGTTTAGAATTGGAATTTATGTTTATATGAAAGTAACATGATTGTAGACAATTAAAACTAATGAGAATAACATATATTACATTTATCACACGTGGGTCACGTTACAATGTAAATTCACTTTATACAAGCATATATAATTATAACACGAGTCACATTACGATAGAAATTCACTTACATGATAGTGTAACTCCCGTTGTTATAAATATATATGCTGTAAGTGAACTTACATGATGGTGTGACTCCTCTCTTTGTCCTCTATTTTTCTCTCTCCCCATCTCCTTCAATGTAACTCTTTCACTCCCTCGCTCTCTATGTCTCTCTCTCTCTCTTTCAATCTCTCTCTCATTCTCTCCCGCTATCATTCCTCCACACACACTCTCTCTCACTCTCGCTCTCTTTCTCTCCCTCCTTCCTTTTCGCTCCCTGTCTCTCCCTCCCTCGCTCCCTTTCTTCTTCCTTCGCTCTTCCCAATGTCACAGACATACTCTCTCTTTCTCTCTCTCTCTCTATCAGACACTCACCCTCCCCCTCTCTCCCTCCCTCACCCTCCCCTCTCTCACTTTCTCCCACTCTCTCTATTCCTCTCTTTTTCGCTCCCTCTCTTTCCCTCCCTCTCCCTTTCTTCTTCCTCCGCTCTCTCTTTCTCTCTCACACACACTCTCAATCAATCTCTCCCTCTCACTTTCTCTCTCTCTCTCCCTTAACCCCTTTCTCTCTTTATCTCTCTCCCTTTTTATATGTGTCCCCCTCTTAATCTTTTTCTCACTTCCTTTATCCCCTCTCATTGTCTCTCTCTTTCTCCCTTCCCCTCTCTCCCCCCACAAGTGCTCTCTTTATTCCTCAATATCTCTCTCTCTCTCTTTTTCAGGCTCTCTTTCTCTATATCTCTCCCACTCCCTTACTCTCTCCTCCTCCCTCTCCCTTTTTCACCCTCTCTCCCCCTCTTTATGTACTTCTATATCTCTCTCCCGCTCTCTCCCTCTACCTTTCTCCATTTTACACTCCTTTCTTTCTCCCTCATTCACTCTCTCTCTATCTATCCCTCTCCCTCTCCCTCCCTCTATCCCCTTCTCTCTCCCCATCTCTCTCAGTCTCTCTATTTGTCAAACACACACACACACCCTTTCTCTCTCTCATTAATCTCTCTCCCTCTCTCCCCCACTCTCTCTATTTCTCCCTTTCTCTTCGTCTCGGTCTCTGTCTCTCTCTCCCTCTGTTAACCTCTCCCTCACTCTTCCCCACTCTATTACTCGCATCTTCTCTATTCTCTATCTCTCTCTTTATCGCTCTAATTCTCACACTGTTTCTAATCTGTTACTCTCTCTCCCTCTCTCTATCCCTCTTTATGTGTATCAACTCACACTCTTTCCCTCTCTCTCCCTCCCTCTCTCCTCCTCACTCTCTCTCCCTCCCTCTCTCTTCTCCTTCTCACCCTCTCAATCTCTCTCTCTCTCTCTTTGTTTGTCTTTTTCCCCTAATCTCTCTTTCTTTATCTCTCCCTTCCACTCCCTCTTAGTCTCTCACTTCCTTTATCCCTATTCACTGTCTCTCTTTTCTCCCTCTTTCTCTCTCTCCCGCTCTCTCCTCTCTCTCTCCATTTTACACTACCTTTCTTTCTCCCTCATTCATTTTCTCTCTCTCCCCCTCTCTGTCTCTTTATTTGTCACACACGTCTCTCTTTCTCTCATTAATCTCTCCCCCTCTCTCAGTCTCTTTATTTGTCACACGCACACACCCTTTGTCCCCTCTCCCTCTCTCTCTTTCTCCCTCTTTCTCTCTCGATCTTTCTCTTTCCCCCTATCCCCAACTCTCTCTCTTTCTCCCTTTCTCTTCGTCTCAGTCTCTCTCTTTCACTCTCCTTTGTTATCCTCTCCCTCCCTCCTCCCCACTCTATCACTCGTATCTTCTTTATCTCTCTCTCTCTCTCTCTCTCTCTCTCTCTCTCCTTAGCGCTCTAATTCTCACACTATTTCTAACTCACTCTGTTACTCTCTCTCCCTCTCCCTCTCTATGTATATCAGCTCCTCTTTTCCCCTCTCCCACTCTCTTTCCCCCTCAATCTTTCTCTATCCATCTCTCTGTTTCCCTCTCTCTGTTCTTTCTCCTTCTCCTTCACACTCTCTCACCTTTAAGTCTTCTCCATTCCCTCCCTCCCTCGCTCTCTTTCTCTCCCCCGCTCTCTCCCCCCTCTCTCTCCCTTTCTTTCTCCCTCTCTCCCCCTCTCCCTTTATCTCTCATTTTCTCCCCTCTCTCCCCCTCCCCGCTCCCTCCCCCTCTCTCCACGCTCCTTCCCCCCTCTCTCTTTCTCGCTCCATACCTCTCTTTCTCCTTCTCTCCCACCCTCCACTTGTCTTTCTTCCTCTTTCTCTCCCCTACTCTTTCTCTCTCGCTCTCTTGCTCTCTCCCCCTCTTTCTATCTTATTCTCACTCCCTTTCAATCTCTCTCTCTCTCCTCTATCCC
>QANY01000011.1:1702023-1747018 GCA_003255025.1 Datisca glomerata | reverse complement strand
CCCCCAACCTCTCCCCCCTCTCTCTCTGTTTATCTCTCTCCCCTAACCTCTCCCCCCCTCTCTCTTTATCTGTCTCCCTTTCACTTCCTCTCTTAATCACTCTCACTTCCTTTATCCCGTCTCTCTGTTTCTCCTTCTTTCCCTCTCTCCTACTCTCACCCGCTCTCTTCTATTCTCTTTCTCCCTTTCGCACCCCCTTTCTCTTCCTCCCTCATTCTCTCTCTCTGTCACTCTATTTCTCACACACACACACACCCTCTCTCTCTCTCTCCCTCCCTTCCTCCCTCCCTTCCTCACACACACACACTCTCTCTTTCCTCCTTTCTCTTCTCCCCTCTCTCTCACTTTCTATGTTTCTCGTTTTCTCCATCTCTCCCTCCCTTTTCCTTCATCATTTCCTTTATCACTCTCTCTATCCCTCTTTATATTTACATCTCGCTCTCTCTTCCGCTCGCTCTCTCTATCCCGCTCTATCTATATCCCTCTCTCTCTTGCTCTCTCTCACTTTGTTTCTCCCCTCTCTCTTTCTTAGTTGCTCTCTCCCACCCCCTCTCTCTCATCCTATCTTAACTCATACTCTCTTTTCCTCAATCCGTGTCTTTCCCTCTCTCTATCCACCTTTTTTTCTCTATTTATCTCCCTCATTAACCATCTCTCTTGGTCCATATCTTTTTCTTTCTTTTGGTCTCTCTCCCGTTCTTTCCTCAACTTCTTTTCCTCTCTTTCATTCTTTCCTTTTTTCACTCCATTTCCCTCTCATACACTCAATTTCTCGCCATTACTCTTTCTCTCTCTATCTATCTATCTCTCTCTCTCACACACACACATTTACTCCTTCACTATCTTTCCAACTTTCATTCCCCCGTTCTCTCTCTCTCTTGCTCTCTCTCCCCCTCTTTCTCTATCTTTCTCTCTCCCTCTCTATATGTCTCCCCCGTCCTGTCTCTCTCTCTCTCTTTCCCCCCTTTCTATCTTCCCCCCTCTCTCTATCTTAATCTCACCCCTTCTCTATATCTTCCTTATTCCCTCTCTCTCCCATACATAAATCGCTCTCACTCACCCTCTCACTTCTCTCTCTATTGTTTTCTCTCCCTCCCCCTCTCTCTTCCCCTCTCTCTCTTTCCCTCTCACTCCCTTTCTTGATCTCTCTCACTTCCTTTATACGCTCTCTGTGTCTCTCTCTTTCTCTTTCGTTTTCTCTCTCCCGCTCTCTCCCTCTCTGTTTCTCCTTTTTCTTTCTCCCACAATCTCTCTCTCTCTCTCTCTTTCCTGTCCCCCCTCACACACACACACACACCTCCTCTCTCTCTCTCTCCCTCCCTCCTTCATCCTTCTCCATCTCTCCCCCTTTGTCCGTTTCTCTTTTTCTTCATTTCTATCCCTCTTCCTTCATCATTTCCTCTCTCTCTCTCTATCCCTCTATCTATTTATATCTCGCTCTCTCTCTTCCTCTCCTCTGTCCATCCCTCTCTATATCTATATCACTCCCTCTCTCTAGCCCTCTCTCACTTTGTTTCTCTATCCCTCTCTCCCTCTCTCAATTGCTCTTTATCCCTCTCCCTCTCTCTATTTCTCTCCCTCTCCATCTCTTTCTCCTTCTCTCTCTTTCCCTTTTTTTCCTCACCTTCTACCCCTCTCTCCTTCACTATTTCCCTCTTTCACTCCCTCTCCCTCCCATACTCTCAATTTCTTTCCATTACTCTATGTCTCTCTCTCTGTCTTTATCCCCATGTCCCCCCGCCATCCTTCAGAAATCACACTCGTTATAGAATTTTTTTTGTTGTAGAGCACGATAAACTTATTGATAGGAAAGTTCAGAATTTTTTAAGTTTGTTGTGAAATTTCCACTACCATTTTTGTGAAATTTGAAATGTTTTGAACATTTTTTTGTTTCTAAGCTTGTTATGTTCAATGATAGATCTTCTAACATCTTTTATGTTTCATGGTTTTGGTGAATAAATGCAAGTTATGTATTGAGTTATGCGTTGGGAGAAAAAGTACTAAACAAAGGTAGCAAACGAATATAATATCATCTTAGCATGGGTTATGAAATAATGCGAGTCTGTTCCATAAATTTAACAGAGTTCTGATTTGCATATGTAATTTGACATATCGACATGAATAATATTATAAATATTGTATTAATTTCTCATAAGTGTATTTGTATCTACTTATAACTATCATTATGTATGAATTTTGGATATAAAGCAACATTTTTATCATGGCACCATAGATCGCAGTGGATCGAAGAGGTAGTTAGGTGATTATATTGTATGTTCATTATATTGTATGTGATGTATAACGTAATATTCACTCAAGGATTGTGACAATGTTCGATTTTTCCTATATCATAGTATTTCGATATGTTTGTAAAGTGTTGTGTATGTTTGTGTTTGTAAATTGTTATTTATGTTGGTGTTTGTAGATTATCATTTATGTTTAGGTTTGAAAATTGTTGTCAATTGTTTATGTTAGTCATGTGTTGCATATGTTTGTGTTCATAATGTTTACTTTAGTCAAGATAAGCATGTAGCAAACAATGTTACTTTAATCATGTATTCAGCTTGCAATATAAACGAATAAATAGCCACATATAGAGCTAGGGACGGTGACAAAAAGAAACTGAAATATAGTTACCTAAGATGCAACATCCAAGTAATAAAGGAAACAACGTAAGAATGCAAAACATTCACAACTACTAGATCGTATTCACAGTTAAAATAATTACCTAGACATCAAATTCTTAGACAAAGGAAAAACAAAAATGAAATGGTCTTGGATATAGAATAATAATACATGCCTTCAAACTTTTATGAATACTAAATTAGAATTTTAATAATAATGAAAAATAATTTAGTCAAGAAGTGATATCAACACGTACAGAACTTAAGATTAATAATAATATTAATAAAATAAAGAAGAAACTACCAACAAATTCCTATACAAAGCAATGATCAAAAAATCCAATTCTAAGAAAACGAAAAAAAAAAGAAATGAAAGACAGTTGGAGCCTAAAATTCTCTCCGATATAAGAAAATGGTATTAAACAAGTTATGACTGGAAAAAAGATGACGACTGTTCCAATGAAGGCTGTTTTGTAGTTCTTCGCAATGGTTACCACACAAATGGTCGTGTTTGTTGAGTTGTATTTTAGGACGGTTGCTCTAGCAATCCCGTCTTTGTTTATTATTATTTTATTTTATTTTAAAAACCGTCATTTTTTATATATTTATTTTATTAAATTTAATCACAGAGTTAACTCAACCTATTAAAATTTACCAATAAATGAAAACACAAAAATGACATAAATATCTCAAGAGACAATATAACTCTTCATTGTATATAATATGATTGATTATCTTCAAAATTTCTAACATTGTAGACTAGAAAAAACAAACAACGAAATTAATTACAAAAACCTTAAAACCAATAAACTTTGAAAACTTCTTTTAGTTGTTCTAGTTACTCCCAAGTTGTTCTACTTAGTTTTTGAACCCTGCAAAAAATAAAGGCTGGTTTAACCCATCAATAATCACAGTATTTTCGCCATTTGGTCGAACAGAAGTAACCTCATTTGTCAAATTTTTCAACAGAAGGCATCTCTTTTGCAAACAAATAACAATCTAATAATGTATCACTTAAATCGTCATCAACAATACTTTTACGATATTCTCTTTGAGTGGCAGATAAGACAACTTACCATCTTATATCATTTGGATCTTCGACGTAAAAACTTGTTTTGCTTGCAAAGCCAAAATGAAAGGCTCATTTTTGTAACCTAATTAGGAAGTTAATCAAACAAGCATGAAATGATTTAACAGTTGATCAGATCATCAGTTCGCCAATTAAGAGTTGAATTAAGAACACGATTGGTGTTAGAGAGATTTTCTTCTATGAAAAAAATGTTAATCAAATCTATAAAAGAATAATCATCACGTTCTTTTAGAGAATCGTCTCACTAAAGTATTTCTCAATAAATCTCTAGATCTTATGTGTTGAGAACATCTAGAGACAGAAAAGGTATCTTGTAATATTCTACGTCCCCACACACCGTCCTAGTGCATTGAGGATTGACTTGAAAGATCTTTGTGTGGATCTCAGAGTATAGTGATCGTTGGAATGATTTCATGGGAACAAAGGATCGATCGGTTTTGCAAGGACACTTGATATAGACTATAAGAAGTATATGATTCCTAACCATGTATGTTGAAGATTTAACTTATAAATATATAGTGAATTCCGATTGATTGGAAAGTAGTTTTCAATAAAAAATTTTATTTGGTTATCGTGGCGTTGCGCAAGATTTGTTTTATTATAAGATTCAATTTGTATTAAAAGTTTATTTTTTTGAAAAGCCACGCGTCTCCGCGCTTTCACCGCACACGTGACTCGATGACCAGCAAGTAGTATCAAAGCGGTTTTTATATATTTATATGTTAAATGTTGTGTGAATTTTCTTGCATTATTCATATAATATGAGATATGTATGACGATGGATGGTTATATTTTTTGAATGTATGGAAAATAATGGATTGTTGACTGTATGTTGATTATTGAGTTATGCTTTGTTTTAATTTTCCCTAGATCTTGTGTAAGTCAAATCGAGGCGTAAGAATTTTTGTAATTTTATTTTGAATATTAATGTAATTATTTTGAATGCAAGAAGATGAAAAACGCACGAGAAGAATTTTTGTAATTTTATTTTGAATATTTACTGCTCACGCGAAAACACTGGTAATCCGTAAAAATATTGTTCATCTGTGAAAATATTGTTTATCTGTGAAAACACTATTCACGCCAAAAATTTACTATTGCGGTAGAGGTGAACAGTGTCGGCGATATTGTACCGGCATTGAACAGTGTTGTCCAGCGTAGCAGGCGGCTTCATCTGTGAAAATATTGTTTATCTGTGAAAACACTATTCACACCAGAAATTTACTATTGCGGTAGAGGTGAACAGTGTCAGCGGTACTGTACGGGTATTGAACAGTGTTGTCCAGCGTAGCAGGCGGCTGCCGGCAGTGAGACGGGCAGCGGTGACAACTGTTATCACATTTTAGGAAAGTTTTCAACAAACTATGCAACCAACTCTATCACCTAAATATTTTATTAAAACACAAACTTGTTTAATTATCCATTAAATTTTGAAATTAATGTAATTTTAAAATTAATTATTAATTTTTGATTTTATAAAAATTAAAAATTAATAGGTTGATTGGGTTTGACCTAAGTTTGACCAAATCAAATGAAATGTTTATTTGACTAAATCAAAGTCAATTATATTAAAATGAATAATTATAAAAGTTGATTTAATTAAGAAAAATAGTTTTCCTAATTAAAAATGAGTTTGTTCAAAACTTGAAAATTATGAAGATGAACATAAGGATGATAAGGCAATATTTGAGAAATATGTATTCTTGAAGTCTGCTTTGTAATTTATTTCTTTATTTGAAGGGTTGTAATTTAGAAATACTCAATAGTCACTCGGTCTATAATTATTATTTTATTTAATAGTTAAATAATTGTTTAATTGTTATATTTGATAACATGTTTGTGCATTAATCGATCATATGCCATACATGAAAATTTCAGAGTTTTATTTAATCATGCATCTCATCTGCAGAAACATGATTTATTAGGATTGTCTTAATATGTTTATATGTATTGCTTTATGAAATCAATTGCATGTAAACTACTAGATTTTAACTAGTTAAAATTTTGTAATCACACCACATTAAAGGCTATAATAACCTTTTGGTTAACTGACTTTAGTAAATGAGTTTAATGAAATTTGATGTATATAATCAATTAATGAATTAGGCGTTTCAGAAAGTTAAATGAACTTAGACCAATGAGATTGGATTAACTGATAATTAAATATTCATAGGGTTATTATCTTAACCAGTAATTAATTTAGAATGAATTGATTAGTTGAAATAGAAACACATTATCTTAAAATAGTGAGTGAGAGAAGGTTGACATGTCAATGTAACCTGTGGTCTCCATCATTAGTACAACACCATGAGGTGTAGCGAAGGCCTCAGATGGCTTTATTTTCATCCCCCTAATGAAGGTTTCGAGTTGTACAAATACAAAGGTAGGATTTCTTAAGAAGATAAGAGGAAGTGATGTAATTTAGTTTTGACCCCGACATATTCTAAATGAAGTCATGAAATCTGAAATGATAGGTTACACTCACAAAGTCGCAATTAAGTTTTCATGTGATAGTTGTGACTTGACCGAACAAGCGATACCTTATTGTTAAAAGAAAAAATATGAAATATTTTATGTTTTAATTAATAAGGATGAGAATGTCTCATGGACAGACTGAGGTTAATCTGATTGATCCTAAGGCGGCACATTAATCGTTGGGTTGTTTTATCGTGATTAGTACATGCTAAATTTAAGTGTTTATTACGACTGCATTAATGCATCACATTTACTTTTCAAATTCTAAATACTTATAAATTATATTGAATCATGTATGTTTTAAATTTCAGTTATCAATATTACGTCTACCATGGGAAACCCTGTTACTACTTTACTCGCTCTTGAGAAATTAAATGGTGATAATTTCTTACGTTGAAAATCAAATATGAACTTAATGCTGATTTGAGAGAACCATAAATTTGTTCTCACTGAGGAATGTCCTAAGGAGCCCACTGCTAACGTCCTTAAGAATGTTAGGGACAAATATGATGCTTGGATCATATCAAACAACAAGGAGAAAGTGCTACATGCTTGTGAGCATGAATGATGTTCTGAGAATCGAGAATGAAAGTATGGAGACTGCCTATGAGATTATGGAATCTTTACATGCAATGTTTGAGCAGCACTCTGATCAAAGTCATCATGAGGCCACTAAGAGCTATATGACAACTAAGATGAGGAATGGTACTTCTGTTCGAGAACATGTTTTGAACATGATCAACATAACGCACGGGGCAAAAGTACATGGGGCGATCATTGATGAGCGGACTCAAGTTAGCATCATACTAGAGTCGCTCACACCAGTTTTTTGTACGTTCACGACCAACTAAGTTATGAGCAAGTTGCAATTCAACATGACCCAATTGTTGAAGGAACTGTAGAATTTTAAGCCACTCAATCTTAGAATGACCAAGGAGGGCGAGGAAAATGTAGTCGAGCAAAAACCTTCTTCTAAGATTGTTAAGAACAAGAAAAAGAAGAAGAACAGTGGTAATGACAAGAGTAAGAACAAAAGAGTAAAGAAAGCCAAGACATCGCCTAATGTCAATAAGAACAAGAAAGACAGCAAGCCCAAAGTAAAGAGTTTCCACTGTGGGGTTAAAGATCATTGGAAGAGAAATTGTAACAAGTATCTCTCTGAGCTTAAAAAGAAAGATGCTTGATTCATCAAAGGAGTTGGCTGAAGGCGAGGTCGTTTTAAGAGTTGGCAGTAGTGCGCTCATGTCAGCTAAAGCATTAGAGACAATCCGTTTATGTTTTGGATATAATTACTTAGTTTTGAACAATGTTTATTATATTCCTGATTTTTCGAGGAATTTGATTTCTCTTTCATTTTTGCAAGAACAATTATTTGAAGTTTCTTTCATATATAAAGAGTTTATTATTTCTAAGAATAGATTCGAAATTTGTCATGCTAAAATGATAAACATACTGTTTGTGCTTAAACCGACTGAACGCGTGTTAAATAATTTTGAATGATTTAAAGTCAAAAACCTAAAAATAATAAACGGCAAAGAGTTTCTTATTATGATAATACATTTTTATGACATCTTAGGTTTGGACATATTAATTTAGATAGGTCAAATGGGTTAACAAAGCACGATGCTTTAAGAGAGGTAAAAGTTGGAACTCTTACTGTCTGTGAATCTTGTCTAGAGTGTAAAATAACCAATAGACCTTTCACAGAATAGGGCTAAAGAGTCGAGGAACCACTTGAGTTAGTACATAGTGATTTATGCGCACAAGTCAATGTACAAGCTAGAGCTGGGTATGAGTATTTTGTCACTTTCATTGATGACTACTCAAGATAGGGTTATAGTTACCGAATGCATTGAAAGTTTGAAATTTTTGGAAAGTTTTAAGATTTCAAGGCTAAATTTGAAAAGCAATTAGGTAAATCATTGAAAACCTTTTGATCCGATCAAGAAAGTGAATACTTGGATTTAGAATTCAAGGATGATTTGTTGGTGTGTGGAATCTTATCCCAACTCACAACACCTGGAACACCACAACAAAATGGTGTTACAGAGAGGAGAAACTGAACCTTATTGGATATGGTTAGATCGATGTTAAGTTACTCATCATTGTCACTTATATTTTTGGGATATGCACTACACACGACAACTTACATTTTGAATATAATGCCCTCTAAGTCTGTAAGCAAGACGCCTTTAGAGTTATGGAATGGCTCCAAACCAAGTTTGTGTCATTTCCATATATGGGGGTGTCCAGCTCATGTTCTTAGACCCAAGACCATTAAGTTAGACTCAAGGTCTGAGGTATGCATATTCGCTGTCTATTCTCTAGAGATTAGATGTGAGTACTTTTATAGTCACAATGATCAAAATGTGTTTGTGTCGACAAATGCAACCTTTATTGAGCATGACTATATGCAAAATTATAAACCTCGTAGCAAAGTTGTTCTTGAGCAATCAACGACTGATGAGATCAAACCACCTTCAATTTCTATGATAAACGAAAAACTAGAGAAACCACAGTTCCTGCAAAGGAAACCTCAGTGCAACCTCATAATGGGAGGGTTGTGAGACAACCAGTTCGCTACTAACTAGAGGCATATGTCCTAGTATCAGATACTGATAAAGACGATCTATTATCTTATGAAAAAGTAATGGATGATCCTAAAAAGGAGAAATAACAAGATGTCGTGAACCAGGAAATGGAATCTATGTATTTTGATTCTATTTGAGAACTTGTAGATCCACCTGAACATGTTAGGCCCATTGGATGTAAATGAATCTTCAAGAAGAAAAGAGGTGTAGATGGGAAAGTAGAGACTTTCAAGGCATGGTTGGTAGCCACGGGCTATACACAAAGGATGAGAGTTGATTATGAAGAGACATTCCCCCTATGGCCATGCTAAAATCCATCATTTGTCCATATCCGCTAGTTTTGACTATGAGATATGTCAAATGGACATCAAGATAGCTTTTCCAAATGGCTCTCTTGTAGAAAATATCTATATGATGCAACTAGAAGAGTTAGTACAAAAGGGCGAAGATCACAAAAGTATGTAAGTTGCTTAAATCTATTGATGGATTAAACGAACATTTAGATCTTGGAATCTTACCTTTAATGAGATTATAAAGTCTTAAAACTTCTAGCAAAATGTTGACAAATCCTGTGTTTATATATACACAAAAGATAAGATAATTATTTTCTTTTGTTCTTTATGTTGATGACATTATACTCATTGGGAATGATGTAGAAACTTTGTCAAAGGTAAATAGGTGGTTTGCTGAGAAATTTCAAATGAAAGATCGTCGAGTCACGAGTTATGTTCTAGACATCCAAATCCTAAGGGATAGAAAGAACAAGTTCTTGGCACTTTCTCAAGCATCTTATATTGATAAGGTGCTGGAAAGATTTCTATAAAAAATTTCAAGAAAGGTTAACAACCGACCATACATGGAATCGTCCTCTTCAAGGAACAATGTCCTAAGACAACTAAAGAGAAAAAAGATATGAGAAAGGTTCTCTATGCTTCAGCACTTATAAATTTCTTGTATGCCACGTTGTGTATGAGACTATACATCTGTTATGCAGTGAGAATTTCCAGTCGTGATCAATCGAACTTAGGTTTGGAACATTGGATTGTAGTAAAACACATTCTCAAGTATCTTAAGAGAACGAGAAACTATATGTTTGTTTATTCAGGTGCAGACCTGAACCCCACTAGATATACTAATTCTTATTTTTAATCAGACAGAGACAGTTGAAATTTGACATATGAATCAGTATTCACCCTAGGTGAAGGATATGTAGTTTGGAAAAGTATTAAACAATCCAGCATTGCAGATTCCACTATGGAAGCCGAATATATAGCAGCTTGTGAAGCTGCGAAAGAGGCGGTATGGCTAAGAAAGTTCTATTCTGATCTGAAAGTAGTTCCAGATATGGACAAGCCACTGATCTTATACTGTGATAACAGTGTGGCGGTAGCAAATTCCAAGGAACCGAGGAGTCATAAGATGGGAAAGGACATAGAGAGAAAATATCATCTTGTAAGAGAGATCGTGCATCGAGGGGGATGTGACTATTATGAAGAAAGCATCAGAATATAACCTGGTTGATTCTTTTACAAATACACTTCCTGCGAAGTCGTTTAAGGGTCACATGTGTAACACGGGATTAAGAGAGATGCCACATTTGCTTTAGGGTAAGTGGGAGATTATTGAGGGTTATGCCCTCAAAACATGCGCATTGACATTTTGATATGTAATTTAGAGAGTATTACATTTTTTTATAATTGTTCTTTTAAATTATTGTTCAATAATTTATATAAATATCTTAAAAGTCCATATTCATTAATGAGTTATGATCTTGTATTAGTATTAGTATGATAGGATTGAGATCATAGATAATGAATAAAATTATCAGCAACATATTGAAGTATGGAATCTTTAATGAACGGTTACTAATACGGTTCACTGAATAGTATGAATGCGTGTGATCTAGATCCATATCATTGATGTGGATATACATTTTAGTGAATGTACTTTATATAAGAAGATTATATATGACAGGACCGATGTGAATTAATATATTTATTAACGTGCCGTTTATCATAAAGATTTAATACACATCAATTCAATGATCATATGTAGATCAGTCCAAATTTTAAGTAGTCATAAACGCCTATACATGTTTACTGAATTTTTTGATTCACTTTTTCAGAGAGTTTTTAATTTAATACTAGCTTGAGGGATCTAATGGGCCGGGTAGGTTTAACCAATAACACACCCAATTTTTGTTTCAATCCACAGAAGTTCATAATAGTCAAAACTGCTTAAACAACCTCATATCCATAAATAAACATCACATGCTATATACACAAACATAAGAAACACATGACTAACAAAACATTGACAACAATTTTCAAACCTAAACATAAATGATCATCTACAAACACCAACATAAATAACATTTTACAAACATAAACATACTAACACTTTACAAACATTCCGAAATACTATGGTATAGGAAAAATCAAGTATTGTCACAACTCTTGAGTGAATATTTGTTGTTTGTCAGAATATATTGGCTAAAATTCATATATCAATATTTACCCTTTAGAAATCACACTCGTTATAGAATTTTTTTGTTGTAGAGCATGATAATCTTATTGACAGGAGAGTTGGGAATTTTTTAAGTTTGTTTTGAAATTTTCACTACCATTTTTGTAAAATTTGAAATGTTTTGAACATTTTTTTTTGTTTCTAAGCCTGTTATATTCAATGATAGATCTTCTAACATCTTTTGTGTTTCATGGTTTTGGTGAATAAATGCGAGTTATGTGTTGGGGGAAATGTACTAAACAAAGGTAGCAAATGAATATAATATCAACTTAGCACGTGTTATGTGTGTTTATGATGTCTTTATGTTTGTTGAAATATGTATTGATTTACAGAGTTTTGATTGGCTTATGTAATTTTAGTGTTTTTTTTGTAATATGAAACGTCTTGCCTTTTTTAGTTTGTTTTTGTTTTAAAACATGGGCCTTAAAATTTCTTTGTTATCTTAGTTTGACATTTGGACATGAATAATATTGTAAATATTGAATTAATTTCTCATAAATGTATGTGTATCTGCTTATAACTATCATTATGTAGGCATTTTGCACATGAAGCAACATTTTTATCATGGCACCATGGATCACACTCAACAGGCCTCAGTCAGAGGCAATGGATCGAAGAGATAGTCAACATAATATTCACTACGGCGACAGCTGGAATGGGTAATACCCTTTGTTCTAGTTCTATGCGTTCATTATATTGCTTGTTCATTATATTGTATGTGTTGTATAACGTTGTTCACTGGCTTCTTGTTTTTTACCCAATTTTTTTGTTAAATGAATCTGTGATTAAAAGACAATTATTAATAAATATATGATTAAAAGACAATTATAAAATAAATCTTTCAATTTTTTTAAACTGAAGTTTCACTTTGGAATTATTTTACCCATACATTTTTCAAGGGAAAAAATCATAGATGATGGTAAAACTTTTATTGTTGAAAAAGTTTTATTGTATTCAATTTGGAGTCGTTGTACCACAAAAGAAGTAGCATTTTATTTAAATTTAATGAATTTTTAGACATTGACATAATATTATTTAATTATCATGTATGATTTTATAATTTTCTAACGTGACAACATAATTTAATATATTGAGAAACACAAAAATTTTTTAACTCATAACCCGATTTGTACTCAATTATAAGAACATTTTTTAGAGCCCGCATTAGGTAGATTTCTATCTATTCATATTTGTCTTTCCAACTATCTTGTCAATTGAAAATTGAATATGATGTAAAACACTAAAGTAATTATTTTAACATTAAATATGTGTTGTTATTTTTTTAAAACTTATGTGCTTCAATGCTTGAACAAGTTATGTAATTTATTCATTCAGATCTGAAAAGTTGTTTAAATTTATTGAAAAATTAATTTGTTTGTCAAAAGAAAAAGCTTTTTGTCTTTAAATCCAATGAAGTTTTAGTTTCTAATAAAAAGATGTTCGCATATTAATTTTTTCATGATAAAAAGAACTGGCATGACAACAAAATTTTTTTAAAAAAATTGATGCATTAAATTTGTCATTTTTTACAATTAAGTGAAATTACACGTTTCCATGAAAGTTAACCTTTTCTTTTACATTAAATTCGTTTTCATATATGACAGCAAATTATCTATTGTTCAAATATTTATTAAATCTTTCAACATGACAACATACTTTTCCAATATAAGAATCTTTCTAAAGTAAATAAGTTGTAGACATTTAATATTTTGACATGACAAATAAATTTTTAGATGTGTGTTGTGAAACTCAATTTCTCCAATAAATAAATATATATTATAAGAGTCTTCTTCAAAATTATAACGATACTTTTGGCTAACTTTAAGTTGATATATGATGGAGTTCCCTAGATTTTTTATTTGGAAAGTTGAAAAAATATATTAGAAGTTCTAATTATATTGATTTGTCAGAAGACTATTCATCTTTCAAGAAATTAAGACATGACAGCTCAACTTCAAACCTCAAAAAATACATTTTGTAATAACTAGGCATGACAGCACATCTTTAAATGTGATGGGAAACAACAGACTTTGAACCCATAATCAAAGCTTGTTATAAAGACTAAGTCTTTCTAGAATTAATACTCGTTGCTCTTGACTTTAAATTTTTCACCTCAACCATCCCTCTTAGTGTTTTACATGTTCATCATTATATAATTATTTCACAACCGAATATTCATTTGGTGTTCGCTCAACCATCCCTCTTAGTGTTTTACATGTTCATCATATGTTTAACACTCGACTAAGTGCAAAGACATAGCCTTGGGTAAAAACTCATGGCTCCCTCCACAACAAACTTCCTGACTCTATCGCTATTCTCTAGACTTAAGAAGTAGGGGCAAACTATAGAGGAGAAAAAATATTCGGGCTAAAACCCAAGCAAGGCCCCATACTCTCATTTCTCGGGCAGGGCCCACATTAAGTCCAAACCGAGGACTCCTCCGTGACCGAAGTCACTTGATGATCGAGGCACCATTTACGACCAGATCGATGGACGCGACTCTACCTTTATTTACACTACCGAGGTCATGCGGATGACGATGTAATCTCATACCTAAGATCATGGCTACTCGAGATAACCGGTATCATTTTCCTGTCATAATAAGATGTAATAATCAGTCTTACAGAGAAATGATAGACACACCAAATCTATCAAGATAATCTCAATAGATGTTAAAGAAGATAAGATGATGACCAAAATATCTTCATCAGAGAATATTCTCCATATATCCATTTCTTATCAGAATAAGAAAGAAGATACATCGAACCTGGGCGTTTGATTGCTATAGAAAATCATTATAAATATATAATGATCGTCGAAGTGCATTAGGTGGGGCACTACCCGGGTACCCTGTCTACTGCTTTCACGATCATTCTTGATTTTTGCAGACCCTTAGATGAATCACCGAGCGACGCGTGACGGATTTCTCGACAGTCGATGCGGGCATATTTTTCGCATCAACATATTCTATAATTGGTCATTGTTGAACCACTGTCCAAACTCAAAACCCCAATTTTCATTGGTTGATGAGGTAATTGACGTAATTGAAACGTGAAGCTACTACTTTGCTTTTTGTTTTGAACGTGCTTGACTATTAAACTATATCTCCATGCTTGTAGGTTGAGTATAATTTGTTTTATGACAGTAGAACGTTATTCCCAATTACATTAGATACGGAGGTAGACCTACAAAGTCCAAAATATATGTAAATACTACAGTAGCAGTGATTTATATTTTTTATGGCTGCCAAACATATTGTTTATTGCTTTCAGATGATTTGGAGATCAATTTGTGGGCTCTAATAAATGATGGTTTCAATTCGTCCAAACAGGTCAGTGAATATCCTAGTAATATGAACAATTTGTGGTGAACTAATGAAACTTATGATTGTTTACCATTAGAAGTTCCAAACAGTATCGTTATTTTCTTAAAGATGACACCTTCGATGACATGAAATTATTATAACACCTTGTGCAAAAAAATTATAGAAATTGATTGTATAAAATAGCATACTCTTAACTTCATATTTTGTAATAGACTGTTCAACCTTACCAAAAAAAATTCTCAAGGTTTTAAATAAAACCAAGCAAACCCCAATGTTGTTTTTAAAATTATTTTGACATCCAAAGCCGTTCATTTTATAATTTTGTTTATTTTGAGAACACGTGTATGTGGTAAATTTATTTTGTTTTTGTATTAACAAAAATCATTTATCTGAACCTAGTTGTAAACAAAGGATCCGAAAATTGCAGCCAAGGATTATAAAAAAATAAAATAAAAAAAATTCAACAAATAACTACTAGTAAAAACCTAAAAGTAGTTTCTGTAGCCATGAAAACCTAACATTACTCTTTTCATAGTACATGACATTTATTACTAATTTATGTATAATAAGACAGCCTGCATTTATTTCTCTATTTTCGGTTTCTTTAATCTCCTTCCATAAGTATGTGATGAATTGGACTTGGTTTTATCAACTTTGTGAATTTCTTGAGCTACAATGCTCTTTCTCCCTCGATCCTTTTTCTTCATGTCCATGTGAACTAAGAACCAGAATTTTGTTCCCTCTGCCAATATCAAATTCTTGTAGTGTTTGACATTTTCTTTTTTAACACACTGCAAGAAAGATAATTTATAATTCAGTAACAAAGATTTACATACAAATCTTTTTAAAATATTTAAATTAAAGTTACCGTTAATGGTTGTTTTGAAAATTTAAGAACATTGCAGTTAATTAAATATTCGCCGCAGTCAAACATTGTAACATTAATTTTATACGACCATCGAAATAATAGTCCTCAATAAATATTTTCTTGTGAACAAAACGCTATCTGCATTGCATTGAAAATAAAATGATGATAGATTTATTTGCATGGGGTAAACTCTTGCATTACGTTATGTGCGGTTCTCAAACCAAGGATTTTTTTCGGATATTATTTTTCCAACAAAGGCACACACTGGTTTATACTTTTTTGGCAATAATTTCTTCTAAGCTTATTGTTGCGGCCTCTAATTGGCTTTTAGATGGAGCAATAACCTTTTGAATGCCTTCTTTTTTCTATAAGAGATTGCACTCTAAAGTAAATAATGATTAGCGTTAGAGTAGAAAGATATTTCACATAAAGTAATGATTGATTAAATTTACACATACCTCTTTCCTAAACGTGTAGCTTCTTCTTCTTGCGGATTAATTGTTAACAATTGTTGCAGATGTTGATAACGTTACTTCATCTGCAAATTTAAAAAGTTATAAGTCAACTAATGTAGTAAGGAAAAATGGTAAACATATTTAAAATACATTTGAAACATATAGCACGGAGGTTAGTAGAAACAATTGTAGGAATATCTTGTGCATAAGCTTCTAATTCAGAGCCCTCATTCATAGTTAAATCACCCCATAAAGTAAGTCTTATCATTGTTGATTTAGAAAATGGTAATATATGTAAGATTTTTAGTTCAAGAAAAATAATATGTAGGAGAAACGTAATAAATTTAGTATGTTATTACTGATTGTTCAAAAGAAGAATATCCCTCTTCTCTTTAATTCTCTCTCCATTTTCATGCATATGAATGTTGAACATAGGCTTCACACCAATCACAACACCTAGTATATCTGTAGACAAAATAGTGCATTCATAGTTACAATGATATACAAAGTTGTTAAATTAGATTTAGTACCTATGACTTCTTTTGAACCGACAAAATCATTGACAATGATGAAGTCCACGGAAGAATTAGTTGTAAAGTATGAATATGTAATATCGTCCATCATCTCAATTTCAATATTACATGTGAAAGACAATTCTAACTCTTCATACACATTCATGTAGTTTGTATTCACGGGTTTTATATTACCGTTCTTTATTACATATGTGTTTCCCTTTTGAATAAGAGACCCAAATTTTTCAACAGCGTCATTGTATAAGCGCATTGAATTTCATGAGCATGGTTATAAAAGTAAATAGATTTAGCATCAAATCGTGATAATTAAAAAATAATAGAGTTATTGGAATTAAATGCATACATTTACGTCGTTGACTATCAACTTCATTATATTAACATCTCCCTTATTTTTCTGATATTTTTTCACTGTGCTCTTTGTCAAGACTTTAACTTTAATAATCCATTCTTTTTGGCATGCTGATAAGTTTTTTTATTAGTGTAGAATCCATTTTTAAATTTGGTGGAATCGTCAAACATGCTTAGAGGTCCAATAGTGTTTATCAGAATGCCTCTCATTTTTTGTGCAGGAACGGTGACTGACTGAGAAGGCTCTTCCTCTATTCATCTATATATACAACTGATGAGTTGCAACTTTCAAAACAAAGGGAAAGTTGCAACTCATAGCGATCATATATTTTTGTTTTTAATTTAGTTATTACAAAATACAATAGAGACGCTCTTGTAACTAAAAATGTTATAACTTTTCAAAACAAAGGGAAAGATGCAATTTATCGCAATCATATTTTTTTATTTTTAATTTATTTATTACTAAATATAGTAGAGACGCTCTTGTAATTAAAAATGTTTCTGTAGCTAATCAAATGTTGCCACATGGTTAAGTGAAGGGTAATTGAGGACAATCTTGTGAAGCAACATGTCTCTTCAATTGTAGACTATGAGACGTGGTAACTAAGCTTCTGTAACTAATTAAAAGTGGCAATACAAAGCAGTGTGAAAAAAGTATTTTTATTGTAACAAATAAAATGCTGCCGCCTGGTTAAGTGAAGGGTAATTGAGGAAATATAATTCTAGTAGAAGGATAAAGATGAAAAGTGAAAGTTTCTCAGCGATCGTACATTTTTATAGATTATAAATGAACGTATTTCTTTGAAAAAAATACTATCTAACACTAGAAATCTAATTCAAATCTTACAGATAATAAGAAAATCTAGGAAATTTTGGAGATAATTGTACTATCTCAATTGAATGAATTGACAATTAGAACTTTTACAGTTATTGTATAGTTTTCTACATCTTGTAAATAATTGAATGACAGAAATTGTCGTTATCGTTTATGTTTTATGAAAAAAAAATCGAATCAATGAATCAAATTTTAGATCGTTATGCAATTATGAAGCATTTTGGATTTTTGTATCATTGACCAAGCTGTCATTTAATTAATTAGTTAATATATGTATTTTTAAAAAGATGAGATTGAAGAATAATCCAAAAAGAAATATTTCTAAATCCCAGCATCTTATTTAGTTGGTGAGTACCCTGCTTGAATCTTTTAGCCTGTCCAGGTTTGTTCTATGCATTTCTTGGCACTATTGCACATGGAATCAATGATGAATACGAATATAAATAATTCTTTTGCAAGCTTAACATATAAGTATCAATGTTTTTAAGAGTATAATACATGAATGTGAATAATAGAATAGTTTGTCTCCGTAATTATAGTACACATAAAGTTTAGTTGGTCCAAATTAAATAAATTATTTTACATGAGAAAGCTACATATGAAGAACATGCTCTCTATTATACACTTCACTGGTTTTGTTCTTCACTGATTTTGTTTATCTCTTTTCCCAATTACTAAAATATGCATGTTCTGTATGTTTGGAATTTATATAATGTATAAAGAAAAGGTTAGGAGAATTTTAGTGTTTTTTTTAATTTGTAGTTACATGGTAGATTAAAGAGAAAATGAGATTTTTGAGTATTCTAGGAAAAAAATAATTAAAATATTGTACTTTTGAAACAAGTATCAAAAGTAAGGTGAAAATGTACAGTTAAGACGAAAACGTCTTTGTAAAAAATGACTTCGTGCTGGCGTGACCACAACCGTAGAATGCGTCTTTTGTAAAGACGCCTTCATAAATGTAGAAGGCGTCTTTGTAAAAGATGCATTCATTAATAATAGAAGACATCTTTTATAAAGACGTCTTCAATGATACCTTTATAATCTCGCAATACAGATAGAAAGCAGAGTTATTTCGTGAACAAAATGCCCGTGAACAAAAATCCATCAGCCCGCCACCGTTCGTCGTCGATTGTGGCCGGAGTTTACTGTCATTTCGTCGGTATTATACCCTCTCACTCTTATCTCATTCTCATTCACAAAAAAAATTCTCAATCTCTCAAATTACTAGCAAGAACTCCTCAAACCCTAAGTATATTTCTAATTTCTTTGATCTCTTAAATTTGTTCTTCAAATCTTGAAATTATTCATTTTTTATGAATGTTGTATGGATATATGTCATCAATTTTGTAATATCTCTCTTTAATCTCTCTCAAACCCTAGATTTTCATGTGTTTTGGGTTCTCAAATTTTATATGCATTTTGTCAATTATGTGATGTTTAAACTCTTAATTTGTAAGATTTTATTTATGAATGGGTTGATTTATTATGAAATTGTAGTTATTAACTTTGAATTTATAAAATTTCTAGATCTAGTTCTGAAATTGTTGTATGTTGCTTAGTAGGTTGACAAATGGGGGAAATGCCTATGGTAATTTTATGTTACATGAATAGTAGTGTCGTAATCGGTGCACATGGAGTTTTTTATGATCAACCTTCAATGAGGGGAATTGTAATTTATAAGAATATTACTTTTAACGAGCTATATAATACTTTATGTGAAGCATTGTCAATTGACCGTCTACATTGGAATTTGAACATATTTTATCGTTACTCACTTACTCTTGGTGTTGGGTTATTCAACTATGTGAAATTTCTGATGCGAAATGATAATGATGTTCATGTGATATTTACTATTATGCTTCAAATTTCTCTGCCAAATACAATTGAGTTATATTTAACCGAAAATACTAGAGTTGTAGGAGGTCCTAGCATAAACTTGTATAATGATAATATGTGTGGTGGAGTTGAGGTACAATATTGTGCAACAATTTCTTCTCCATTCCATTCCATGACATGTATCCTACAGTGCAAGAAAATATACCTAGTAGTAGTTATTTGTCACATGAAGATGCAGATGCTCATGACGTTTATGTGAATCCATCTAGCCCTCCACGTAGCTTCTTCTTGGTAGAGTTTGAGGAGATAAATGTTTGTAATGTTATTAATGAAGATGATGACCAAGTTGAAGAGGATGATGTTGTGAACTCTTCAGCTGAAATACTCCAGCATGAACCCTTTTCACCATTCCTTGCTCAGTTGGATTGGGATGCCGTAAATGTAAAGCTAGATCAGATACTCATCCAACGTACTAGAATATGGAATGAAACAAATGAACTATACAAAGGTTTACGTTTTGAAAGTAAGGCAGACGTTAAGTATGCTTTCAAAAGATATTCGATACTCAGACATCAACATTTTAGTGTGGTAGAGCAATTGCCAAACCTTTGGGTTACAAAATGCAAGAAGTTTAATGAAGGTTGTCAATGAAAAGTCTGTGCGTGTCGTCGAAAATCACATAATATGTTTGAAATAACTCAATACACCGGACCTCACCCATGTGTCTATCAAAGATTATCACAAGACCATTCACAGTTGGACTCAACATTGATTGCATGAGAGTTGCAGGCTGCACTGAAGGTGTCTTTTGTAAAGATGACTTTTGTCAACTTGAAGTCGTCTTTACAAACGCCTTCCGACATGACTATTTTCACCTTACTTTTAGAATTAGTTTCAAAACTAACTTTTTTTTAGAATTTATTTTCAACCAAATTAAACCTAGAAATTACCCGAGAAACTGAGTAGAATAACATTCTAGTAACTTTTAGTTACGTTGTAGATTAAGGTTACACCTACTCATTTAATCCTTAATTATAGCCTTTCATTTTGGTCTTCAACTTTTTTTTTAAAATAAATTCAATTTAACTTCAATCCATCACTTTTTTGCTTATTTTGTTAATGAAATGTCACAAAAATAATGACATGTGAGATGAAAATCATGACCATATACATTGTTAACTGTGTATTAAAGTATTGAATATTCAACTGATTATTTTGGTCTCACATATAATATACATTCTAGAACATTTCACTTACCAAATAGATAGAAATCGTTGATTGAAATCAAGTTACAAGCTTAATTATTAAATTGGATTAAAGAAAAGTTTAGAGACCAACACAAAAATTTAATCATAATTCAGGGACCAAATGAGGTCTAGACTTTATTAGTTTATTTTTCCTTTTCGTTTTTCCCCTCTTTAAATGATAACACCCCTGCAGATCAACTCGCTGAAAAGTCTAAATAACATTGAAAAATGTAATCAGATTTTATCACAAGATTAGTGACCAAAATAATAGTCCAATATTGGAGTTGCATCAAATTTGGACAATGTAGATGTGACTTTCAACAAATGCTCAACATGTTACATATATTTATAAATTCACTACAACAAATGGGTAGATAGATGACAGTCACATCTATAATACAATTGCAACCTTTTAAAATATGTTAAAGGAAAATGATAAAGGATAAGATAATTTGGGTAAAATGATAGTTAAAAAATTAACTGTTATCAATCTGTTATCTATTTTGACAGTTAATGTTTGGACTATCATTATAAATTCTTATGATGACAGTAAAAAACAATCTGTCATTGTTTCATGGTGTAAAAAATTTATCAGTTACCTCAAATCTCATTTTATTTATGAAAATATCATCTTATATAATCAATCTAACCCTAATTTTACTTTACTGTGTTTTATTTTTCTTTGGACAGGGCAGTTGCGATCGACTCTTCCTCTTCCCGATCGCGTGCCAGCCGAGCTTCACGGCGGCTATCAGGCGAGTTTCGACAGTGAGGTTTTGCGGTCGTCTTCTACAGCGAGCTTCCACTACGGGTCGAACAAGGATGTTGTCCTGAACTCTGAGCTAGCGACTGGAAAAGGGTTTTCTCCCTCTGCGTGTCTTCTACCTCCATTTCTGCAATTTCTTCTTCAACAATGAGGGTTTTCTTTCTCCATCACTATAAAATATGTCATTTTTGTTTTGGATCTGGATTGAGACTCTTCACTCTCTCACTGTTTCAAACTGATTTTCTATATTTTCTATGGATCTAGATTTATGATTTTACGCTTTAAATGATTCTCACTATTTCAATATTCTGAGTTTGTTTTGAGAAACTTTGTTCATAGATTCTACCTATTGGGCCTCAATCTTTAATTTTTCCCTTTGAGTTAGTCAGTAACCGAACTTCTTAAATTGCTTCAAGTTTTTCTTATTGAGATTGTCAATTGTTTGTACTTTATTTATTCCTCTTGACAGTTATGTTGTTGGTTTTGTTTCTGAGCAAGTGAGCATGCCATATTTTGTATGCTTAGAAGAAGGATGTTATCGTCATAGGATAAGACCTGTGTTTGGCTGTATGTGAGTTATACCGTATTTTGATGTAAAACGAAATCTGACCTGCAAGTGTTTGGTTTTGTTTTTGTAAGTGTTTGCACATTCGGTGAAATTCGATTAAGATAGAGAAATTTTAAATTCAGTGTCAAATCACAATATTTGTTGTTTTTGCATGGGTTAACATCTAGAGTTTTTAGTGTTTGTTTTGTTATTATACTATTTGAAGGTAGTTTTGTGTAATTTGCATTTCATTTGAATGCTTGTGTTTGATTTGCACGGCTATTGCATAGTGTAACTTAAAAAAAATCAGAATTGTGAAACCGTGATTGTGTATATGCGATTCGGTTAAATCTGTATTTGAAATTATTGTCAATGAACTATACGGCTTGCACAGAGTGAAGAGAATTGAAATTTGAATTTGATTTTTATCTGTTTTACATAATGATTTTGTTTAATTTTCAAAAAAAAAAATTTATCAAATTTTAATTGATCACGCTGTGTCAATCGATAAGTTTAGATTTTCCATAGGCAAAGCATATAATATTGGGGAATGTGTGTTCATAATTTAGACCATTTAAGCAATGACTGTAGACTTTTAGCTTTACCAATAAGAATATAGTTTTCACCTATTTGCCATTTTCTATTCAATTTTTCTCAATCATTTTCTTCATTTTAGGGGAAGATAGAATCTAGCATCATTTACTACTTTTATATATAGTATTCGAGAGGGAAAATTGTATGTAATACTAGCGTAATGAGTCTTGACATGTAGTCACTCTCGAGCTAGAATCAATATGCATATAGTTGACTTGAGATGCTTGTTTTAAGGACGTTGATATACATGGATAACTAGTGTGTGCTCTAAGGGGGATGGTGAAGCTATATGGATAACTAGAAAAAAAAGTAGAGGGTCAACCATTACGGCTCATCTTGCTCTCGGTAGAAGTGGTGGTGATATAAAAGTTGTTTCTTATAATTAGAGAGATCAACCAATAGACCCCATAGGCTCTGAACTTTAGAGTTATGTTGGTATTTTAGCCCGTCGAATGACCCCCATCACATACAATCAATGGACAGATGTATCGAGGGAGATAAAAGAGAAGATTTACAGTTGTGTTGAGGTATGTGTCCATAAGTGTGACCATTATTTGTAATACTTAGATAATTTTAATAACATTATATACTAAACCTAACATGTTATGTTTTTTTACTATTTATGTAGATGTCATTTGTTGTCAACCCAACATTTAAAAAGAAGCCTATTTCATCAGCGGGTATTAAACGGCCTAGTATGAAGTAGAAATTGATAAACAAAATATTATAATCTCACTTATGCATGACATTGATGTATTAAAGAATCCATCCGAAGAATTTTCTACATTGAAAAGAGACATTGGGATTGATTCATCCGTGCCCGACTTACCGATGACTTTCAGGTAATGCTTAAATTTTAATGTTCAACTCATATGGGTTATTATGAAATTTTATTAATTATGTAATTTTTCTTGCAGACAACATATAGAATTTTTGAAGGAGCATCATCCCATAAAATCAAAGAGACAAAAGTGGATACAAGATTAGCATAATCGTACATTTATATACTGGTTTTGCAATCAAGTAAGTTATAATTACATGTTTGTGAAAAACAATTTTATTAATTTTTTAAGTGCAAAGGTCTTACTTGGTCTATTCCTATATGCCTAGGTTTCAAGAGAGATTGAAACCTCTAGTAAAGAGGTTTCAGAAACAATAATAATGTGGCTAGCTCAAGGGCCATGTATGGAAGATATAAAGTATCACAGTTATGCCATTAACCATTGTCACTATAATACTAAAACCTGATATGATAATTGGTGCATTCAAAACAATGGTATTAGTATAGTGGAAGAGACAATGCAGATTACTAGTGCAAAGGATAAAAATCCCATCATTGCTGATATGCCATTTTACGGAGTTATTCGAGAGATATGAGAACTTGGATTCACATTGGTGGACCTCTAAATTGGACACAGATATGATTCGTTCATTTTGGCCTCACAATCGAAACAAGTGTTTTACATTAAAGATCCACTTGATTCAAAGTGGTATGTTGTCCTATCATCTCCTCAAAAAGACCATTACGATCATATAAATGATGATGATGATCTTGGTGATATTATCAGAGAATGTATATCACACACACGAGTAATGCCCTAAGTTGAGTCATTTGATGTAGAAGGTGAGACTGAGATGACTTATGTTAGTAATCATCAAGGATTCAAGATGGTACATGGCTTGATATGTGAATTGAATTGAGAGGCATATGTTACTAATGTGTGCTTTTTATAGTGTGTTTTTGAGTTTTCTGCTAGTTTAAGAGTGTAAGCTTAATTATCAAGTCCTGAATCCTGATTTAACATTGGGTTTCCTCATGGTGCTTTTAACATACATTTTTTTTCTCCTAATTGTAGTTATGCTTTGTATTCTCACTTTGTAGACATTTTTTGAAGTTGTTTGAAACTGGACCTCAAAAAAGATCATGATTGCAGCATTGAGGCTACCATCATGAATCTGTCAAATAATTGTTTTATGGTTTTTGAATATGTAGCTAGCACTTGATATTTTTATCAAGTAGTAGTGATGATGCAATTAGTGTGTATGTTGTTGGTTAATTCTATGATATATATTATTTATTGCTAGGGGAATTTTTAGGACTGATATTATTATTGATATCAAAACTATTTAGAATTTATGAATTATGTTATTGGCATGGCTTTTAGAATCGATAATATTGTTAGCATGCTTTGACAACATATTGAAATAATTTTTTTTTATTTTTCTACATATTTAGATGACGAGGATTCTCCGTCATCTAATACCACTTTATGGCACCCTTTACTGACGGGGATTACCTGTCAACTAACTCCTTTTTGCGGCACCCTTTGTTGACGGGGAATCTCCGTCAACTAACTCATTTTCACAGCACCCTTTGTTAATAGGAATTTCCCGTCAACTAACTCCTTTTCGCGGTAGACCTATTTTGATGGGTTTTTTTTTTTAAATAGTTTAGATGTCAGCTTGCTAGATGATAGTTGGTTATCCGTCAATATAAGGGTATATTGACAGATTTTCACCGTCATCTATAAAAATTCTAAAGCTGCACAGTCCGTAGGGCATAACTTTTGACATTGGTGGAACCACGTGGCCCGTAAGATATCAAATCAAAGTTTATACAAAGACCTACAGGTGAGACAAGGTTTATCCGTTCCAGCCTGTTTTTTACTCTAAAAACCACAGACTGTGCAGCTTTACAATTGCTGTAACAGACAGATCATGGCACGCGCATGTCAACTTACATGAGGCATAACTTTTGACATGGGTAGAACCACGTGGCCCGTAAGATATCTAATCAAAACTTATTCAGATACCTACTGGTGCGACAGGGTTTACCCATCGTAGCCTAGTTTCGAGTCCAAAAAATACAGACTGTGCAGCTTTAGAATTTCTTTAATAGAAGGATCGTGGCATGTGCATGTCAACTTCCGTTGGGCATAACTTTTGACATGGGCGGAACCACGTGGCATGTAAGATATCAAATAAAAACTTATTTAGAGAGCTATAGATATATAACATGAAACCACAAGTTCACATAAATTTTAATTTTTTTTCTTTATTCACTAGAAGAAAGATGGTTTCAGCTGGATGGTATAGTTTTAACAAAGTTAATTCCTCGGTGAAACTTCCACATCAAATGCTGGGAACTTTCACAAGATGAAATTATGTCGTAGTTAAAGGCATAGGTTACAATTTTGTTTCATTTCAGCCGGAATGGTCGAAACATTCCGGTTCCGGGGAAGAACAGAAACGATATGGGAGGTGGTAATTTATCGCTTGAAAATTTGGTGTTTTTCAGCCAGAACGGAACGTTCCGGCCAAAATCAGTGTGTTTCATCCATTCCAAGCGAAACAAGGAGAGGACCCAAACAGAAGAGCCCGAATTTTCTTAAACCAGCGCCCAACTCAATCTCTCAAGGCCATCTAAAGAGCACAACTCCATCTCTCAAATCTATCTAAAGGGTCCATTGATTCTCAAAATAATTCAGTTTGTACGCACTGATGTAACGACAACGACATGCCACTCGTGATCTGCCATTGATGCCATGGAAGCAGCAATGGAAGAAGATGAAATTTCTTTGGCAGACCAGGAGAAGAAGATGAAATTTTTTTGCTTTGTCTGATCTATGTGAGGGAGAAAGCAAAGATTTGTTTTTCATAGACCATTAGACCAGAGGAAGAAGATGAACTTTTTTTTAGAAAGTGGAAGCTAGTTGTTAAAGTTGGAGATGGATTTTTTTGAAAAATTGCTATGGTACATTTGTCGTACCGTACAACATAATTAGTTAACCATTAGATCATTACTTGTGTCCCTACATTAAATTATCCAAATGTCATTTTACCTTATATATTGTACATGAATAACAATATTCTTTACTTAATATTATTGAAAAACGTATTGAGGCTTTTTATCTTTTTTTATCATTTCCAATCTAATACCTCTACTTTTTACTTAAATTTAAAATTAATAATATATAGTTTTAAGTTTAACTCAATTCTCAAATTATATTTATCGTACTATTTTTTATTCTTATAAATTTATCAATTCTTAATATAATACTTACGAATTATAAATACACATATTTAGTATAACATATATATAATTAATGTATGTGCATTTATTTTTACTAAACTAATGAGTTAAATAATTATTTTTAATAATTTAATGATGATAATGTCATTTAATATGATATTTTTGTTAAATTTTGATGTCATTAAATGATGTTTTGTTAAATTTTAATAGTAATTACGTATAACTTGTAAGTTATAATTCATTGATTTAATTTTTTTCTTAGTTATATTATATATAATAACTTTTATAACATTATTTTAGATCACCGAAATTTTTTTCTGAAACGACATAACAAAATATTCAAAACGTTTTATTTTTTCAGAAGATCGAAATGGCCACCAAAATAGAATTGACTACTATGAGTTAAAGGTTTTTAGAGACAAAAATCACTTTTGTCACGAAGCATTCCGTTAGCGTCGATGTTAAATTCATCAGTGATGGGTTGGAAAGGTGTGGTAAAACGCCAAACGGGGGAAAAACTATCAACGATTTTAATTCTCTTTCAAAGGAACTAGTTTTTAACTTTAATTTGATTTCATTCAATCACTTTCTGCTTATTTTGTAAATGAAATATTAAGAAATTAATGACACTTTAGATGAAAATTATAACTTTGAGTATTTAATGTTTGAGTTATTAAATGTTAGTCTCATGTATTATCATTTTATAAAATTCAACGTGCCAAATTGACATAAAAGAATTGATTGAAATCATATTAAAAGTTCAATAACTAAATTTATTGAAAGAAAATAAAAAAATTTGAGTCATAGTTCATAGACTTTCTAAATGTTTAAGCTTTCGTTTTCTTTTTTCCCCTCTTAAAATGATGGCATTAAAGATCAACTTACTGAAAAAGCTATTAACATTGGAAATGTAATTGGATTTCGTCACAAGATAAGGAACCACAATCATCTTCGACTATTGCATTTGCATCAAATTTGGCCTATATAGCGCAATACTCAAGATTTATTATAATTTGTAAATTCACGTAACGTGAAACCACAAGTCTACATAATATTTATTTTTTCTATCCTTTATTTATATATGAGGTAAGATTATATACATTAATCCACGTAAATCCTATGTAAAAATAATTAGGACGGATTTTTATTTTTTCAGTTTTGAAAGCCAAGGGGGAGAAGGGCATGGGGAATCCAATTTGGTTCTAGGAGCTCATGAAACTATTGGTAATATCACGCCTAGTTCTTGTGAAAGCTTCTGAACTGTTTTGAATGTTTATAATCTTGTGGATATTGAGACGAAAGGAGTTTTCTATTCTCGAATTGGCTAGAGCCGTCGCGGTATAGTTCTTTCTCGCTTGCCTAGAGTTCTTTGCTCTACCTCCTTTTCTCGATACTTGGTCTTAGGTGTCTTGCATTACTCTACTGGGATTGCACTTTGGTCATCATCCAATACTAATTTCTTATTCTATGACATTTCTTCGGGACCTCGACCTTTCCGATTTCAATGTATGTGGAGATCTTCTTATGCTCTTTTTTGGCCTTGCTAACTTTGAGATGACTCTGGGATGTTTTCCTGAGAGAAAAAGTAAGGTCAATGGCTTGCGAAGGGTGAGTAATATTCTAACTTTATTCACTCTTTGCTTAAGCATAAGGGGTGTAATAAGCATTTTTCTTCCATGAAAATTGATGAGAATATTCCTTATCATCCAGTTAAGATTGATTTGCAGTTTAAATCTTTCTATCATTCGGGAGCTTGTTCATTCTTTGGTCAATGATGTGGAGAACACATCATTTCTCCAAGTTCCTTCCTTCTTCTAACAAGGCAAGGAAGACTGTGTTTGATATGGTTTCTCTTAATGCTGCAGGCCTGAATGATTTATCAGGTTAATTTTATCATCATTGTTGGGATATTTTGGGTTCATATTTGGTTTTTGCTGTGCAAGAGTTTTTCTGTACTATACATTCTTTCCCATATCTCAACTCAAATTTTATGATCCTTATTCCGAAGACTCTAAATGCTAAATCGATTGATCAGTTTCATCCTATTGCTTTAGGTAATTTTTTGTTTAAAATTATTACCAAGATTATTATTTATCATCTTTCTATTACTAGATGTACTTCACATGCATTGCACACGTGTCCTTACTTATGAAACCAATTGAAAGAATTAGATGAACATCGTCTCCTTAGCAAAGTGATCAATACTTATAAGATGTTAAATTGAAAATGTTTATAACCCGTTAATTATGTATCATATCACTTAAAAATGCTCATGTCATGCATACAACATCTTTTTACATTAATATGAAGTTTTCGACCAATAATTGAATAATTTTAGATCGATCAAATCCTATATCAAATTTTAATTATAAAACGATATAGCGATCATTAATAAGTTGATACTTTATCACTCAAAGATGCTAAAGAGTTATTTCTATTTTTACATTTAATTTACATCCGCAGTCCAATACACATGTTTATAGCCATCAGTTAATATTATTATGAAAAATTAAGTGATTAGTTACCTGGTATTCTAAACCTTCAATTTGTCTATTTTAGAGGTAACTCTTGGTCTAGAAACTAATCATGCATAATTATTTCTTTCTGCTTTGTGATCTCTTAATCTTTTTCAAATCAAGATACATAGAATAATTCAATGCATCTAATTGTTCAATGTATTTCAAACATCTAACGACGCACATGTATGGTGTTAAATTGCGATCCCGGTCTCCGTCTTGTCATAACAGCGATGACACAAAAATCAAATGTGACAGATATTACGTAATCCGTAGCGGGTGTTGCGATCATGATTTTTTTAAGTTCTAATTATTTAAAGAAAAAATCCTATTTTTTTTCATTCATGAAAATCAGGATAGCAATTTCTTATGTCGTAATTAATTTACTAATAATATTTGATATTATTTTATTTATATTTCAAACATTATAAATATCTATCCTATTTATTATGTAACATGGTTTTTTATTTCAATTTTTTTAAATTTTTTTATTCTAAACGTTATTATTTAGAAAAACTGAGTGACAAATATACGGGGTTTCAAACTTATTATTTTTCTTATTCTTACCATGTTGAAGAAATATGGAAAAACTCTTTTAAAAAGCGTACCTCAGAAAAGAAAATGTTGTAAAAATACACTCTCCAAATAATTAGTCTGAAAATTAATTAGAAGTGCAAGAAAAGTAAAACCCAACTAAAAAACTCACATTCGAGGCTTCGACTAAAAGCCTTCCTTCTTCTTAAATCCCTAAATTTATTTTTGTCCTTCTTTCTTAGTCGTCACTCTCACAAAAACCTATAATCTCACACTTTACTCTAAGTCGCCCTTCCCTCTTTGCTTTTCTCTCTCTCAGAATTTCTCCAGTGCATCTCACTGGTGATCAGTCTGACCATCACATATCCAAGGCCACAGATTACTTCTACTTCTTTTTCTTTTGTTTTATAGGTTAATGGAGTAATGGTACGTCGCGGTCTATATCATACGGGTAACGGTCCGATATGGCTTTTACGACCATTATTTCGTGATGAAGGCCACGATGGTCGTGAATCCCTCCAGCATGCGGATTGTAATGGTAGCGGACTCTAACACTTGCTTTCTTTCCAGAAGAAAAACTGACTCTTTTTTACCTCAATTTCCCCAAATATATGCAAATTGCTTTCTAAATCGATCAACGACACAACAGAAAAAATATGAGTAAAAAGTTCATGCTACAGAGAAGTCTTAGTACCTGGGTCAGATAACATTTGTCCTCTCATGAGTGTCATTCATGTAGTCTTTTGACAATTGAGGATGATGTGGGTATTTCACAGAAATATTAGCTATCGCATGTCTTCTTTTTATCATCTGGCTAGTGCTTGATTATTTACCAATTTAAGTATGTTTACCAATTATTTGGCTATTCAAAACATCCTTGGATGTAATTTAATGAAGAATCATGTAATTGAGGGTCGCATGCAAAAGGTACAATGCATTGAACAATAAGAATGCCTTATAAATGAAGTGGTACCTTTTCAGCAATTGAGAAGTTCTTTAGATCAAACGCAAGCAATTTTTTCTAGTAGTCGCAGCTTTAGGAGCTGCGTTTGAAAAGTTGTAATTGTAATGTAACAAATCATGTTCTGCCATATGTCAATATGAAGGGTAAAATTGGAATAACACTTAATGTAGGAGAATAATGTGGTAAATGGAAGTTTTCCTAAGATTGTGTCTTTTATATATTATAGATTTGCTCTCGTTTATTTCTTCTAATCTGTATGGATTCATTAGAGGATGTCAAATTATTGACGGTATTGTTGGTGTTTCTGAATGTTTTCATGTATTGAGCAATAATAGCCATGGTGGTCATTTTGTAATGAAAAGTGATATTTGTAAAGCTTTTGATTTCATTAGTTAGGATTTTCTCTTTGAGATTCTGAGGTGTTTTGGTTTTTCTGAGCGTTATTGTGTGGATTAATAATATTTTGACTCAGCGAAGATCTCAACGCTTATCGATAGTCTCCTAAGGGCATTTTCATGTGTTCGTATGGTGTGTAACAGGGTGATCCCTCTCATCTAGTAGATCTAAGATCATTGATTCTGATATCTTCTTCGAAGTTTCAACTCACTTTCGTTACGCAGATAATGTCACTACTACAAAAATGGGGTTAGATGACGGTCAAACCCGTCATGCTAGCCGACTGTCATCTATCGGACTATCATCTTTACTCTTTTTTTATAAAAACTGTCATAATAACTTACCGCAAATAGCATTAGGATGCCACGAAAAGTCTTTAGATGACGGGGAACCCTCGTCATCATAGGATGCAGTGAAAAGTTTTTAGATGACGGGGAACCCCATCATTAAAAGTCTAGTTTCTTCATAAAAAACTGTCATGGAAAGACATTTTCCTTTCCATGACAGCAATATATTTAATACAATAGATTTAAATGCATGCCTTTAGAACATATATCAAATTCCAAGCAAAACATGTCTTAGCAACTAGAAAATCTATGACATAGCTGAAAAATGCCTAGTGGGTTTATCTGGCTAGTAACTCATACAGAACCAAACATATTCAAACTCATTTTAGACATTTAAACTATTTAATAAGACAATTGTGGAAGTCAAACTCAAACAATTACAACACTAAATGAAACACTATGAAGTTTTATTCATATATGGTCTAATGAAAGATTTTGGAAACAAGTTGCAGCATACTTATTTGCATCTGCACTACCAAAAGTGGTATAATTGGTACTCATATCTCATAGAATTAGGAAAAATAGTTGAATAATTGATCAAACCAAAAACCCTCCAAATTAAATTAAAATTTAGAGACAAACAATCGAGGAAATGTCAAATGGAATATCAAATAAATCAAATGAACTCAAGCATTGAATAATTATAGTTATGGTGGATTACATACAAAGTCATTAGCTCTTTCAATGCACTAATTTCTAGAAGGGTGCCAGTGAGTTGGTTGCCACCGAGCCAACTCTAATAGTCCTTCACCATTTAACAAATGCAATTGATTAGCAACTGTAAGATTCAAAAGTCAAGAAAATGAAAGGGTTCAATTATAGTAAAAACTAGGTCACTTACAGAGTGCAGTCAAATTACGTAAGCTTGAAGGCAGGACAAAATTGCTTCACCCTTTATTGAATTCATCTCTGACTGAAGTCTGCCCTACAATAAATTCAAAGCACAAAAGAGAGTAAAAAAATATCAAAAAAGCTGGTGATTTTCACAAACACCCAGGATGCAATAAATTAGAAAGAGGACCAATTAATATGAGTTGATATTTGAATAGGAATGATTAGATACCTTAAAAGAGATGGGAAGTACAGTAAACATGAAACTAAAATTTCACTACCTATCTAGGATCCTTGTGTCCATTCGAATACTGATCAATGACTTGATTTTCTGGATGTTTATTTAGAATTTCATCAGCTGGAGGCTTTGGAGGTTATCAAGCAACATTTTTTGTTATTATCCTTAAGATTGACTTTTCATGATGTAAGTCAAACGTTAAACACTTTCATGTTAACAACACTTGAGGTTTCTTCGCATCTCTTAGGTTCAGAATATCTCAATCCATCAAAATTACAAAAGAAATGAAGAAAATTGAATAAGAATAAGGCAAAATCCCTTTTTTACCACTGTCACCAAATAACATTTTGTTTCCAAGAAATTAGTAACAATGTGAAATTAGAAATTAGCAACACAACACATATTAACCAATTTAGAGCTTTGTTAGAAAAAAGAATTAAATTGAATGCATTATAAGAAGTTTACCTTTCAAACTTATTGTAAAGGTTTAACACGTGGGTCAAATGCTTAATATTAGGAACTCCTTCAATAAAGAAACAATGGGGGAAGACATCATGTTAATCACATCAGGACTCAGTAGACTACTCCACCGTTGAAAATTGAACTCATAAATGAGTGAAAACGCCAATAAAATTTCAAGAGAAAAATTGGTTACATATTGAAACTAGTATGATGCTTCTTCAACTAGTAAATATTGAAAAGACATGTAATTAAATTTTTTTTTTTTTTGCAGAAAGCATGGAAAAAGAGCAATTTGCAGTAAATGTGTTCATTTTGGTCTGTTTTTTAGCGTAAAACCAAACCAAAACTTCAGTCCGGCAACGAAATCGAACCAAACTGAACCGATCATATCAAAAGAACTGAAGTGTGAGTTTCGGTTTGGTTCAGTTCGGTTTGATATTATTAAATTAAAAATAATTTCTAAATGATATTATTGGAAAAATAATAATATAAATCAAAGTTTCATTTTGGTTTGGTTTGGTTTTATATGAAATTATATAAAAATAAAAAAAAATAAAATCAAAGTTTCGGTTTGGTTTTATATGAAATTATATATAAAAATAAAAAAAATAATATAAAATCAAGTTTTGGTTCGGCTCGAAAATCACCAAAAATCTAAACTGAACCGAAACTTCGGTTAGGCTATTTTCCCGAACCGAACTGAACCAAACACATATAACGAACCGAGCGAACCGGTCATTTTCGGTTCGGTTCGGTTCGATCGTTCCGGGACACTTTTGAACACCCATAATTTGCAGATCCTTCTTCAACCATCTATTCCGCACATCAAAGAAACGGAAACAAATTTAACATCTAAGTTAACATATTACATTTTTTTATTAGACACCACAAGGTTCAATCGGTATAATACTCTGTATAATAGATTAGGAAGCATATTTTGTTCTATTTTATGAATTTGACTATATACTTTAGTCATTTTTGACAATTTAGTTGGAAAAAATGCATACTTACAAAACATAATTGGTCAATTTTCACTGCCTCTGTTCTACCTACTTGAGATTCAAACCAGCAAAGAAGATTTGGATTAAAGAGCCAAGTATCTTCAGATGGTTAAATTAACTTAACAAAAAAATACAGTAAAGTATGAAAGGTTAATCGATCATGGTGAATAATGGTGTTATATGAAAGTTTTAAGTTGAAACTTTAAATTGTTCAAGGAGTTGATTATGAGATTTAAAATATTAGAGTTCAAAGTGTCATTAAGCCAATTAATTTATAAAAAATACACAAACTTAGTAAGTATATTGTAAACAATCCTATTGAATTATTTGAAATTAGCTAATTGTACCTGTCCGTAGCGATTCCCATTAATAAGATAGAGAAAGCTGAAAGAAAACCATACCAGAACGACTCCAATTTCTTCCGTGGAAATCTAAGTTCACAAATCATCTCTACACCCCAGAGACACTTGAAATTTTTTTTAGCCTTTCAATCGCATCAGAAACATCATTTTCACAAACCCACTTCTCCTTATCTCTTCTAATTCCAATTTTCAAAAAACATCACATTCCCACATGTCTTCAATGTAGGCCAAGCTAAAAAAAACAGTAAAAAGCACAGTAATTAGCCACTTTGCGAACACAAGATTGCAAATTACTCCAACACTAACTCCCGGTAACATGCATGGCTCAAATCCAGAAAATATAATATTCAAACCTTACACCTAAATGGACAAATCAAATAAATCAAATAAATCTAAACCCTAACTCTAAATCTAAACCCTAAATAAATAAATAAATAAATCTAAACCCTACTTAAAATCTAAACCCTAAATCTCAATAAAACTAAATCAGAATAAATAACACTAAATACATCTGAAAAGAGCTACAAACTCACCGTTAGAGAGCAAGAACCATCACTGGAGGCTGAGATTCGAGAGAGAACAAATTAGAGACGAGCGAATAGCAAAGAGAGAGGCAAAGAGAGGAGTATCGAGAGAGAGAGAGAGAGAGCAGTGTAGAGACAACTAGTGAGAGAGAGGGAGCAGTACAAAGGCGAGCTCGAAAGGAAGAGAGAGCATGCTAAAAGTTCGTTCGAGAGAGAGATTTGAGTTCATTCATTCGAGAGAGATAGAGCTCTAAGTTCATTCAGAGAGGAGAGATTTTCTGTGAGAGAGGATTTGGTTATGAGAAATATATAGATGGTATTTTTCTAATTGGCCTCAACTTGAAAACTATGACAGGTTGTAGTATACCTGTCATCTGGAAAAAGGCAAAAAAGTTTATGACCGCTCAAAAAAATCACTGTCATAATAGGTAAACATATTATAACAGTTTATTTATGTCCTATCACAGTAACTCAAAACAAAAAATTTCCACTCTGAGCACATTTTTCTATGACGGGTTTAACAAAACGGTCATAGAATTTTTTTATGGCTGTCATTGTAGCCTATTTTTGTAGTATTGTGTTTTACTTTTCTGCAAGGCTTCTTCTAAGAATCTGCAAGTGATTTTAGATGCTTTTTAGCTTTATGACTCCCTATTCGTTTAGTGGCTCAGATGGGATCATCCCTTTATTCGGCAGGGGGCATCTCCAGGACCCAAATTATTGATTTTTTTGTAGACATCTATAATACATAAGAGATAAGATTCTATGACTTATTAGGGATTCCTCTCTTTATTGGTACGCCTAGACGTCAGTGGTTGATCCCTTGGAGCTATTAGAATGAAAAGTAAATTAGATCTGGAAAGGGTTAAACTTTATCCATGGCAAGCATATTATTTCTAATTAACTCGGTGATCCGGTTCACTTCTGCATTCTTTTTAAATTTATTGTTGGTCTTCCTCTCTTTTGAAAGATTTAAATACTGCTATTAGAAACTTATTTTGGACATGCTTAGTTGATATTCATAAGTCTGTTCATGTGGCTTGAAAATTTTGTTGCAAGCCTAAAAAGGAATGTGGTTATGCATCAATGACCTCTTCATTCTTAACAGAGCAATGTTTAAGAATTCACTTAGTGGTTGTTGACTAAGGACCCTATGGCTTTCACTTATCAGTTTGCCCATAACTTCATACAGGATCACCGACCAAGGTCATTGTATATTTCTTCTTATGTATAGCATGGTTTAAAAATATCATTATGCTCCTTTGATGCTTATGTCTAGGTGGTTGGTTGGTCGTCATTCTAAGGTTCATTTTTTGATAGACAACTGGTGCAGAACTCCATTGGTTGATATGCTAAATGATCGTCATCTACTGCATCCTCCTTTGGAGTCCCTTGTGAGATATGTGTACACTGATCCAAGGGGTTGGCGTCTTCCTGCATATTTTCGTTCTTCTCATCTATTGCTTACTTCTAAGATTGAGGCGATGGTAGTTAGCTCTAATCTAGACTCAATATTTTGGACACATTCTTGGATGGTTTTGTTTCTTGTAAAGTTGCATATGCCTCTCTTTATGAAGTTGAAAATTATGTTAGTTGGGGCAAGTAAATTCATATGCTATTTATTCCACCCTCTCGGGCTATCCTCACTTGATGTTTGTTCCATGGAAAGATTCCTACTAATTCGACTTTGCATGCTCGTGCTATATTTATTATTTCCGGTCCCATTTGCTGTACCGCGAAGGATGACTTACGACATCTCTATATAGATTATCCTTTTTCCGGGATGGTGCCTTGAGTATTTTCAGGAAGGATATCAAGCTTGATGGCACTTTCTTAGATATTTGGTAGGCGGTGATGAAGATATCTTTTAGTATTTAATTGGAGAATTTACGATAGATTTTCAATATTACCATCCTTCGGGTCATGTGGTTCCTTCATAATTCAATTTAAGATCTTTTGACACTTTAGTAGTTTTATGTTTCAAGTCATTCTTCTAGAGCCCCACGATCTTAGAATTTTTTTTGACATTTTCGATCATCAGGTTGGATTAAGGTGAACATATGAGTAGATTTTGGTAGTCCTGATGCAGGTTATGGAGGCATTTTTCGATCCTCTAGAGGATTTGTTAAGAGTTGTTATACTATTCATCTTGGCATATGTTTTGCTGTCGAGACTGAGTTGGCTTGTGCTATCCATGTATTTGCTTATGTTTGGACATTTGGATGGAGCCAATTATGGTTAGAAAGTGATTCTGTTTATATGGTTGTCATTCTTCATTCTAGATCTCAAAAGGTCTCTTGGTGATGTCGTTCTGCTTGAGATAGATGTTTAAATTTACTCGATCAGATTGACTTTGTTGTCACTCATATTTACCAGGAGGGTAATTGGGGCGCAGTTTGTTCTTTATTTTTTTGTTGGCTCGTTTATTTTATTTTAATAATATGTTATCTTGATTTAGATGATGAGGGTACTATAGAGGTATCAGCCTGGCTAGAATGTCCTGGTGCACCTACTGATTATCACTAATATTATTTAAAAAAAAATAAATAGCAGAAGGAATTAGATAAAAGAGGCCAGGTGTCAAAAAGAAAATAAAGTGAAAAAAGGGGTAAGTGTTTGTCTCCTTTGTTTAATACAGAATGATACACCTTGGCTCTTGCTCTGGTCCATTCAAAACCACTAGTAGAAATATACATGCATTACTCGTGATAAATCTAATTTTTTTTATTCATTCACTATTTCATAAAAAAGATTTAAGCATAGTCATTTTCTTTCTTCGCTATATAATAAGATATAATGTACTAATTTTTAGTATTTACAAATTTAAATTTATATTGGACATTGAATTAAATAACGCACAAATCACACTCCCTCCTTAAATAACATAAGACCGTCACCAAACAACACGTCTTGCACGTTACATATAAAATTAGTTATGTAGTGATTCATTAGAAATATAAGAAAATAAATTTTAGATTTTATATATCTTTGAAGCTATAATGCCTGAATATAGTATATTTAAAGAAAGATATGTTAAACTAAAATTAGATGCTTCAAATTATACTATATAGCATTACGTTTTCAATATTATAAAAAATAATTATCAATTTATAAAATTCCTAATAAATGAGTATATCATTAATAGATTGTTGAAAAATATATTAATGTTATTATCTAAATTCATATATATGAATTTTTATGTTGTTAATAACATCAATATCACGTAATTCATATTTTATGAATTATTAAGGAACAAATTATTATTAGTTTAAAAATATAAAAAAAAATCTTAATATTTAATCTTTATAACATTCATGCTCCTAATTACAATATAATAAATATATTAAATTTTCAAACTATTTATAAAATTTATTATGTAATGAAGCAATAATAAAACAAGTAAAATACCTCATGTGTATGATTAAAGGGACTTAAAGGGTAAAAAATCAAAATATTCTTCACTCTAAGCCCATTTTAATATAGTATAGATTAGTTTCTTTTTACGATGCATACATTAATTCATTTTGATTAATTTAAACATGTTTGTACCATGTATTAACAGAATAATATGTTCTTTCATAATTAAAGAATGATTTTCTTTTGAATCTGTATTTCCACATTATTTACAAACCTTATGTGTAGTCATGTTACAAATATATGAGAATCAATAAAGAAATAAAAGAGAGTAATATACAATATTTTGGGGCATTACACTTTATTTTGAGATATGGCTTTGTACAAACTGATCAGAGCTTTGATTCCCCTTTGAGCATCTCTTTGAAAAACTTTTGTTGTTCACCAAGTAATGATATCAACTATAATTTTCTTAGTTGATCAGTATGATGAATAGATTCAATATCCAGGTAAGGCTCAACCAACATCATATTTAAGGGAGTCACTTTAGAACCTATGAACGTATCCATAAAAACTAAAAAACTCGGAGAATTACAACGGGTTATCCTTCCTAAGATCACAATCCGATTCTTTCTGATACACAGGATCTCTCTCATAAGGGCAAGTGTAGAGCATACTAGAATCTCGACAAACAGAAGTAAACTACTATAAGTGAAGGATTGCAAGGAGAAAGAAGAGGAAATTAGAAAGCCATAAGAGAAAACACTCGTTTGTTTTAATTCTGAGAACTTCTATCTTACAAAGGAAGAGAATCCCTCCTTATATAGAGCTGGAGGGAGAATACACACAAACAAGCGAAAGTAAACAAATAGGAAACTACAGGCCTAAAAAGCCTATGTTAACAAAGTGACTACAATTATTACAAAAAGACAGTAAGTTACAGACCTAAAAAGCCTACTTTAACAAAGATATTACAATAATTAAAAAAAGACGCATGCAAAAGACAAAAACGAGTGGGAGACAGATGTGGCAGCACTGTAAATAGCTTAAGTTAGAAATTGAAAGACGGGACAACAATTTCTCCAAATTGAAAGACGGGACAACAATTTTCATTGTAAATAGCTTAAGTTAGAAATTGAGTTGACAAAAATATTTTTTTTATAAACCTACTAAAATTCATGAATTTATATTTCTCTATTCGATTATAAAAATAATGATTTAGTTAATTCGGTTGTATGATTATTCAATTATAAAATTGACGATCGAATTTGGTTTGATTATAAAATTGATGAACTTCGATTTCATTTGATTTTAAAACTCACGAATTTTAATGTTAATCAAATGTTAAAAATGATGAACTTTGATTCGATTCGACTATAATTGATGATTTTTAGTTTTGGTTATTCAATTGATGATTCAGTTTGCTTTGATGTAAAATTGATAAATTCTAATTTGGTTTTATTAAAAAATTGGTGAACTTCAATTTTAGTTATTCGATTATAAAATTTACAATTCAGTTTGGTTTGATCGTAAAATTAATGAATTTTAGTTTTATTATTCGATTATAAAATTAACGATTTAATTTTCGGTTATAAAATAATTAACTTCATTTCCATTTGATTATAAAATTAATGAGTGCTAATATTATTCGATTGTAAAATCGATGAATTATGATTCGATTCCATTATTAGATTGATAAATTTTAGTTAGATTATTTGATTCATGACTCATTTTAATTCGATTATAAAATTATAAAATAATGAAACTCAAGTGATAATCATGAGTAAAAACTAAAATCACATCACAGTTTTCATTATATATTATTGTCTTCAACAATAGAAAAAAAAACCTATTGAATTTTGTGAATACCCAATGGGTATTCATGTATAATAGGTAAAAAAATTATCCACTCAACTAAAATTCACACTCATATATAATATTTAGAAGTCATACATTAAATCAAATATTTGTGAGTATTTAATCCTACTAGTATTTTTGACATCCCTATTCACTATGACTAACTGAGTTAACATGAACTCAATACAAAGTGGTAAAGCCTCTTCCACATTAAGGAGTCGGTTAATAACCAAAACATATATTACAAATATAATGTACACTTAACTTCATCAGATCATAAATCTTTAATTTATTGGCTCTGTGTTGACTATCATATATGAATGAGGAAGATTGTTTAACTATTCACATGCTTTGCAACACAATGCCACTATTGTAACTAATTTATATTTTTAAACTAACTTTTAATTTTAAGAGCCTGTCTTGATTGGTGATTTACTAATGAGTTTTAAAAAAAAGAAGAATGATATTACCCTACAACAAAGTTTTATCATGGAAAAAGATGTTTGATAGTAGATTCAAGTGTTTTAGTTAAATTGTAATAATTAATACAAAGTAGTTTAAATTTTTAATAACTTATTCATTAATTTGATATATTTAAAATAATATATAAATATTTTAAACATCATTTATTCAATAAAATTCGATAATCTTGAATTAAAAGATCAAGATTATCTTGCCTAGAGGTAAAACAATGTGGAGCCTCTTTTCATAAGTTTCGGAGCATTGGGTGTTTACGGGGTCAGTTATTTGGATAAAAACTGAATCTAACAGAAACTCTTGGTCGGGCCATACATCAAATCAAACCGTGAGTTTTATATGAACTGAATCAAACTGAATCGTGATTTAGGTTTGATTCGGTTCATGGGTTCGGCTGCATATTCCTGAAAAGAACAAAAATGATGAAATCTACAGAAATCTACAGAAGGGCAAGGACTTCTAAACAAAAACATAGCAGTAAACGCAAATCTAAACGCTGAAGAAGAAATCTAAACACAGTAAACATAACAAATATAAAAGCAATAAAAGCGAAAAAGAGATTAGATTCGCAGACAGAAGGATTTCATGAAGAAGACGAAGACGAAGACGAAGAAGGAATCGCGAAGAAGATGAAGACGAAGACTCGCGGCGAAGAGATTAGATTTCAACTCCAAGGAATGGCGAAGAAGACAGAGAAGAAAGCCACAAAACGAGTCTAACCCTAATCGACGAGAAGAAGACGCGAGGAGAGAAACTACTGCTGCGTTTTTTAGAGAAGGGGAAAATGAGCCAAGCCATAATTTCAAAAAACGAGGTCGTATTGAAGAGTATAGAAAAGAAATGCACTGGGTACAAAACGGCGGCGCTTTACATATGAAATCATATCTTTTTTCAAATGAACCGAACTTTCGGTTCGTTAGAAATATCGAACCAAACCGAACCGATATAACTTATATAACCGATTCAACTGATCATTTTTCACCCCTACTTCGGACTGCTGAATTTCATTAATATATTGTTCCATAATACCAAAATAAATATTTTCATATCTAAACTATTTATTTCCTGAAAGATTCTAAAGTATTCTATGAGTTGTTTACTTAATTCTTAAAAAAAAAGTATGTTATTTGATGCTTTAAATCCATTATTTTTCCATCAAACTTCTTATTTTGATTCTTTTAAATCTGAATTGAAAATTCCCGCACTGAGTCTTCTTTGCCTCTTGTTCTATTCAAAAAGGCATTTCTTTGATCTATAAGAAATTCAAAAAATCATATTTCTTTCTCTTGAAATGCTTTAATCAATTAAGTGCCTCTTAAATATCTCTGTCCTGCTTTTCTTTTATCTCTGTATACTGCAGAACTAAATATTATCAATGGCAGCCAAGGTGTTTGCTAAAATGTCCCATAGAGATTTTACAAACAAGATCACTCTTGTTCTGACCTATGCTGTTCTAGAGTGGGTTCTGGTTATTCTCCTTCTTCTTAGTTCTCTGTTTTCTTACCTAATTGTAAAGTTTGCTGGTTATTTTGGCCTTCAAAGACCTTGCCTTTGGTGTTCTAGACTTGATCATATCTTTGAGAGTGAAAAAAGCAACATTTCGTATAGAGATCTTGTTTGTGAAGCTCATGCCAAAGAGATTTCTCATCTGGGTTACTGCTTAGATCATAAAAAATTGTCCAAATCCGAAGATATGTGTGAGAGTTGTTTTTCCACTTTGAAGCCTGATGATCATTGTGAATTTTCTAAGAAGTTTGATTTCTTTCCATGGATGAACCAAATTGGAGTGGTTGAAGGGGGGGAGGAGATTTTGAAGTGTTCTTGCTGTGGAGAGATCTTGAATTATCAGTTCGCCACTACTTGTGTTCTTATTAAGTCTTCATGGGAGGATTTTGAATACACCCAAAAGCATAATTTTGTTACAGAATTAGCTGCTGATATTGATCAAGGCAATCAACTCGGTCAGATCTCATCAGAACTTGCAAAATATCTACATGACGATGATGAACATGTCAAAGGAAAAGGGGAAACTCGAATAGTTTATGAGGATGATGACGATGATTATGATTATGATGATGATGATGATGGGGTTTTAGAGGGACGGGAATATATTATAGAGAATGATTCTACATGCTCAGTTTGTGAATTTGGTTGCAAGGATATGATTAAGGTGCATAATGTTAGTGCTTCCATAGATAATCAGGCAAGAAAAACCATACCCCAACCTCAACATTTGGAATTCTATATTGACAGTGACGATTGTCGTCTAATTCCGATTGAATTGACTGGTTTTGCTCCCAAGGAAATGGAAAATAGAAATTTAGAAAAAGAGGATGAAGAAGATGATGATGATATTGGTGAAGATGTCATACTGGATTTTGATGTTCAAATTGAGAACCCAATTCAACCGACTTCACAAACTTGGCTCAATTCAGGACAAACAATCGGCTTACTTTCTGTATGCAGAAGAAAGGAAGATTACGGATTTCATGACACTCCGGAGAAAACACAAGAAATGGAATCAAATGTTCATCAAGGTATCCTTTTTTTTGAAGTTTGATTACAGGAATAACTTTTTCCTCGGTATATGAATTCAGTGCAGCTGATATTGTGGCGTTGAAGTTGACCTTTTCTTCCTATTTTAACAAATTTAGCAGATTTTCATACAAACAATGTTGATATTGAAGCAAAGACTTTTATCGAAACAGAGATAGCTTTGGGCGAGATTCGAATTGGTGACGGTCCATCTCCGTATTCAAGCGTCAAACAACCAAAACATGATATGCATGGTAAGCCAGAACTTATAATCATCATTCACTACTTAAATGCCGAAAGGCGAAAATTTTCTAATCAGATTAGCGGTATTGTTATTAGACTTTAAGCAATCTGAGAATGAGGAAGAGTTGGTGGATGGAAGTATCACAAGCGAGATCGAAAATGGTGAGGGAAATCTGAGCGTTGAAAGATTGAAATCATTGTTGACAGCTCAAAGAAAGGCTTTAAATGGCTTATATGCAGAATTAGAAGAAGAGAGAAGTGCTTCTGAGGTGGCAGCAAACCAAACAATGGCAATGATTAATAGGCTTCAAGAAGAAAAGGCTATTATGAAGATGGAAGCTTTGCATTACCAAAGAATGATGGAAGAGCAATTCGAGTATGATCAAGAAGCCTTGCAGCTTTTGAATGAGTTTGTGGTAAAGAGAGAAACAGAGAAGCGTGAAACGGAAAATGAACTGGAAATCTATCGCCGAAAAGTCGAAGATTACGAAGCTAAGGAGAAAATGACGAGTTTAAGGAATATGAACACAAGGAGTTCCCCTAATTCCTACAGTAATTCGGATGAACTGTCTGTGAATTTTAATGGAATAGTAAGCGAAAATCAAGAACAGTATTTTGAGGAGTTCTTCCATGAACAGAACGAAAACGGGTACGATGATACATATGATTTATGTGGCAATATGAATGGAATTGAAAATGGTCACCACAAGGAAACGAATGGAAAGCATCATCATCAAGTAACGAGAAGAATGATGAATTCCAATGGAAACACACTTCTTCCTCTTTTGGATGAAGCTGCTGAATCAGAATCTGAATATATGCAACAATTTGATTCCGTAGTGAAGCAGAACCCACTATCGGAGAACAAGAAGCTTGCTGTAGTGGAAGAGGTTGATCAGGTCTATAAAAGACTACAGCACTTGAATCAGATAGGGAGCTTCTTAATCATTGCATCAGCTCCTTGAGAAAAGGAGACAATGGTCTAGAACTTCTCCTACACATCTACAGCATCTTCGTGATCTGAGGAGCATTGAGATCCTCCTGAGGGATGTGGGTGACAGTGTCCTATAATGGCATTATCCATCCAAATCCAAAGAAATATACTGGTATAAAACTTAGCCTTCAGTCAAGGTTCTCTGAGTTTTAAAGCGTAACTCAAGTTATCGCCTAACCAACTAGTTTCGGTATCGAGGTCCATCACATGACAGTTAGCACGGAAGTCGAAACTGTTATATGATTATATTAAAGATTTCTTATTGAGTTTTGAAGTGAAGATCTTCTTGAGATTGTTTATTTGATGATTCAGGTAGATTACAAACTGAAATCTGCCTAGTTTGAACTTTTTGTCCAATCCCATTTGAGGGAAAATTGGGATGAGTTTGGACGTATGTGTGCGTGTAGAGATTAGAATCGTAGAAAGTACAAAGAAGAATTTGTTGACGAAGTCATTTTTATTGTTTTAATTTCAAAGAAAATTGAAGAAACAAAAGTAAGCATAAGAATAAAACGAAGTTCAATTAAATTTGTTTGATTCAAATTCCTTCTACTTTGTCCCACTTTTCTTTTCTTCTTATATATTAAGACATGGATAGGACACTTTTATTTCTTTCATCAATTAATTGTAAGTTGTATAATTTTTTTTTGGGGGGGGGGGGGGG
>QANY01000011.1:1519363-1702015 GCA_003255025.1 Datisca glomerata | reverse complement strand
GGGGGGGGTGTAAGGGGTCAAAAGAAGTGGGTACGCATTACCCTTTTCTTTCTCAATGCAATATTCATCGTATAGCAAAGTTCATTCCTTTTAGACTACATGAGTCCATTGTACATATACAATACAAGTTCAGCGTGTTTTTAAGTTGTTGAGTCAACAATGAATAGAATACTTTAGGCATTTTAAATGATAAATGGAAAAAAAAAAGATAAATAGATAAAAGCACAGTAAATTTATTTATTCAATCAATCTTGAAAGTAGATACTTTAGTTCCTCAACTTTTAAAACGTTACTCTGTTAGTTTAACTTTTAGCTAATGTTAATAGCGCATTATGTTTGATGACATTTTTTAACTAGCCCCCTGATGTTAGTATGTTATACATATATAGTATTTATTAATTATTTTTTCTCATGTCAAATTTGTTTAAAACATGTTTTTACAATCGTAAAAATATATGTTAAATTAGATCATAAATTATATTGGTGCAATAAAAATAATAACTGCCATAAAATTTAATTAAAAATATTGACATATTATTAATTAAAAGTACTAACAAATGTTCATTTAATTGCTTAACTAAATAACCTTGTTATAACTATCATATTTGATTTTAAGTTGAAATATATTAAGTGATTTTAAAAAAATGATGATAAACTTGTTGAAATTTTTTTTAACATCCCCGGTTTTTAGATGCAATGTGATTATTTATAATAGAAAAATATACGGACACCTCTAAGTGTTATCTAAAAAATATAGATAGCTCTTATAGTTTCAGAAAAGATAAATAATTTTAATTTGTATAAATAATTTAATTTTATAATGAAATAATGAAAATAACCGTAAGACAGGACCCAATTTTCTGAAAAAAAAAACTTTTTTACTTTTTATACCTTTCCCCGATTTCTCTTAGAAAGGACTCCGAAGTGCCTTAGAAAACCCAATCTCTCAGGTGTAAAGCAAGGGAAGGGAGGGGGAGAGGCTGTGTGGTACTTTCATTCAATCTCTCTCTCACGAATTTCCCTTACACTAATTTTGCAGTATATTTCTTGTGAGTTTTTACACTGATTTTGTATGTCGTTCATTTGCAGTACGTTTCAAATTTTTACACTAATTTTGTTCATTTTCCTGTTTCAGAGCAGTTAGTGACTTTTATTCTGTGAGGTCTCCAGCTCAATTAGATCACTTTGGTAGGACGCTAACGCATGCATTCACTGGGTTTACTTTGGTAGGACACTAATTTCATTCATATCACTTTGGTAGGACACTAATTTCGTTCATTTGCTGGGTTTAAAGGAAAAGAATTTGTTGGGTATTTTGAATGGAATTTTTCAGCTTAAGTTCTTTGGGAGGAGAGTTAATTATACAAAGACCCCCTAAATTTGTTTTTTTTGAGTAAAAAGTCAATTTTTACCTTCTTATTTAAAGATCATGGACCCACGAATGCATTACTTACTTCTATATTTCTCTTTTGTTTTGTTTTCCTCTAATTTCGCCTCTTCTTCTTCATGTTTTCCATTTCTAGCTATAATGATGAAAATTCCAATATGTTTTGATAAAAATCAAAACTTTTGTATTACTGATTTATATGGATTAATATAATAAGTTTAGTTACACAATATTATATTATAGTCTAATATATTGTTAGACTATTAGACTATATCATTAGACTATAGTCTAGTATATGGCTAGACGGTTAGATTAAAAAATAAACCCCACTTGGGCCGAAGCCTATGAACTAAGAAACCTCTTAAAGGCAAGGCCTAGAAGGTCACCATCAGGACATATCCCCGTCCAAGCCTCAGACCCTATTAAGAGGGATGAAATTCGACGACATATAGGCCTCAGAACATGGATTGATGTTAAGATGACCCACCGCAGGCGAAAAGATATCATCACAGACCCAACCTCGAGCTTAGGGTCCAGAGTCCAAGGCCCCTATAACTCCTTGTTCTTAAGCCAGTTTAATAGCCAACGCACTTCTTCATTCGCAAAACCATGACATATATGGTAACTCACTGTACATGAAAACATCAGCTAAGAGAATTCTCCACAAGGAAGGTCTTACCTACTTATAAGAATTGAGCTTAAGAAGTGACTCCCCATAATCATGACCATTCTCCATAAATACACCTCATTCCTTGTTGGAATAAGGAGATGGGGTACAATGAATAAAGATGAAACACAATTTGGAACCTCTATATATTTATAGAGGTCGCAAGTAGGCAGGTCTGACTTGTCAAACCAACCCTCTAAAACCTAAGCCTGAACCAGACTGGACTGTATGGAACCGGTTTGGTCCAAGCCTGCTAGGATAGATGGGATCCGTTCTGGGCCTTGTATTTTGAGCTCCGCGGACCAGGATTGTTAAGTATGTGCAGGCCCAAACCGGACCAAATTGTTAAGTATGTACTCCTAATTGCAAAAAATATATGAAGATATGAAGATATTGAAATATGATCGTAGGATCTCGCCTTTATTGATACCACTATTTATCATTAGACTAAAGTAATCTTTGTTAAAATGCTGTTCATATAATATTTTTATTTTCTTTCAAGACATTTTGTCAAAAATTTTATATTATATATTTTTATAATAATTGTTTTCCATTTAACATATATGATGAAATAAGAGGTCCTAACATATTGGATGCCCTTATTTGTGAAAATGATTAGACTGATGGCGTCAGACGAAGACAATGAGAAGACGATTTCATTCAAAAATTCAAAATTTAGATGTCAGCGAACATCATATACATTAGTTATTACTTATTTAGAATATTTTTAATCTTTACGTAATGGTATATCATGTGTAATTTATTTTGAGGCACTTACAAGTGTTTTATAATTAAGTGGGTGACAACCTAGTTAGAATGTGCCTAATTTATAGTGATGAAATTCTAAAATTTAATAAATAAAATTATAACTTTCTGCTCCTTGGAGATTTCACATTTCACATTTTTATTATTAATATTTATATTTATTTTTAATTATTATGATATGTTTTACTATTGAGATTTTAATGTGATAAGTTGTTATATAACTTTTATTTAGTCTAGCGGTATTCTTCTTATATTGTTGCCATTCTCACCAGGGTTGAACTCTCACGTGGAGTAATTTTACAAATCTCAACACATTTTAGAAGGAGAGATCGAGTTGATTCGGTTCGAAATAACTGGACTTGATCGTTAGGGGACCTGCGTAAGTATCACCTGATTAGAGAGATTCTTTAACGTGGAGATGTTATAGTAACACACATATCGACGGTCAACAACCTGGCAGATCCATTCACGAAAATTTTAAGCAGTAAAGTCTTTGATGGTCATCTAAAGGGCATGGGGATACGAGATTGCACACACCTATAAGGGTATTTTTATAATTATCTTAATCTTTAAGTGAATACAAAACTTGACTTAGTTAGTTGCAATCTTTGATATACCAAATGAGTGAGTTTGAATTGCCGGACAATATCTAGGCTGTTGGGATCGTGATTCAACTATGTTGGAGTTGTGTGATTCACAGATATGAAAATTCATGGCGAGATTAAAATACAATAATATCACCTTATGTTTTATTGATGGTGTGTGAATAAATTAACTTGGTCAAGTATTCGATGAAATTAATCATTGGGTGAATGGTACGAGACAATTCAATGTTATGTCTTTCTTATTCACAGTCAATAAAAGAGAAAATGAAATAATAACTAGATGGGTAAAATGATAATTTTACATCTCACTCTTGTTACTGATATTCACAGAGGGTAATATGTTAAAATATTCTGTGGATTGTGAAATAAAAGTTTTATTTGCACCAACAGAAAAATATAGCATGTATGAATCGAAAGTTTATTCGACATCGGACCTATAATGGAGTCATACGATGTAATGATTAAATAGGTAAGGAATTTATAGATAAATTCGTCAAGTATTTGAATCTTATAGCTTTATGCATGTGAGTCTATTTAGTATCAATAGTAGCTCATAAGGACAGCAACAAAAACAACATCAGTTGGAACAAAAACATGTTTTGGAGCAAGATATATTTCTCGAACTCATACGTGATGGGTGTTGTCATATAATTAGTAAAGAGTAAGTAATTAATGTTCAAATTAATTAATTGGTTATTTTTTAATTATTAAAAAATTATTAAATAAAAAAAATTAATTAAATAATTGATGGATATCAGTTTAATTTATCAATTTGGACTGATAAATTTAAACACAACATTGAGTCTAGATAGTAATGTAATTTCACCAATAACAAATATTAGGGGGTGAGTTTTTGGTAATTTGACATATAGGGTTATATGTACAAATTATGTAATTATTATATAAGGGATGGCAATAGGGTTGCATTCACAACCCTTGCTCATAGTGTGTGATTACATAAAACAAAGAAAACAGTTTCTCTCCCCCCCCCCTCCCACTGCCGCCGAAATTAGAGGAAGAAGAGAAAAATTTATTTATTTTCCTTTTGTTGTTTTGAGAGCGCACGCTCAATTCCTGACGACATCCGATTGAGATATACTTCTGCATCCGAGTGGTTGTTGGTGTGAATATTTTTTGAAGTCCTGTGAAGCTGACTAATAGGATTCTACCAAATTAGAATTTCTCCGATACAAGAAAGGTATAAAATTATTTCTACCTTTATTGAATACGTTTAACTAAGTATGTATAATTGTAAATATGATTTTAATATTTAATATGATTAAATTGGTTTTAGAAATTTTTTTTATATTTGACCCACGAACTGTTCTTGGTTCAATGATTTTTCTTTAAATTTTAAAACTGGATCCTACACTATTGTGCTTACATGTTGTAGTTAATATTGCTTGTGCATCTAAAGCATAATATCTCAACTTAGCAACGGTGATAAACTAAATGATGCTAATTTTGGTATAGGGTATCGAAACATCCAGCGTATTCTTGAGGAATAAAAATTTCTAGAATTTATTGAAAATAGTATGACTGAATCTAAAAAGGCATTAGAGAGATTAAATGTTATAACTATGCATTTTGGATCACTTTGGATGAATGAAATGCCCTCCCCGAGAACCCCAAAAACAAGAAACTTTCTAATATTTCTCCCCATTGTTGTTATGTCTTTAGTTGTGTGTTGATTGTTAAATCTTATCATGTGGGCGCTATAGATTCGGGTACCAAAGGCCATGTAGTTAGAGAGAGAGGAAAATTCATAGAGTATCCTCGACTCAGACTGGGAGCAGAATGGATTTATGTAGCAAATAATTCCCGAATGATGTAATTTATGCACCTATAAGCTGGAGTTGTGTGGTGGCCAAACTCTAAACCTGCATGATGTTCTTTATGCACCTAAAATAAGGTAAAACTTAGTCTTTGTTTATTCTTATGGGCTTGTTTGGTAGCTCGTACTGTACAATACTAAAGACAGGATAAAACTATTTTAGTATTGTCCAACGTTTAGCAAAAATAATAAGCTCATACTAGCTAATAAGGTGAGACTCTTTAGTTCCACCCCATAGGATAATTTAGTCTCGTCCTAAAAGAGGGGACTAAACGGGACTAAGGCTCACGAAACCTCTACTCGCGATCCTCACGAAGATGTCTTCTTTCTACCGTCGATGAAGCTTCTTCCTTCCACCACTTCTTCCTGGTAAGCCTCTTTCTTCTTCTCCTATTTTGTTTCTTAGTAACGAAGCCTCTCTCTCGAATCTCTCTCTTGCTCGACCATCTCTCTCAACCCTTTTTTATCATTTCTCTCATTGTCGTTGCTCATAGTATCTCTTTCATCGATCTCAGTCTCTCTCTCATCGTTGGACCTGACTCAACTATCTCAGTCTCTCTCTCGTTGTCAGTGCTCAAAGACTCTCTTTCATCGATCTCAGTCTCTCTCATCTTTGCTGCTCACAGCCTCTCTCTCATCTTTGCTGCTCACAGCCTCTCTTTCATCAATCTCAACTTCTCCCCCTTCTTCTTCTTATCATTCCTTCTTCTCCTCCTTCTCAGATCCACATTTTTCTTTCTATAATTTTTTTATGAATTGTTGAATCTTTAAATCTCTACATTCTGAAATTAGGGATTATTCTAAAATTAGGGATTATTTGATTTTATGATTAATGATTTTGGTGTCTAATTTTTGCTTCTACTTGCTCTTCTTCCATGTATTTAGTCATACTGTTGTATTGACAAAGCCAATGTTCAAATAAAAAGAGAGAACTAAGGTATTGATTGGGATACGCTTCCATTCCAAATAGAGCTGAATCAAATAAAAAGAGAGAACTAATGTATTGATTGGGATACGCTTCCATTCCAAAGTCAGAAATTTATATGCAACAGTATGAAGCTTGATTTTTGTTGCTCTTTTGATATTTGTCTTAGGCCTACAAGTTTAGGTTTCAAAATTAATGTTCATTTGAGTGGTGCAAACTTTAATTTATATAATACTTACTATGGATCTGATCACTTTTCAAATGGTTTTACTATTTTAGACACTTAACATAATAATGCGAGTAATGACTATTGTTCTTAATTAATAGCATCATCTAGTAATAATATGATTGACGTTCATATTTCATCACTTTCATTGATGATTTCATGCTTTTAAGTTATTATTTAATCTCTTATAAATCTGAAGCATTGGACTCCTTCAATTTTTTTAGGTTTGCTGAGAATCAAATAGACAAAAGGATAAAAGTATTAAGAACATATCAGGACTGTGAATATCTTTTTTGATCAGTTTAAAGAATTATGTGATAAAAAGGCATTCTAGAAAACTAACTATTCGTTGAACTCTGCAGGAAAATGGTGTTGCAGAAAGAAGGAATAAAACTATCATATTGTTAGATCTACGATGGCTTAAGCAAGCTAACCCATTTATATTGAGAATATGTGTTACTTTCTGCTACATGTCTACGTAACTATGTACCTTCAAAATCAATAACTTTCACCCCATATGAATTTTGGAGAGGCAGGAAACCCGAACTAAGTAAAATTGCGATCTTAGGGGTAAGCAACTTATGTTCACAATTCCTCTCATAAACATGGTAAACTTGGACAAAGAGGTTATAAGTCTATTTGTATAAGATATTCTAAACACTCTAAATGATATGTGCTAATTGGTGAACAATTCGATGAAAGTTTTATGAAATTTGAATCAACAGATGCCACATTTTTTAGTGAATGAATTTTTTAGCAAAAGAGAAGCAAGTCAAGATCTCAGTTTGTATGAGATAAAAGATCTTGACACTAATGTTACTATGGATCCTAAATCTAAAATAAATGAGAATATCTCTCATATTCTTAATCCAAGAGGTTGTAACATTTTGACCAATGATAATGATTTACAAGAAGATTATTTACATAGAAGTACTAGTAAAAGTATTCCTCATTGATGTCTTGAATTGAGGGAGAATCTTCTCCACATGATGAAGGAGATCCAAGAACTATACAAGAGACTCTTTAATCAGCTATAAAAGATCATTGGTTAAAGACAATGGAAGAAAAAATGGAGTCAATGAGAGCAAACCATGTTTTGAGACTTGGTAGATCTTCTACCAAGGCTAAAGTAATTGGGAACAAATAGACTATCAAACCTAAACACAAAAAGGATGAATCTATAGAAAGACATAAGGCACGTTTAGTAGCTAAGGGTTACACTCAATAAGAAGGAATAGACTATGAGAAAACATTTTTCACGTGTAGTTAGGTTTGCCTCTATACGTCTAATATTAGCCATCATTGCCCAGTTTGATTACGAAATACACTAGATGGATGTAAGAACTACTTTCGTGAATGGGAAACTAGATGAAGAAATTTATATGCCACAACTTGGCAATTTTGGTGCAAAAGGCTGAGAGCACAAAGTATGTAAGCTCTTAAGATCAATATATGGCATAAAACAATCACCTAGACAGTGGTTTCTTAGGTTTCATAGAGCCATAACCTCTTATGGTTTTATGATGATCGACGGAGGCTATTGTGTTTACATCAAACATGTTGAGGGTAGTATTATAACTCTATCATTATATGTAGATGATATCTTTTCAGGTGTGAATGATAAAATATTTGTTGTTACATTAAAGAGTGATTCTCTTCTCAATTGAAGTTCAATTCGTTCTTTCTTTCTCCTTTTTTTCTTTGATAAGAAATCTGATATTTTTGTATTAAACAAAAAAGATATACAAAGATATACAGAGAGAGGGGACGAGAAATCCACCAGCCACCAAGGAAATCTATTCAGTAAGAATTCCAATCCGAAAGAACCCAAAATCGAGGAGTGACACACGAAACTATTTTGTGGCATATGCCCACAGAGGTTACAAAATGAACACTTGACCAATTAGAATCAAGATCATTCAAATTATCCTAAACAAAATCTTCCTTCCTCTCCAAATCTTCCACAAAAGGCCTAAAACTGTGGATGGTCAGAAAACTCTTCCTTTCTTGCCAAGACGGTAGCGATTGCCGCCATCTCATAAAAAATGCTCACAACGGGGAAGGCAGTGTCAAGCCAGGCTTCAAAGATTGAAACAAATTACTTCACAGCTTAGAAGCTAAGTGACGATGAAGAAAGAGATGATACATATATTCCCTAACTAAAGATACATCTATTGGGCCAAATGACCATATAAGGGAATCTCTTTTGCACCATAGGAAGAAAAGTGATAAATAGTTCAGTACATTAGGAGATGGATTTCTAGGGGCTTCTATGAGATTTCCTTACCACCACCCTTGAATCCAAACCGTTCTCTTGTCTTCCGTACATGCTGATGAACGATGATAATTGAATGTCAAAAGATTCCTCCTCCAAGAGAATGTCCATAACCATTTCCCAAGAAGAGCTAAGTCATGCAACATTGTAAAGGAAAAACTCTTCGCACTCAAAAAAAGGAATTGAATAAATTAAAGAGAGAGAATTAACAAAAACAATATGAATAATTGCTTTATTGAAGATTGAATGAATTTGATTTACAATTAACTCCTATTCATAAGCTTTTCATTGATCACAAAATCTAATCTAATCCCCCAAAAATGAAATTATAAGAATATTATCCTAAAATCAAGTTTATCAATATTAACAACTAAATTGACTTTAGTCGTTCGATTGAATCAACGGACTTGACTAATATTTCCTGGTATGCCACGATGACAAGCTTAGTGCTTTCTTCTTATTGGTCTTCCTTTGTACACATGGCTTAATAGAGAATTTATGTCTGCTCATTTTTCCCTATTTTATTTGGTGTAACTCAGTGAAACCAATACACAACAATACGTTAGAAAACGTCTTGAAAGAAAAAGTCACATCATTTCTTCTTTTCCATTGTGACTCGTTTCAATTATTATTCCACGCTTTTTGACACACAGTGTCCTTTCATTTACCCGATGTCAACAGCGACGCCGTTATTCTTTTTTGTCAACATGGCTTCCCGTTCTCGGGAATGCGTGTCACAGTCCTGAACTTCTGATTTTGGCAGGATATGCCCATTTTTCCTGCCATCTATCACCCCCTTGTTCGTCAGTAGCTACAACGGCTCACTTTTCTACACCTTGTCAATCACGCCTTTTCATGATCGAGTACCTGTGAACGTCGCTTCGTTTCTCCCATTTCAAAATTCATGATTTCGTTTACAATATTATTTGGCGTCTGCGGCCTATTTTAAGACCATTTTCCTCTTTTTTTCTTCATCTCGTCTTCTTCTTCTTCTCTATGGGTCTTTCTTTTGTTATTACTTTAGTGCAATGGAAGACAAAACCATTTTCAAGCGTCCGGTTCTCCTACTTAGGACTCAGGTTGAGTGTAGGCAGGTTATGGCTTCTCATCAAGAAGCTTTTCCCCCTGACGTTCTTTGTGCGCTTGGAGAGAGTTTTTCATACCAACTCACCCTTAGTCCATTGTACGTATCTTTAGGCCTTAAACTCTCATTTTCTCCTTTCTTCCATGAGTTTTTCTCTATATTCATCCTTGCTCCTCCTCAGTACAACCCAAGTTCCTATAGTGTGCTTCTCTGCTTTGAGGTCATGAATAGAAGATATAACTTAGATTTAGGCGTAGAAGAAATTCATCATTGTTATACAATCAAAAGTTGAGATGAGAGCTACTACCTTGCCCCTCTCCCGTCAGAAAAGAGAGGGCCATTGATAACCGAGATTCTGAAAGGAGATAAAGGCTGGGAATGAGATACTATTTTAATTGGCGAGAACTGGGATGGTGATGCTGCTGGAAATTCCCAGGAGATGGGTAATATTTAGTCAGTTGTCGGAGCTCCGGTTCCGTAATTTTTCTTTAATTTCTTTCTCTTACTTTTTTTTGTCATTTCTCTGTTTGCTAACGAATCTCCTTCTTTTGCAGATTATTAGAAAAATAAGAAACTTATTGCATCAAGGGAAATCAACAAAAAGATAAATGTTGCTTACCGTTGCCTAGAACGAAGGTGGTACGAACTCATTGAGCCGAGGAAAGAGGCGAATGTTACTTTTGTCCCCGCTTCTGCTCCCGTCGCATCAACGTCTGCTCCATCATCATCTCCTTTACCGTTTCTAGCATCTCCATTTCTACTAACACTAAGCAAGAAGAAGAAGAAGAATGTGACAATCTGATCTGAAGATTTACTATGATTGTCGATATGTCAAAGCGTCATCCCAGTAACCTATTTAGAAATATTGAGGATGAGAGAAACGTCCACCAGGGAACGGACACATCCGGTTTCATCTCAAGCTGCTCCTTCTTCTCCTACTCCTCACGCTCCCCCTGCTCTCTCTTCCTCATGTCATCTAAGACGAGGTCCCCCAGCACCCTTATTGAACCCTCCTCCACCTTCCCCACCAATAACTCAAAGGGAATCAGTCCTCGCATCTTCTTCCGGTTCTTAAGGGAGGGCTGACAATTCTACTCTCTAGAAGTAGAGGTGGTTCTCAAGTGCTCCACCCGTTCCACCCATAGCGCTTCGTGACTTCCAGTCTAAGATGGATGCAATAGCAGCCCGCAACATGACTGTAGGCAACCAACTTTATTCTCTGAGTCATGGTCTAATGAAGGTACAAGTCTTTTTTCCCTTTTTATTTTCTTCTTCATTTTCTTTTCCTGTTTATCATAATACTCTCCAAGAATAATATCTTTCCAACGAGCATACTATGGCCAACTGGAAGCAGGAAATCACCAGATGCTGGGTCATTTCTTACCGTCTTCTGACTGAGAATGAACAGTTGAAGAGAAATGAAACTAAACTCCAAGGAGTCGTGGAAAGTTTTGCCTAGGACGCAGCCGCAATAGTCGATGAGTGTCTGAAGCTTGAAGATTTCATGAAGGCGGCCAAAGAGTTTCTGGAGGTATCTGAGAAGTCTTTGGCTGCATCTAAAGAAAGACTGGCAGCAACTAAACTGGCCAAGACTCAAGTTGAAAAGAGGGAGAGGCAGACGAGGGATGAATATCACGCCTTTTTTGAAAAGGCCGAGAAGATGGTTTATAGTGCAGGCATAGGCTATAAAGATGGTTTTGTGAAGGCTCCTTCCCAAATGCCTCTATGTGATGTTTCTCTAGAGACACAGGCTGAGATAAATGCAACTACGTAAAATATCATGGCCAATACTTCTGTTGTCGAGGTCACTGTTGATGAAGAGGAAGCTTTGTCGATTTCTTATCTTTTTGTAGTTTGTGCTTTCTATTTCTGTGCGGTATTTTTCTTTTCCTGTAAAATCAATCATTGTAATTTTCAACTACTATCAATAAAATGATCTTTTTTGTTCTCCAACACACATTGTATTTTGTAGAATTTTCATTTTGAATTTCCCTTGTCTTTTCTTTTTTCCTTTTCTCCTCTTTCTTTTTTCAATAATATTCGTTGTACATGTTCAGAATGTTCTTCAATTCATCATCTGAGCAGGCTTATATTTTAGGATGTTTATTTCTTTTGGTATTTGCGAACACCAGTTTACTAGGACTTGAGCTTTTTCAAGCCTAAGGGTCCTGTTTCCTTCTGAAGACGATGTCCATAAACAACAATCTCCAAGGACCTAAGCTTTTTCAAGCTCAAATGGCCTATTTTCTTCTAAGAACAATGTTCGTAGATACTCCCAAGGACATAAGCTTTTCACAAAGCTCATGGGCATTATATTTCCTTCCAATCCTGAAAAAATAAGATGACACCAAATTTTACGTAGAAACCCCTTAACGGGAAAAAAACCACAAGATAATTTAGTTTTATAACAGGAAAGGGGAAATCATACATAATATTTACATAAATGTAAGGCATTCTAAGGTTTGGATAAGTCACTCTCCACACTTGTCACAAATAGTAATATCTGTTTCCTACATTTATCTTGATGATGAATGGCCCTTCCCAATTTGGTCCTAGTTTGCCTTCATTAATTTGGAAGATCCTTTTGAGTACGAGATTCCCGACCTAAAATTGTCATTTTCTCACTCTTTTTTAAAACTATTTCCTTCTCTTCTTATTGTAGATCGCCATTCTCACCAAAGCTTCCTCCCGTCTTTCCTCCAATAGGTTTAGGTTTTCCGTCCTTCGTTCCATATTTATGACCTCGTCAATAGTTGACCTTATTGTGGAGCATCCAATTTTGACTGGTATGACAGCTTTTGCCCCTTATGCGAGGTCGAAAGGCGTTTCACCTGTGGGTTCCCAATGTGTTGTTCTGTAAGCCCAGAGGACGGATGGTAGTTCCTCAACCGACTTCCCCTTGGTAGTTTCTAGCAACTTCTTTAGGTTGTCAAGAATTGATCTGTTTGATCTTTCCGCTTGCTCGTTGCCTTGTGGGTAATAAGGTGTTGACAACTTGTTTTTTATATGGAGCCCTTCATAAAAGTTCTTTACTTGGCTACCAGTGAATTGTATTTCATTATCAGAGACGAGCGTCTTGGGAACTCCGTACCGACAAACAATATTCTTTCACAAAAATTGTCTTACCTCCTCTTCCCTTACTCTTGCTAAAGCTTATGCTTCAATCCATTTGGTGAAATAGTCGGTTGCAACTAGAAAAATCTCTTCTAGGAAGGAGCCATCGGTAGTGGTCTGACTATATCAATCCCTCATTGCATTAACGACCACAGATTTATCAACGTCTTCAACTCTTCAGGTACCATCCTTTGAACGTAAGCATACCACTGACATTTTTCGCACCTTTTTATGAATGATATCTCTTCTTCATGACTTTTGTCTAGTATTACCCTTCATTTAATAATTATTGGCCAAAGCCCTTCCACCTGAATGGTTTCCGCAAATACCTTTGTGTACTTCTGCTAGTATGCTTGGCCACCGTTGTTGAAAGACATTTGAGATATGGACCTAAAAGAGACCTTATGTATAATTTCCCATCAATTGAATGGTACATTTCACTCCATTAATGAAACTTTCAATCTTCCATTTTTTTGGTCGGGAGATCTCTGCCAGGAAGATAACGGACAATTCCCTCCCGCCAATCATTCCTGCCGTCACCCGTTGTGATTTCAGCCGTTACTAGTATGGGTATCTTCATGCTAGGCTCACTTAAGTATTCAAAAGAAATTGTTCTTTTGAAGGGGAATAGCACTCATAATCCCAAGTTGGCAAGAGCTCATGCTCTAGAGTTTTTCGTTCTTAGTACTGGAGTGATCTTATAGCTTTTGAACAATTGTAACATCTCCTTGGTATATTGTAAATACTCTGCCATTCTTCTATCTTAGGCGTTGTATTTTCCTGAGATCTGATTAGCAACTAACATCAAATCGCAAAAACTTTTAACGTTTGTTACCTTAAATTCGTGCATGAGGTGTAGTTTACAAACAGCGTCTGCTTCGTTGTTAGCTGCTTGAAAACCAAAGGATAATGCTTGTTCAAAAGTTTCACCGTATGGCGTTTGGACTACGACTCTCGTTCCTGCCCCCCGATGATTGGAGGCTTCATCTACGAATAAATTCCTGACGTCCACTTAGTTTCGTTGTCATAAAATCATGTGCCTATCTTCATAAGTGAATTCGACAATAAAATCTGCCAGAACATGTGCCTTTATTGCAGTCTGTGACACGTATCAGATGTCATGTCCTCCAAGCTCCATTGATCACTTGGCGAGCCTTCCAGTCATCTCCGGGGAATGAAGAAGACTCCTCATGGGGAATTCTGTTACCACATTGATCGTATGCGCCTGAAAGTAATGCCTTAACCTCCTTGCTGCAACAATTAATGCCAGTACCAGTTTTTCCATCTTCCCATATCTAGTTTCCGTGGCCACGAGACTTTTTCTAACAAAATAGACCGACTTTTGATATTCACCTTCCACACTAATCAATGTCGCACTAACAATCGTTTCCAAAACTGAGATAAAAAAAAATTCTTCGCCAGGTAATGGCTTAGATAGCAGTGAGGGAGAGGCTAGGTACTACTTAATCTTTTGCAACTCTTTTCACATTACTTGTCTCATCGTTGTTAAGAATTATTTCTGAGCTTGGTGAAAAATGGTCTACATTTTTCGGTTGACCTTACCAAGAATCTATTCAATGCAACCAATTTTTCCGTTAAACTATGGATCTCCTTCTTCGTATGCGGTGACTTGATCCCCATAATTGCTTTGATTGGATCAGGATTGACCTTTATTCATTTGCTATTAACTAGGTGTCCAAGAATTTTTCCTACTGCCACTCTGAAAGTACATTTTGGGTTCAACTTCATGACACTCTATCTTAGGGTAAATAAATCCTCCTTCAGGTCTCCGATGTGGCCTACTCTTCTCTCTATTTTTACGAGCTTGTCATCAACTTAAGCTTCCATTTGTTTTTCTAATTTGTTTATGATAAATTTTATTGACCAACTGCCGGTACGTTGCCCCTTCATTTTTTAAACCGAATGGCATTACAGTATAGCAAAATGTCCCAAAATCAGTAATAAAAGATGTTTTCTTTTGATCATATTAGAACATTTTCACCTGATTATATCTGGAGTATGCATCCATGAAGCTCAGGAGGTCGTGTTTAAATGTCACGACCACCATCTAGTCTATTCTTGGCAAAACGTAATAGTCCTTCAGACAAGCTTTATTTAGATCTATGAAGTCCACACAGATTCTCTATTTTCCACTCTTCTTTTTTATCATAACAACGTTTGCCGACCACTCAGGATAGCTGAATTCTCTTATGAACCTGGCTTCGAGCAACTTCTCCACCTCCTCTTTAATGGTCATTTTTCTTTCGAGTGTGAAAGATCATATTTCTACTTTACAGGTTTCACCAAAAGAATCCTTATTTAATTATGACAAATTATCTTTTCATCAATACCTCGTATTTCCGCTGTAGTGGGGGCAAAAATGTAAGCATTCTCTATTTCAGTCAGTTCCACACCTATTGTTGTCGTTTTCCCATTTCTGAGGTCTACGAATTCAATTATACTTCTGGCCTCATATCTCGAGTTACTCTCACCTGGTTCATCTTTATTTAGTTGCTATTGCTCAGCTTTTTCTTTCTTGTTGTTACGAACGTGCGCTTCCTTCTTCTTTGTTTAATCAAGTGTCGTCACTGTGTAGTAACAGGCCAATGCTGGATCTCTCTTAAAGGTATGTATTCCTTGCGGTGACGGATACTTCAGTGTCTGGTAATAAGTAGAGGGGACAACCCTTATTTTGTGGAATCCACATCCTTCCCATAATCATTTTGTAGAGTGACGGTGTGCTGATGACTACAAAATCTCTAATATGGTTGAACGAGTCTGCATGCAGAGGAAGCGGCAGAGTCCCTTTAGAGTATGTTATGGTTCCATTGAAACCAATGAGCGGTTACTCAGCACTATGGAGCTTTGGTACGTCTATCGCCATCTTTTCAAGTGTCGAACGATGTAGTATGTTGACGACACTCCCATCATCAATCAGAACCCTCCATAATAAACCGTTATCGATCTGAACGGTGATTACCAGTTCTTCATTGTGACCATCATACTGGTCATTTTCCTTATAAAAAATGATTGGTACACTGTCACTTGTTCCTTCTGTATCGTTGTTCACCTCAAGGGATGGTTTCTTGCAATAGATCTTCCTCTCTTTTCTCAAGGCTCCTCCAAATTATGTCAGAGCAATAATTGTATCCACAATCCTTACTGGTTCCTTTTCCCTGAGGTTCTATTCATTTCTATCCTTTCGGGGTTGATCCCTTCTTAAAATGAATTATTTCAGATGTCCCTCTTACACAAGTCTCTCAATGTAGTATTTCAATTTGTAACAGTCTCTAGTTTGATGGCCAACACTCCAATGGTAGTGGAAAAATTTATCTTTGTCTCTTTCATTTGACTCCCTTGCAAGTGGAGGTGCCCGCCTTAGCTAGGGTTTGTCCTTGATGATTTTGAGAATTTGATTTACCGAGATAGTCATGGGCTGTAGATTTTTTCGTAGCGGTGAACCCCGCCAGCTAGCCTCAGGTTTTTCTCAATATCATTCCTTCTCTCTTTATCCTTCTTTTCTGTTCTATCGATCCTGCATTTTCCCATTCTCGAGTTTTCATCATCTCGGCACTACCCAGACTCCTTTGTTCCATTAACTTCTACATACTCTTCTTTTCTTCCTCTATAGTTATGTACGTTTGCACATGCAAGAAAGTTCCCGCCATCGTGAGTGGTTTATTTTTGGACAGATCCATAAACAAATGTGAGTCTGGGTCTAGACCTCGTCTGAATACTAGTCTTATCACACGGTCACCACAGTTCTTTACTTTTGACATCTTATCTTTGAAACGGTGAGTATAATCACGTAACGACTCACCTTTTCTGATTGCAATTGTTAACAGGTACTCCGAATCTTCCATCATCATCTGGTAAGTGACATACTATTCCAAGAACACATAAGACATTCTAGCAAAATTATCAATTGCACTTTGGGGTAAAGAATGATATCACTTTAGTGCATTGTCGTCCAAACTTGTTGAAAACATTATGCGCATTATCTCATTCTCATGCTGATACAGTGCCACCACTTGTGTGAAACTGCGCAGATGATCTACTAGATCCATTTAACCTTCATATTATTTGAACTTAGGAGAAATGAACTTTTTTAGTACAGGGGCCGCCAAAATTTCTGGGAAAAAGGAGATCGAGTCAGCATCTCACAATCCGTTAGCCCAGCAACTCCCAACTTCCTCATTTCTAGCATCTTCCTTTCTAACATCTTCTTTACTACCCGTTCTATCATCAGTTCGGCCGGACCGTTCTCACCCCTGCCTCTTTTCTATAGTCCCGAGATGTGACTTATGTTTTCTCATGACAGACATTTTGACTAGTGCCAAGATTAGGCTGCTTAGTGACATGTTCCCTCTGTTCCTCATTTTGATGATATTCTTCCTCCCGTTCTCTCGCCATAGTCCTTCGGCTTGCTTCTACCCTCGTCTCCGCCATATTTCATTGTAGTGTATCAATCTAATCTTGCACAGCCTACCACGCGCTTCGCTGTTGCAGTGCTACATGCCCTGCATCCCAGTCAAGATAGTTTGGATCATGATTTGTACTCCTATGGGTTGTGCAGGTGGATTTGCGCGAATTATGGCAGTGTTGGCATCGTTTCCCGTTTTCCTTGCAGCGTGCAATCTCGTGTGAGGCATTTTGGACTATGATCTCGAGTTAATTCTCAGCTCTCAATGAAAATACCAAATGTAAAGGAAATTGTTCACACTCAAAAATAAGGAATTGAATTAATTAAAGAGAGAGAATTAACAAAAACAATGTGAATAATTGCTCTCTTGAATATTGAATGAATTTAATTTACAATTAGCTACTATTTCTAGGCTTCCCATTCATCACAAAATATATACAAATCCTCCAAAAAATGAAATTATCATAATATTCTCCTAAAATCAAGTTTATCAATATTAACAACTAAATTGACTTCAGCCATCCGATTGAATAAACACTCTTGACTGATATTTCATGGTTTACTACGATAGCATGCTTAGTGCTTTCTTCTGACTGGTCTTCCTTTGTATACATGGCCTAATGGAGAATTTATGTTCGCTCAACACTATTCTCAAAGACCAAACTTCCCTATTGGGCGTTTGTACACCGTATTCCAGTTGATCAAATGAGAACCACCACCCTCTTTGTAATATCCCGACCATTCGTAAATGGGCATTTTTGTAAAATTGATTTAAAAAATAAAATGATTTTAAAAAGTGATTATTTGTAATTTTGGTAAAATAATTTTATTTATATATGGTTTAGTTTAAAATTCAATTATTCAATTTTAAAAGAGTTTTAATTTATATTATAAAATTTTAGCTCACTCACACTATATGCTTATGTATACCCTGGTATCACCCTAATCCTATTTTATCTTTGATTAGGCATTCTCAACCCTCAATTGAAAATCACTCACACTACATGCACATACACCCTAAACCAACCTTTAACCTATTATATATATATATATTCCAAAACAACAATTCTTCTCTAGCAGCCCTCTCCTCCGTCTCGCAGCCTCTCCTCCGTCTCGCAGCCTCTCCTCCCCCGCGCAGCCACTTGCAGGTCAGCAACTATTCTCCTTCGTTGGTCTCTCTCTAATTGAATTTGGGTAATCTTCTTCTCTTTCTCTCTCTGTTTTTGTCTCTCTTTCTCTTTCTCTCTCTGTTTTTGTCTCTCTCTCTCTCTCTCTCTCTCTCTCATCCTTGCTTCGTCTTCCTCTCCCTGTTTCTTCCCCTCTCTGTTTTTCTCTTCTATTTTCCTCTGCTTCTCTGTAACCCTTTGTTGCTCTCCCTCCCTCCCTCTTTGTTTCTTTCGCCTTCTCATTTTCTCTTTCTCTCGTTTTCTCTTTCTCTCTCACTCTTTCTGCATCTTTCTTCTTTCTCTCTCTCTCTCTCCATTTGCTTCTGCCATCACTGGTGGTTTATCACCGAGGCCCTCTTTCCCCTTACCTCTGTTTCCCTTTCTCTCGCCCTCTGTTTCTCTCTCTATCTCTGTCTCTCTCTACTTCTGTTTTCATCCCTCTCTCTCTTCCCTTCTCAGTTTCCTTCACTGTTTCTCTTCCTCTCTTTGTTTCTCTCTCCTTCTCATATTCTCTCTCTCTTCCCCTCCCTGTTTCTCGTGCTTTCTATTCTGCAACTGGGTCTTGCACCTAGTTGCTCTGTCCTAAACCGGTTCATCACGAACCGAATCAGTTCAGTTTACTCAGACCGGTCTGAACCGGTCCATCAGATAAAATCGAACCGGACCGGTATGAAAAAGCCCAGTCTGAACCATTGACCTGAAGCTTTATCTTTTGACTCTGAACCCGAAATATTATTTTCTGACCTCGTTCTGACTGTTTTGCACTCTTTTAATTAAATCTATATTTTCTATTTAAGGATATTCAAAATGCGTTAATATTGTTTTATTTCTAAACAATTAAGTAATTATATTTTTTTGGATTTCAGGTCATTAATTGTTTAATTCATTCTTCCGCTTCAGGTAAGTGGGCTTACATAATGGTATGACTCCCGTTGTTATAAATGTATATGCTTTGTATATATGAATTTATATCGTAATGTGACCCACGTGTGAATATATATATATATATATATATATGCTTGTGTAAGTGAATTTAGATTGTAATGTGACTCACGTGTGATAAATGTAATATGTGTTATTCTCATCAGCTTTAATTGTTTATAAGCATGTTACGCTCATATATATATATATATATTGTGTAAATTGACTTATATAACGATGTGATTCTGATATTATAATCGTATCATGTATTTATTATCTGTTTAACCATTTTTCGATAATTATTATACTTCGTTAACACTTTGATAATTGATTACTGTTCAGTTATAAATGTGATTATCATGAGATAAATGTCTGAGTACGACTGATTTTGCGCAGTATGTTATCATGTTTGATTCTGTTATATGTATCAGTATGCATAATCTGATTAATTATTATCATACGTTGGATTCTACAAGTTATAAGGTTAATTCATTCAAGTGGTAATTAAGCTAATATTAACTTAAGCATGACCTTTAGTTAACAAGAAATCAGGACTGTTCACGTTATGTTCTGTTAAACGAATGGGGTGTCATCTGTTCATGCTTTCATCACACTTAGGGTGTCATTTGTTCATGTTTTGGTCATTGATTGGGTGTCATCTGTAAATGTTTTCCGTCACTCATGAGGTGCCATCTCTTCACATTTTTCGTCACCTATGAGTGCCATCTGTTCTATTGCCCAATAAGTGTCATCTGTTTCATCGCCCGATGTGTGCAATCTGTTTCATCGCCCAATTCGTCACGATGTGTTTCAGTTAACGTATGGTCAGTTCTGATTAAGTTGTTAACTAGAGGATATGACAAGCCAAGATATGATTAGGATTGTTAAATGATTCTGTTTTAGACACGTGTTATCTACGTGTTATGTTAAGTCATGTCATAATCAAGTACGTTACTTTATTTCATTTATGTTATATGTCAAGTTCAATTATGTTATGTCATGATCAAGTACGTTACTTTATTTCATTTATGTTATATGTCAAGTTCAGTTATATTATGTCATGATTGCATTTATGACATGTGGATACATGTTATTATGTGAGTTTACTTACTAAGTATTTTAAAATACTCATTCCCCCACAGTTATTTATTATGCAGGTAATGATGGCGAGTAGCATGAGTAAGAGACTGCCATAACTTGTTGGATCAGAGGAATTTATGTTTTCAGTTTATGATTTGATTTAAAACTTAGGAAAACCTCTTCTGTTAAACTTAGTTATTCAAGTAGTTTATTTTACGATATGATTTTCTACGAATTATGATGAGTGAAAGTTTCATGGATTATGGATTTCAAGTTTTGACGTTATTTCAGAATTTAATTCAGTTTTTCGAAGTTTTATTAATTATGCATTTAAGACACTTTATCGCTTCTGCTATTTTATGATTAAGATTCCGATCATGGATAAGTTTAATGCTTCGGCTATTTAAGGTCAGGGTTTTTCCCATCATAGGTAAATTACGAATTTTCAATTTGGGAATTTTCTCAAAATTAGGGTTTATTTCAAATTGGAGATTTTAAAATTATGAAATTACACGTATTCTTAACCCTCGGGTATCGGAGCGTTACACTCTTCCCCCCTCAACAACGCATTTCCACAAAAATTAGCTCACAAGCTTCTCAATTTTCACAGCGGTCATTTTTTGTAGTTTTAAAATAGACATAAATTAGGTCAGAAGCATTGAAAGAACTGCTTGAAGGAGAGTGAGTCACCCTCCTTTTCAAAGATAAGCTCTACTCCATTTTGACAAAAGCTTGCTAACTTTATTCACCACCGGAGCCCAAAACAAATCAGAGTTGTGATTGTTCCTAAAAGGAAGACCGAGATAAGACATAGACGACGTGCTGAGCAATTCGTACCCTCTATAGAACTCTAACCCATATCTTGAAGCCCATAAATGATCTAAAATTTTTTTTGAGGATTTTGTAAATTAGTGCCATCAGCAAATTGTTGTGTGACAGGAGCCCCCCACTATAATACCTTGGGTTCTCAAACTCTTACTGGGTTTTTGGGTAACTATAAGTCATTTATGAATATAAACTATAAATTTCTATCATTTGATGTTGTTGACCATTATTTGTGCAATGATGAAAGACAGTAGGTTGATTGATGGTTCATAATCCTTAGTAAGTCCTCTTATTAACTTTTACATGGGTGAACTGTCTAGGAGAGGATGGCCAGAGGGATCCTGAAAATTTCAAGTTAGGGTTCTTACACTGAATTTCTTCTAATACCTTTTTTTTAATGATGTGAAGAAGTACATGGGCGAGTTGGGATGCCATTTTGAAGTTTATCGAAATGATGAGTTGACCGTGGAGGAACTAAGGGGGTAAAATTTCTATGTTATCACTAATTGTTTGTAACTATTCCACACTCTGGAATGGACTTGATACTTATACATCCAGTAACATGATGAATTTTGTTTGCACAAGTTATAGGAAAAACCCAAGAGGAGTGCTTATATCGCCAGGGCCTGGTAAGTATTCGGCACCATAATTCGTTAGAGCCCAGTACACTGCTTAAACGAAAATCTGTAATAATAATGTTATCCATATTCATAGGCACACCTCAGGATTCTGGAATATCATTGCAAACAGTATTGGAACTCAGACCTGTCTTTCCTATCATTGCAGTGCATCGGAGAGGCTTTTGGAGGTGAGTTTTCATCTTATATTAGGTCTGTGAGCTCGAATGTATTGATCAATGATTTATGTCATTGATCGTAGAAAAAACCACTATGCGCTGTCCTTTTTTTCCTTATGTGGACCTCTTTGTCTTAGACATTTTTACAACATGTCCATTTATACAAGGTAAGAACTGGAAACAAAGTGAAGTGCGGGATCTTATTATTTTACTTCTGCTGAAATAAACACTTAATTGGGGTTTGCATCTTATGGCACTACAGGGTGTATATGCAAGGGTGACGTGGATAAGTAAGAGAGTGGTCTAATCCTTCGCAAGTAATCGAAATAACGCTTGAGAATGCCAAAGATAACGCCGGAAGTTCAAGGGGAGCACTCCAAACACTCAAGGGTGGTGACAAAATACTCTCAAAGGAAAATTACGCTTTCGCTCTCTCTAAGGAAGGGAGAGAAATGAGAGTCTTTCTCTTTAGGATTATTTCTATTTTCTTCAAAATGAAGGAGAGGCCCTCCTTTCATAGGTGACAAAAAAGGGGGGATCATTTTAAGTAATCTCTTTGATTAGTTACAAGCTCACATATCCAAGCATGCCACCTCAGCTAATTAATCACGCTGAGGTGGACAAGAGGAGCATCTCTCACGTGTACCAATCAGAGGATGTCACGTGGGTCTCGTGGAGTGACCATGATCTAGGGGGAATACGCCTAGTCGATGGGGCTCAAGGGTAGTATTAACCCAATATCTCATCTCAAAGAGATCTCTTAAGACTAAATCCTCTCTCTAAGGTGAGAGGGTAGCACATCCTTAATGTTCAATGTGGTATATTGAAAGAGGTATCTCATTTCCAATACGATGTAGCCTCACCCCTAATCCTACCAGTCTACAGCTTCTTAAGCGTTCCCATGCAACTATACATGTACTCAAGTCTTTGTCATTTGACATAGTGGTTGGTGAAGTGATAACACGTTGTAATAGGATATCAATACGTCTTGTTTGAAGTGCGTTATTGTTGTCTTCGAGTTATATTACGAAGGTGATCCAGGCATCCCCATCGTACACCCATGGGGCAGCATTCTATGGTACTACCATGGGGACAGCACCCCATGGGTACCTTAGGGGCGGCACCTATAGGTGCTATCTCAGAGGCGGCACCCCATGGTACTACCATAGGGACAGCACCTAATGGGTACCTCATGGGCGGCACCCATTAGTGCTACCTCAAAGACAGCACCCCATGGTGCTTCCATATAGGAGGCATTCAGATACGCCGTAAGAGTTACACTTCGCGATGAGTCAATGTCGAGTCAACTCTCATGTACATTTAATCCTCTATGCAAGCACGATGAGAAGTTAATCAGCCTTGTACACAATTTCTTCTATATAGTAATCGATCATAACATCAAGTCCACGGTCCTATGCTCGCCTCTATTACATGATGTACGTGGAATGAATCGATCTGTTATGCCCAATATGCCTTCTTTATATGATGTAGCCATCTCTTTGTCTTAAGGTTCAATGAACCTAGACGAACTTCATAATGGGTCAAATTTAAAAAAAAAATATGAAATTTTGGAATGTGAGGAGTCCCCTCTCCCTTCTCCCCCTATATAAAGAGTCTCCAAAATAAACAATCTCATTCAGTGCCCTAAATGAGGGAGCTAAAGGTCTCGTAATGGAACTGAGTGGTGGTGTGCCTCCGCTGGAGGTTGATGGGGGGGGGGGATTTTCCATCGTTGAGGTAGGGAGAGGGAGTATCGCCACTGATGTTGAGGCATCTCTTGGGATGTCTCCGTTGGGGGGGATTTTCCACCGTTGAGGTACGAGCATTGAGATACTGCCACTGAGGTTGGGGCGTTGACATACCACCACTAGTGTAAGGGCGTTGAGATGTCGCCGCTGAAGTGGGGACTCTAGTGTGCTGCCTCTGACTTCTTAAATGTCGCCCCTAACCCTTAGATGCCTACATTGACCAATGGAAGCCATCCTTAGGCTATTATGCCACCCTTGAGGCGACGATGACTTATATGCCACCCTTAAGGTGGCCATGGCGAGTGTAACTTATCGAGTTCCATCGAGTGGAGCACCAATATTTTTATGATTGATATATACCTTAGTCTAACTAAGTCTCTTATTTTATTTACAGATCTTTCTCTCACGGACCATCAACGAGTCGTCATGTGAACTAACAGGAGTTAAGCCCTCTGTCTTGTATTTCCATCTTCAGGTGAGTGAAGTACTCATTATTATACTTAGAAATTTTACAAGTAGGATGTCTCTGAAATATTATTTACCTTAGAATATTTCACATCATGAATTCTTACAGAAAAATTCCTCCGTTGAAGAGTACTAAGAACACGCCTTCCTCATAGGAAAAAATTTCAACTTGCCTCTGTCGAAGAGAGCTATCAACATGCTCCCCTATAGGGTATTCACAATATGCTTCCCCCTTAGGGAAAATTTTGAAAATTTGCCACCATTGAACAGAACCATCAACGTTTCTTCCCTATAGGGTATTTGTAATATGCTTCCCCCTTAGGAAAATTTTCAAAAAGTTACCTCCATTGAACAGAACCATCAACATGTCTTTCGTATAGGGTATTTGTATTATGTCCCTCCCATAGGGTATTCATGCTTTGGGAACCCCCTCGAGAGCTTTAACTTATCGACTTCAATTGTATCTGTGTTTCTTACTTGTAACATGCATTCTCCTATTTTACAGGTCTTTGTTCAAACACTTGGCTCCTCGGTTCCGCCTAAACCATGGTCCACAATGAAGCCTATCGCTGACCGCGTGGTAATAGTCTGTCAAAGTCGGTTGAGGGGGAGGCTAGTTCTGAAGTATTGATGGAAGAGGAAGGCAAGCAGGCTGAGTATTTCAAGCTTGAACAAGTGTCATTCCTCGCGAATGCTCGTGGTGATTTTTTGACCTCCTACATTGACTTGGGGAGTCATTGCAAACCGGCTGTTGGCTGGGAGGATTAGTGTATATACATATTTTTTTATCGTGAGTATGTCAACTTGTAAAAGAAAGTCAGAGTTCTAGAAGCGTTAGAGGTGGTGTCCAGATTGTCAATCTAGCGTGACACCCATCTAATCCATACATTACTTCACCGTTGGTAAAACTTCTCACACATTTTCATTGCCGCTTGGAAGGAGATGAAGTTGTTTCATCTAAATTTGGATTGGTTGAAACCCACCATTCGTAGCTTCCGGCGGATGCACCGGCGATTGGCAATGGAGGTATACATAGAACATCTAGAGGAGCAGCGTCGCTATAAAAAAGAACGAGTGCTTATGGTAAAGGCTAAGATAGCGGACTTAGATGTGGAGATCAATGAGCATCATCAACTCCAAGAGAAGAGCACTGCCATCAGCCTCGACTCTGAGGAGCTTGTAGCGGGAGATATTTTTTAGAACTCTAATTAGACTGCTCGTTCTTTGCAATACTTTTCTTCTTCAGACTTAAGTCTTTGGCTTAGTGGATTTTTGTAACTCTACGCTTAGTTTCACACTGTCATATGTTAGGGATGTAGCTGGTTGTTCTTCCCGTACCCCTTCTGATTTTGATGTAATGTTAACTCAAACCATTATGAACTTTATTCTTGAATGAGATGTCATCTCCTTGTTTCACATGTGGAATGTTAGCTCGTTATTTCTCTCTTTGTATATGCATAATCTATTTGCTTGTTGCGTTGTAATCTATGGGTAGCAGTACGTTGTGAGTGTCCACGGCGAGAGTGTGTGAGGTCGTTAGAATATACTAGATTTTGTTTGCCTTCCAAATCCCCTAGTGAGCATTCCTTGTAGAGGCGTGCGAGTCCCACTTGTGGCACTTGGTGTATCTAGGGGATGTGTGGGTTCTATCATGGGGAGGTCAAGCTTAATGAGGCGACACACAAGTCTAGGTGATACATCCAACACACGAACCTTAGTGACGTATCTCGAGTGTTCTTGATGATAAGCATGATGTCTATCATGTGTGTTTTTTAAGTAGGAACGTGAAACCCTACACATCTCACCAAGCATGACGTCTATCATGGTTGTTCTCAAGTAGAAGTATAAAAGATTATACATCGCACCAAGCATGATGTGTATCATAGATGTTCTCAAGTAGAGGCGTGAAAGCCTACGCATCTCACCAAGCATGATGTTTATCATGGGTGTTCTCAAGTAGAGGCGGGAAAGCCTACGCATCTCACCAAGCATGATGTTTATCATGGGTGCTCTCAAGTAGAGGCGTGAAAGTCTATACATCTCACCAAGCATGGTCTTTATCATGGGTGCTCTCAAGTAGAAGCGTGAAAGCCTATACATCTCACCAAGCATGATGTTTATCACATGTGTTCTCAAGTAAGGGCGTGCAAGCCTATGCATCTCACCAAGCATGATGTCTGGGTGTTCTCAAGTAGATGTGTGAAAACCTATGCATCTCACCAAGCATGATATTTATCATGAGTGTTTTCAAGTAGAGGCGTGAAAGTCTATGTATCTCACGAAACATGATATTTACATGGGTGTTCTCAAGTAGAGGCGTGAAAGCCTATGCACCTCACCAAGCGTGATATATTATGGGTATTCTCAAGTAGAGGCGTAAAAATATATGCATCTCACCAAGCATGATGTCTATGACGGGTGTTCTCAAGTAGAGGCGTGGAAATCTATGCATCTCACCAAGCCTGATGTCTATCATTGGTACAGCCAAGGAAAGGCGTTGAAGCCTCATTAAGTAGCAATATTTCTGAACACGCCTATAGAGGCAAAACTTTTTGAACTTTTTCTGTTCATTCCAAGTTTGATTACAAAAGAGCGAGCCAACTCACTTATATCACGCCCAGTTGCCTCCGTTGCTATTGTTTCAAGCAATGACAAAAAGTTTTCATGTATAGAATAACGGACTGTCAAAATGCCTATGCATAGTATTTCTTGATAACCTTAAAGTTTATAGGTGTGGTAATGGGTGTCTTGTTTGGGGATCGACTAAACGACAATATCCGCTTTCAGCTAAAGATGTTATCTTGTAGGGGCCTTCCCATTTGGGTGTGAACTGTTGAGTGTGCATACCTCGCATGACATGATCTGCCTCTTTCAATACCAGATCACATTCATGGAAGACCCGCGGACGTACCATTGCTTTGTAGCTTTTGATCATTCTATCTTGATAGGCTTGGACGTTTACCTTGGCTTTATCTCTCCTTTCATCTATAGCTTCTAGATCACCAAGGCGGTAGAGCATTCAAGTCTCGTTAAAGTTGATAGCTTAGTCGATGGTACCATTACTTCGGCAGGTATGGCCACTTCGCAACTATAACCTAAAGTAAAGGGGGTTGCTTGCGTCGCAGTCCGTTTTACTATTCGATACGCCCATAGTACTACAAGGGGTAACTCATACCACATATTCTGGGGATAGCACCCGATGGGTACCTCAGGGGTGGCACCCATGAGTGCTACCTAAGGGGCGACACCCATGGGTGCTACCTCAAAGACGGTACACTAAGGGGTACACCTCAGGGGCGGCACTCCCGATACGCCGCAAGAGTTGCATTTCGCGGTGAGTCAATGTCGAGGTCCTCAACTCTCATGTACATAGGAAAAATCGTGCATTCTCCTTTTGGTGTCGTGCATGGAAAAAGTTCTCTTGTATACTATAGGAGAAGGGGGGATGGGTTATTCTCTTGCTTATCAAAGTATGTGCTTTAGTTGGGTCTAAGTACTTAAGTTTTTTCAGTAATTTGCGTCTGGAAAAACTATTAGGTTAGATTCATGTCCTGGATAGATTTCAAACCAGTTTGCCTATTTTTAGTGAGTAAGTTGGCTTTACCTGCTGTATGTCCTATGTTGGATTTGATTATTTCAAATGCTCAACGTTTTGAACAATGGAATCTTTTTAATGTGGTGCATGTAAATCAAGGTAAAATTTCAACTATATATGCCTCCGTAATCTATGAGGATGCGTCACTACAGTGTATAGTTGCGTGTTTACGAGAAAATTTCTTCAATGGTGTTTTATAATAAAAATAAGCTTACATTACCATTAAGAGCCTTGCTGTGGTCAAGCTGGGAAAAGTATAGTGGGAAGAACAAAATCTCCTCTGCTATCACAAATTTGTCTAAGCAATCAATGTGAAATACTAAGGGTATTTAATCTTCATTTCTTAATGCTTTTAAATTACATGTAGCCATGTCGATGTTGCTAAATTAGTCATATATGTGAAGTTAATCTGTACACTTTGTCAATGATCCGATTATACTATGGGTGTGAGAATTCGTATCTTCTCTATAAATTTAATTTCTACTTGAAACCATTCTCTCTTTTTTATGAGCTCTTTCTAGGAATTACCTTTTCCTTTCTCTTATGCTCTAAACCATCCTACTGTCTTTTTCAGTCCTTTCACTGCTGGCCGATATCACAGCCTAGTCATTGACAAGGACAGTTTTCCTTCTGATGAACTTGAAGGTACAGCATGGACAGAGAATGGACTGATAATGGATGTTGGCTACCAAACTTGACTGGCTAGTTATCGCCTAGGCATCTACAAGTAAGAATTCCTTTTTGTGTACCATCTCTATTAATAACGAAACATTAGACTGTTCTATTCCCAACAAGTTTACCTCGTAAGGCACAAACCTGCAGTATTATAATCCTTATCATCTCTTATTGGAATAAGAAACCAGTTTGCTTGACAGAGAGGGAGAGGGAGAGGGAGAGGGAGATATGTCCATGGGTTTTGAAACTAGGCCATAACTAGCCAGCCAAGTTTGGTAGCCAACATCCATCCTTTATGTTTTATTTGGATTAACGTTGTGAAAACCAAGCAAAAAAGAGGTTTATGCCTTTTCAGTCTGACAATATGTATCTGTTCCTCTCCTCAATGAACCTACTTTGGACATTCATCCTGAATATTGTATTACATGCTTCAATATCAAGTTTAACGTAGCCTACTATCTCGTCAGGCCGCATATTGGTTGTTGAAAGAAACTACTGCGGGTTGACGTTAATTTATGCATATACAGCTGAAAATCTACTCCTATACTCCCGTTGTGAATATGCGATTCATGGACAAATTGTTCGTGAACTTCTGATCTGTACTTGCCAGTGACATTTATTTTACAAAAAGTTTATGGTTTATTCTCTGAGTCAACAACAAAAGGCTAGACTCTACACTAACCAGATGGATTAAATATCTCAGGGAGTTGAGTTCCATCAAGAGAGTATTATAACAAATGAAGGCAGGACGCTCGTGTGAAGATGTTGGAGAGGAAGGAGGCTCAATCTCAGAATTAGAGGTTTGAAACTGTATACCGATAATAAGTCGTCTACTTAACATTATGTAAGGATTACAGAAATAGCCGCCCATCATGACATGGAGTTTGATTTTCTTTTACTTGATCAATAGAAATGTTCATGTGTGATTGTATTATGTGGTCCCGAAAAGTTGATAAGTTTTTCCCCATCACTTGATTTCATTAACTTTTGTAGTGTAGTTGACAAGCAACAAGTGGTGCATTTTAGATTCCATCTGCTAACACCACTAAATGGGAATAGAAGATGTGAGGTCAGAACCCAAAGGAAGCTGAGTTCAAAATATTTTCCCCTGGGGCCTAGAAAAATCCAGTGGACATAGTGTCACAGAATATTTAAAAGCTATGAAGAGAAAGTGTTCCTCCTGTGCTAGATATTTTAGCAATGAACTTTCCAAAGAATTAAATGTGATTTGTTGGTGAATGAATGTTGACTTTAGAGCTTTATATGTCTCTCAACTAAAGATTTTTGTACTAAACTTCAGCCTTTGAAATGACTTCAATTCTTTTATCACTATCACACCCTTCCATTGCTCTCTCTCTCTCTAACCACTACTTGTTTGTTTCGCATGACACAGAAATAAAATCACTCAAGAGAATCCCAACTGCCTCTCTCCTTCATAAGATTAAAAATTTTCATTATCAATCCAACCAGAGTTCATTTTGATATGAACCTCAATGAAAATAAACACTTGTCACATATATTTTACTCTCCTTGGATTCCATTCTTAGACATTTATTAAAAAAATAAACACTAAAAAAAAACTACTCCCTGAAAGGACGTACACGCCTCAGTATATTTATTGCAGACAGAACACGAACTAAAAGCCATTAAAATTTTTAAACAAGTTGGTTCTTTTTTTGCTGTTTCTTGTACAAAATAAATAAATGAATCAAGAAAACATATATAACTCCTAATATAAATAATAATAATAATAGTTTGACATGTACGTTTTCCATACATGTGATCCAAGTACAGAAATTATCACCAAATTCAATCTGTAAAGCTAGAGACCAATCATCATAAAAATGGACACAAAATCTTCAAGTTGTGAACTATACATACACATAGCATTCACCCCCCCCCCCCCNCCCCCCCCCCCCCCCCCACCACATAAATAAAGCTCAATAAATCTATGCTCTCTCTCTCTGTCTATACACAAAATGGCTAATCCAGTAAATCAAACTCACAGGGAATAATACAAATGACAAATAATTCCAATACTCAGAGAAAAATAGATATATTTAATGTTCTTAAGCAGAAGTAACCTCTGATCCGCTTGATCGGCTGCGGTGGTAGTGCTTTCCTCGGTGGCGTCTCCCTTTCCCGAACGTGACAGGATCAAACAGCCGGAGTCGTTCAGCTTCTTGAGGATTAATCACACATTCCGGAGGAGGAACCTTGTACCGGGTATGATCATAGCAATAAGAGTATGTCATGTGTTTCTTCCTGAAGCTCTCCATTTTCATTCTTTCCACTGCTGTGATACCTTTGGGAATTGCTTTTGAACTTTGGGAGTGATCACAGTTTGAGAATAGTTCAATTGGATCTACAGCGCAGCCGTGTAATACGAGATCGGAGAATTCGGCTATGTAGGGTGAATATTTGTAGTTTACCTTATATTTGCCTCCATTTGTAGCCCAATTTGATCCATCCCATATTGTAGCATACAGTGTCATTGGCTTTGAGGGAAAACCACCACCGATTGATACTGCTCTTTTGAACTCTCTTATAGGAATATTGTCCACGTAAAATCTACAGGGTCGAGAAACAAGACATACGAATCGAATGAGCAGAACGAAAATCCGGAAACATCAGAACAAATCTTGTGTTTGCCTCTGAGCCATTACAGTGATACTAGAGAAACCTTAAGGAAATCACTTTGGTAATGGGTAATTGAATGATTTGAACTAAAGAAAATAAAGCAAAAACAAAAGGGAAAATTTCTATCTTTTAACAGAACCAATAACTTTTTGTACCTTCAGTTCACCTTCCCAAGCTAGAACTATAACTTAACTCCTCTAAATTAATTTCTACCTTCTTGGTAGATTTTACTTCACAGTTTAAACAAACCAACCATATGTAACTTGTTAAGAGTAAATAATGGATTTTGGGGAAAAAAACAAAACAGGAAGTGGTAGATTCTATATTTTAAGAAGCAATTTTGCAGAGAATAAAATAACTTCATAAGAAAATAAATATATAAAATTGAGAAGAGGACCAAAAAAATGGTGTGGTAAAGAAAATGCTTACATAATCTGAGAGCCAGTCCACAAAATAGTGTAGTGATGGAAATCTTCAGAAGGATCAAACCAGAGACCATATCTTTCTTCTCTGCCAATACTTGTGCTTCCATTTCCATAAATATTGGTCTGTATCCTCCAATCCTTTCCTCTTATATTCCCCAAGAACTCAAAATCTATTTCATCATGGTTTTTCTCAAACATATCACCATTTGACATCTGCATTCATAACAACCATAAGAAAAAACTTACAGTAATTGTTCACCTAAATTGATTTTGTGGATGGATTGCTTCTTCAATATATCATTTGAAATCCAACCAAATTTATTACAGCATTGAATTACACAAAGACCGGTGGATTAGTTGAACCAGATTTTCGAACTCAAAATAAATGATATTCACTTGAAATCCAAAACCCAGAAACAGGGCTGAAAAGGGTTTTCAGCATAAATTGATAATAAAATAGTTTAAAAACCCATCTGGGAGTGATCAGATTAATAAGGAATGATGAATAACAAAAGGAAAAAAGGGAACATCTCATGTATTATTTTGAGACTTTTAGATTATGAACTGTAAATAATAAATGGAAAGGGTAAAAAAAATTCAGACATCTTTTCACTAAAAATAGTAAAAGGACCCAAAGACTCACATAGAAGGCAACGACAACTCCAGCAGTATAATCAGAAGGCAACTTAATGGAAGCACTGAAAAATCCATGGAGGTAAAGGTCTTGAGACACAAATCCAGAACCTGCATCACGAGAGAGAGAGAGAGAGAGAGAGAGAGAGAGAGAGAGAGTTAAAAGAAGGAATCAAGGATTAATAAAAACTTGGAAAGACAAAATTTGAGAATATTAAAACTAAGAGACCTGTCCTTTCATCTAAATGAAGATGAACCGATTTTCCATCCTTAAGGACGACCAGATTGTCGTCCCCAAATAGGTGATTATAACCTTCTTCAAAGGAAATGATGGGCAAATTTGTGGGTGACCCAGAAGCTATAATTAGGTGAATAAACCAAGAACAAGCGCAGAAAAACCAAATAAAAGACCAACCCATTATTTTTTCTTTCTGGGTCGTATATTTCTCGGTGGTATATAGTAAGCAGAACAGAGAGAGAGAGAGAGAGAGAGAGGTGTTCTGGAATATGACTATACAGCTATGGGTGAGAGAGAGAGAGAGAGAGAGAGAGAGAGAGAGAGGGAGCGGAAGGAAAGAAGCTAATGAGGAAGAAAAAGGCAAAGGAAGGTCATCTTATGGTGAGGGCCGAGTGGCTAGCGCTGTTCATATGTAGACAAAAAGATTTTTGAAATTATTCCCACTAATTTAATCATAATTATGTTCATTAATTTCATCATCATCTAGATTATGCCGACCAACTTTTTTTCATCTACATATATTTTTTATATTTTTTTAAAAATATAGATGACAATATTATTAACCACCCAACTACTAACGACCTTCGATCAAATGAGGTTGATCTAATAATAAAATAACTAATAATAAGATTGTGATTTATACTCACTAAATTCGATCAATTAAGTAAAAAATATGTCACTTATTTATGTTATAATATAAATTAAAAAAACTTAAAATAAATGATTCTCAATTATCATCATCTTAAGAAAATTGTTAATGTAAAAGAACAAAGACTCCAACCATTAATAATACGAGCTAAAATTACCTAACATTAATGTTGAAATGAATATGGTATTAGCATAGGTGGCCATGGCCTCTCTTTAAGTTCAGAAAACTGAGACAAGTGTTCTTTGCCTTTTACCAAACTACAATTCCAACCTTCCTTCTCTTTTCTTTTCTTTTCTTTTTCTTTATTTACCTATTTATTGTATTCATTTTATTGAACTTTAAAAACGTATTTATTACGAGAAATATAATTATAGTCTCCTTGCCTATTTATTTACATGCTTATGTTTCAATTTCTCTTTTGTTTGTTGGATGACCATCTAAGTCTAGAACCTTAATATTCTATTTTAATTAGATTATATATTAACTGATAATTTATAAACAGATAGGTGTTTCATTTCAACTCTATGTTCTCGTAATTTAAATTACGATTATGAATTTATTGATTAAGAATTAGTCACAAAAAACATATAATTCGCATTATGCTATGTTAATTTATATAATAAAATAAAACATGCTTGAGATATGCAATTAATGCTTCACAATCAAGTAAAGCAATTGAACAAAAATTGAAGTAAATTGAAAAGTTGATTTTTTTTTGTATTTACATTATAAAAAACTACTTTACATTCATTTTGTCACTTTATCCTCCCTTCAAGATTTGCACATACAAAGTAGTCATAAAGCTTAAAAATCAATCTTGGAATTCTTCAATTACAGATAAAGTTGCAAGATCCTTACTAGTTATTATAATTAAAATATAACAAAGCATGGAGCTGATGTTGCTCTTCTGAGTTATTACACTGTCATTTGTTTACCTATAACATTACTTTGGTTTGATTAATTTTTCTAGAACCGGTTAAATTTGTTTAGTTTTGATATGTTCATATTGTGATTTAAACTGATAAAAAGAGATAAGAAAAATTAGAATGATGTCACTCTCATATACATAAACTTCGACTTTACCCTACTTCATCGATTATTCTCTTTTTTCATATCAAATTATTGACTATTTATTTTATTAACGTTATACAACAAAATTGAACATATATTATAAAGAAAAAATATATCCAATATTAACGAAAAGTACAAGAAAATCATTAATTCAACCCAATTCAAGCCACTGATTGACGGTTTAATTTTAATTAGTTTGTAAATATAATTATTTAGTTTGAGTTACTTAAACACAAAATTATAGATTTATTTAAAAAACATCAAAGTAAACCGTTCTATGAACACGTCTAATTCATGTGATAAACTCATAAAGTCTTTTAAAATAAAATCTCTGAAATATAATTTAATTATTATTTTTCTCCTTAGAGTTCATATCCGGAAAAGTAAGGGTATTGAAAAATAGTGTGGATGAGGGGGAAAGTATTTTTTTAATTAATATAAAAGAAAAATGCAATGATTATTGTTGACTATTTTATGTGAAAAAATATGATATACTTTTAATTAAAAGCTACACCATTATTTAATTCATTCGGGAAAAAAAGTATAAAAAGACAACGAGGCACCAAGTTGCGTTTTTTGTCGGGCAACCTCCCAGTCTACTTTCCCGGTTTAATGCATTAAACTCCCAAATTAGCCTCAACAGGTTCACAAATTTACCGATGTCCTCAAACAAAATCAGTGTCATTGTTGTAAATAGAACCACATGAGGGAGAAAGGGGCATTGTTAATAAAACAAACTGCTCCGATCAATGAGTATCGTGTGGGGCCGGCATCCTAAATTCGGCGCCTATACAGTGTATACCCTGACGTGGCGGGAGCAGAGTACACATTTTCTGGAAAACACCCTTTAACTTTGATTAATATCAATGAGATCCCTCAAACTCCAAGCTTCTTTAGAAGTCACTCAAATTTGTCACTTAAATCAAAGAGACCCCATATGTTACTGTTTTCGTGAATTTAGTGTTAAAACATGCACGTGTTGTACGCGTGACGTATTACAATTTTAGATTTCTCCATCAAATCTATCACCTTAGAAGTAGGAGGGTATCCAAAAAATTTTACTTAAGGTGATCGAGCGATGAAAGTTTTGTTCAAATTCTAATATATTAACAAAAATTTTAACAAAGTTAATTGATAAACAGAAATATGTGCTATTTATTCATAATTTAAAGTATCAACGAAAAAATCTCAAATAAAGAGTTAGTCTTGTTTTGTCTAATAATTTTTTATCAATTTTTGTTAGTCTAAAAGGATTAGTTAAAATTTTATGAGATAATCATTTTTTTTCCTTCAAAAGATTTTGGGAGATATGGCCCCATGGGGTCCATCTTGGGAAGTATATACTCGGAGAGTACCAAAAATGGATCCTCTAATGAACAAGGAGGCGTAGCTTATTATCCATGTATGATGGTGGAGGCCTGCCTGGGCTGGAGAGAGAGAGAGTGGTGCACTACAGCTGACATGACAGCCTGTTGGCTCTGTTCCATGTTTACGTAGACTCATTGTACTAGCCGTTATCCACCCCTACACTATTCAAAAATATAAAGCCACCGTAATTTCAGTGTCATTGATTGTTATTGCAAAAGTAGAAACAGACGCGGTTTTATTAGCTTTTACAATTTTGTCTCTTTATTTCCACTTCTTTGTGACTTAAAACTGAAATTATGATAAATAAAAAATAAACACCACTTCATTTGAGTCTCTCAAATTCATACTCACTTGTGGATTAGGATTTGATCATCACCCTCAACCACACTGGCAATGATGAGTTCACCGTTTTTTTATAGAAGTTTGGGGGATAAGGGTGTTTTAATTGATGGTGAAAGTTAAAGCAATACCCACCCATCGAACAGAGAAGAAAGTCAATTTTAATGATCTAACTGTGAAGAGTAGAAATGTCGTGCTTAACGGATAAAAGTTATTCTAGGGACAATAGACCGATCTTCCCTAAATACTAATAGAAAATACTAATTAATAGAGAAGATGTTGAAATTTATGACAAAATTGATGGGGTATTGCAATACTAACCTTCTCTTTTGCAACCTGAAAACCTTCATTTCAAGGAATGGTAAAACGTGCACGTGCGTGGGAAAGGACAACGTTGTTTTGTCTACTATGCTGACCTGAACACGTTAGCAGAGACAAGGAGGTGTTTGCTAATACACGCACCCACCAATATGCATCTAACTTGAAGAATGGGAGGGATCTGATACGAGATCCTATGCACATGCACATTGACCATGACGGTGATGCCGCAGGGGTAAGGTTTTTTATTCGATGTTCAAAGAATAAAATGTACACAAATATGTTAGTATAATAGTTAAGCTCCTTTACTAACATTATAAGATGTTGAGTTCGAATTGTAATAATCTCAATCTCACGAGAATTTATGATTTCTTTTTCATTTTGTGGAGACATTATAAGATGTTGCTTCTTGCCAGAAAATTTGCCTCAAATTCCTCATGACTTCTTGCTTTGTGGAGACATTTTAAGAAAAAGATTTGTGTGTGATAAATATGATTTCCTATTTTGAATGGTAAAGAAATTAGGGTTTTGAGAGGTTATAAATATGATGTATTGATTTAGGGTTCAGTGACTCTACTTCAATAAATAATGATAGGTGGTTATCCCTTAAGAGAGCATCTCTTGTGATGAGCTTTGCCCTAAGAGATGGATGGCAGCCTTATGATGTGAGAACAGAGAGCTCTATCATAGGAGAGGATATCCTATGATATTGAGAGACTAGTCAAATGACTTTACTCGTATTGAAGACATTTTTCAAGCTAGTGGGTTGCATATTCGAGAAATTGTGACTTTTGTCTAAGCTAGTTATGGTCTTTTTTGTGTGTATCTATCTGTGTGTTTGTGTTTAGATTATGGTGTAATAAGATTTGGGTTAGGTGGTGTTGAGTTCTTGTGATGGTGATAAACTGAGAAAAGCCGTGGACGTAGTAGACAAGTTGGCCGAACCACATTAAAAATATCATTTTGTTATTATTTTCTATTTCATATAACACTTATCTTATTTAAAAGTTGTTGAGATCATCTCCTATTTCGTGGAACATGAGAAGTTATGTTTTGCATTTAACTTACCCGTTAGTTTTATTTTCAATTATTCGTATATGCTTTTTCATCATTTTTTAGTTTTTGATTGAAAACAGTGTATCTATCTAATCTAAACCATCAAAAACAGTAGTAACCTTCCATATCAAATTCAAACACACCTCAGATTTTGTGTAATATAGAGGAGAGGATCTTGTTCTTACTTAAAAATTTGCTCATTAATTTTTTTTCACGCGTGTTAAAAAATTTAAAATTGAATCTGCTCTAGTGTTCTTAAATCTTGATCATGATCAATAAAATGGGCAAATCTTGCACATAAGTCTAATGTTATCCCCTGAATTGAAATGAAATGTCGAAGTGGGTCTTTTTCTATAGGAAGGATGACAAAATGACCGCAGCCCGCAGGTGGCCGTTGAGGAATGTCCGTACTACATAGCGATTAAGTTAAAAATATATGTGATGTGATATTGGGTAGTTTTGGTCGGTTTTAGTTGATCAATTCTTGGAAATTTCAAGACACTTTTGCGTTGTTTTGACTTCCTGCTCCCTTTTCCCTTCTCCATAACTTGAAGGGCATTTTTTTGAAGGGCATGTTTTGAAACTATATACAAACTTTAATATATATTATTAGTCTCGTCTATAGTTAGTTATTCGTGAACAATAAAAGACAAGGTAATTATTTCATCGACAAGTATAACATGTGTATAAAATATTCAAGTATTCCGTCATAATTCAGTTAACAACACGTAGTACGTAAAAGTTCAAGTATATGTATTAATTATAAAAAATTCATATAACAATATATATGATGTTATAACAATAAAATATTATTATAGAAATACCTCCAAGCATATTCATATTTAAATCCATAATCCATAACCTAAAAATCATATCATTATTCATATCTCAAATATAGTATGATTGAATTGTATCAATATAACTTATAGTTCAAGTTGACATATATGATATATTGGATCACAAAGAAAATATCATAAAATGTTATATATGGAAATATATGATAACTAAAATATGAATAACATATTAATTGACTTGATAAGATTAGTTCATATAATTCAAATTGAGCTAGAAAGTCTTAAATTACTTTGCATAAAAACTTATCACAAAAAAGGGACAAGAGATGTATCCCTACAATAAAAATAACATTTAACAGCACCGTAAATTCAACAAAGATGGCGTTCGTAAAAAAATGATTAAAAAATAGTTCAAAAACTTCCATCTTTTTTGTTTTTTCAAAAACATTTGTTCGTGTAGTATTTTTCTTGTAGTTTGATGTCAATTCATCGTTCTAACTCCATATTTAATCTTCTGCGTATTAACCAACTATGATGTCAATCTCTTAAAGAAAACGGGCATACATGTTAAGCAAATGAAAGATAATTGACCAAATAATATATCAGTCAAATGTAATTCATTTAGTGATTATATTTTTCGGCATGATTTGTTGACCCTAGTCAATATAAGATAATTTTGATGATGGCAAATAATATTTAGACTAATTTTTAATCAAGTATATAAAACAAGGTCAAAAGCACTTTATTATAAGTGTTTATGAAAAAAGAATAAAGGTTAACCAAAACCGTATAATGCGAGAATCACACGTATTGTGAGGAGCACAAAGTATATCAAACAAGAGACTTATGTTTCTCCTCTTAATTACACCATTATGTTGAGGAGTCCCCAATGCAGTGAGTTGGGAAGTAATCTCACTTTCGACTAAGTAGTCTATGAATGTCGTAGAGAGATATCCAATTCCTCGATCTAATGGAAAACATTTAATCTTTCTATCCAGTTCATTCTTGACCTTCACTCTACACTCCTTAAATTTCTCAAAGTTTACAATTTTATGATGCATTTAATAGATATAGTCGTATCAAGAGTAATGATCGATTATAGTTACGAAATATTCATAGTCACCTCTAGCTTGGACATTCATCGGTCCACATAAGCCAGTATGCACCAAATCTAACGGCTCTGAAGCTCTATGTTTTTTTCCTTTTATACAAGATTCACAGACTGGTAAGGACTCTATGCTCAAAGAGCTAAGAGGTCCATCTTTTACTAAGATTTGAATCCTATTTATATTAACATGACCCAAACATAAATGCCACAAAGTAGGTTTCATTAGCGTGAGAACCCTTTCTTCTTTTATGTGCAATACATGAACTATTACATCATCAGTATCATGCAACGTCAATATTTTAGGAGTAACAAAATATAAACCAACTTTAATTCTATTTAATAGTCAAAGCATTTGAAAAATAAAATGAAAGCTTTCTGAACCAAGGCAGGCAATTGGAAATTGAGTTCCTTTGAATATTTGGTACACAAAAACAATCTAATAAATTAATATTCTTTAGAACATCAGAATAAAGAGTAGCAATGCCACTCAAGATTGTTAGAACTTGCACATCTATCCCTAGAACAAGTTGCAGCTCTCTCTCACTTAGTTTCATGGTCTGTTGAAATCCTTATAAAGAACTACACGTCCGGTTAGTGGTTGCAGAATCTACAGTGCACCAAGATACATAGAATCACCAACTGAACATGAAGTTTTAGAAACTCATTATCTAAGTTGTCGAAGCATTTACAAATATTGACTTTCATTAGATTAACAAGCCTACCCTATGTTTGCATTTGAGTAAAGAATGTAATAGGTCTTATACCTCGTCTGAAGCCATAAGATTGGGGTAAAAAATGTCCTCAAATACAATGTTTAGGAGTAATGATAGGGCTTATAAGAATAGAGTATACATTGCTTGGGGTTGTGTGACACATCACATTTTATCAAGCTACATAGGTTTGGAAATTTAAGATCGCCAGTGATATAAACGAACCGCGTACCTTTTTCTACCTTTCCAAGAAAGCATTATAGTTTGTCTTCCAATGACTAGTTTTACCACAATGAAACACTTGCTCTTACCTTGTTCTTTCCTTTTTTCTTCTTGAACTCCCCTTACTCACATTCCTTATTCTTTGCCATCCTCTTTGGCTTAGGCCTAGGACCAAGAAAAGTATAAGTTTATGTCATATTCACGATAGGTAGGACTTTTAGTATATTTTTTGCCATGTATAGTTACCTCAACAACTCGGTCAAAGTCCATTTTTGTTATTTCACTACATAGTTGATTCTGAGCTGGTTAAATGAGTCTTACGGATATGTAATCACCATGTCAATTTGGGTCCCTCCATTGATTTTAGCACCTAGCATTTCCATCTTGTTAGGGTAACCAATAAATTTCAGCAAATGGTCCCTAATAAGAGATTTGGCCTCCATTTTAGCATTCATAAAGGTTTTCATGGCTTCCATCTTAGTCGGCCGCCCTTAGTTTCTAAATATTTTTGGAGGTCAAGCATGATGTCTGCAGTTGTGGGGATGGACTGATGTTGCTGTTGCAACACATCAATCATAAAAGGCCAACAAGTAACAGTGGCCAACTTGTCCTTCCTAATCCATATGCAATATGCTTTTGTCTTATCTTTGGAGGATAGTTCAATGGGAGGTAGAGGACAAGGTTTCATTAGGACAAAATTAATTCCCTCAGCAGATATGATAATTTCAAGGTTATGCTTCTTGTTAACATAATTAGTGTCATCAATTTTATTTTCTTTTAAAATTGGTGCTAATGAGATCCTAGACGTCATTTCAAACACTAAAAATAATAAAAGAATTTAATTATTACATGCACATTGTAATTAAATATACATATTGAAACATGTAATAAAAACTTAAAAATTCCCATGCAACAGTACGCATAGATTTCCCAACTCTCATAAATGTACAGACGCTTAGGTAGAACACACATTTAAAAATCATGTAGGATAATCCAATTTTGTTAATCACTACCTTGCTATTAATATCAAGGTGATCATCATGAAGACTATACTTGTAATATTTGATTCTTCGGTTACCCTCTAAGATTGAATACGGGTGCCCTAACACCTTATTATGATCCAATAATGAAGATCGTGAGTATTGATTAAGAATCACGCTCCTACTTGATTTTTGTATAAGAAGTGAGTTTTTATTACCGTGAGTTACTAAATGTTATTAGCTAATTAGCCAACTTAATTTTTCATAAACTACTTCAATTAGTCAAGTATGCTCAATTAGTACTTTATTTAGGTTAATACAATTTTACCTAAATTATAATAATCTTACAATTTATTAAGTAAATATATTAAAGTTAAAAATTACATCTTAATTAGCCTAACTAATCAATTTAATAACATGCTTATAGGCATTTTATGCCTCTACCAAGTATGCTTAATTTATCTTTCAATAATTCAAATCACAAACCCTTATCTCTTTAAGAAATAGAAGCCACATGGTATCTAAAAGTTATATGCATAAAATAAATTATCTAAGCTTGCTAAGCATAAAATATTAAACTAAAAAAACATAACAGTGCACAAAGATAAATGTAAAAGATATCTCAAGAGATAACCCTAACCCTTATACTATCTTATTTTAAATTTTAAAATTAAAATCTTCAAGCTAGGTTGAGATGTAATCCCCAAGCCTTACAACCGTCAATAATTGCTTGCCACCACACAGCTAGCCGTCAGCCACCTATCGTCGCTAACCACCTCCCATCATCACCGGCAGCCGCCACCACTGACAAGAATCACGACCACCTGCTGCCTGGTCATGGCTTTGTCGCTAATCCTGTGGTAGCTGGCTAGTGTCCTGAAGAAGCAGTCACGCGCTGTGCAATCGCTTGCTGCACCGTTGCTTGCTTTATCTGATTCCCGATTTTCTTTATCGATTTTGATCTTCACCCCACTCAAAACTATTACATCATAAAAATCCTAACTTCTCGAAAAATATTTATAAAAATCTATGAAAATTAAATGAGAATCTAAGAGAAAATAATATGTTCATAGATTGTCCCTCTAATTACATAACTAACAGAAAAATTACAAATAAATTTCTAAATGGTTATGTAAGGGAGTTAAAATCTAAAATCCTACAAAACAAAGTTATGTTTCTATGAATCTAAACAATCATAGAGAGATCGTTCAAGCAATAGGCATCAAACGAATAAATTTTGAAATCGGGACTTTGACATCAATTGTAGAAAACATTGTAGCGAAAATTGTTCCTAACTTAAAATTTAATCATGAAACGATCTAATTTATGCTTGAGACAAATCTAGGTATTGTAACTTTGATGTGTGAATCATAAAAAGTCAAAGCTTTTCCACGTCATGCTCTGAACCTCAATACCTCGATCTACGGTGCAATTCCACAAACCCATAAAGTTGCGTCCACACCACCATCGTGTACCACTGAGTAAGAGCCCCCTGCTATTTGAATCGTTACATGACAATCATCATCTGTATTCCTTGGATCATCATTTGTAAGTCTGAATTGTTGCTTATTTTAAGGTGATTTAATGTTCTTATTGTATAAGTTTTAGTTATTTGTTGTTTATTTACTCCTAGGGTTAGTTTTGTTATTATGCTAGCCTTGTAAGTGATTTCTTTAGCAATTTTATACATTAGAGTTGCTTCGGTGTAGGACCTCTTATAGAGCTTGATATATTTTGATGTTGTAGTAGTTCCTGATGTTGTTATAATTGTAGCAATGCTTTGCAAGCTTGGTGATTGGTTTGTCGTGTAGTCTAGTTGGCGCTAAAAGTAAAAAAGAGATTTATGTGCGTCAGAAACCATTATTCTAGGTGTCCACAAAGCATGATTTTCGTGGTCCCCAACTCTTAGAAGCTCGATACACGTCCCAGTGCTAAGGAAAAACCCTAATCCTGATGCTCGAATAAAATGAAAGTGCATCTATATTTGGAAGGGGGATTAAACATAGCCGAAAGGAGCCGAGATTGCTTAGTACGAAAGAGACTTGCGTAGAAAGGGAAGAGAAAGAAGATGACAGAAAAGGAAGAAGGAACTCGAGGAAGAAGACAAAGGTTTGGAATAATTTGTTTATTATTCTTCTTTTCTCTCTCTTATTTATCTCATTTCACTCTCTAGTTTTAGTCTGCTAGAAAACATGAAAATGGGATGTTATGTTTTTACATTTGAGCTCATTATTTACTAAACACTTGGTGGCTAGTATGGCAATATGAACTTGGATTTTACTTTATCTTATTATTGTTGTTTTTGTTGTCAAGCACTTTTTAGCATTTCAATTAAGTAAAGCTTAAAGTTAATTTCTACTAGTGATTGACCATCTCTATTAGAATGCAAGTTAGATTAAGATCTGAAAGGACTTACTTTAATGGAATGGACTTAATTGATGCTTGAATGTTTAAATAAAAAATACATGAACATGGAATCGTATAGATCTAAACACTTTGTGAGTTATATAGACATATGAACCTGCCTTTCAACCCTTTAACTAGAATTTAATGAACAAATCTCTGACCTGACTATGCTTAGACATAAGATAGTTAAGGCTGTAATTGGTAATATCAAAATAATAGCTCAATGTGCTTAAGAGCTAAGGTAATGCTATTGAGATGCTACAGCAAATAGAGCAGGATTAATTTAGATAAAGTAAATGATAAGAGAATTGACCATACTAGCCCTCTTTCTCATTGGATATCTCTCCGATATTAAGTATTTTCATGCTTTGTGACTGTCATTTTACTTCACTCTTTTAGTCTTATTAATTTCACTTTAATTTTAATCATATTATCCAATCATTATTGTTACCACCTTTCCTTGCAGATTAATTCTGTTTTGGTCAAATATATTGCATATTCACTTAGTCCTTGTGGAGATCAACTCTAATTTACTACTTTATTACTTGTTAAACGATATGTGCACTTGCGTAGAGACACATTTCACACAAAAGTTGGCTAGGGACAAAATATAGTCTCCCTAGGATTTTTCCTCTTCTCTCACTAATGGTGTCTCAAAAGACTTAGACCTAATTTAAGAGAAGCCCCTTATAGTAAAAATTAACTGTCATGATTGGCTGAAAATTATATCTTAATTAAAACTAATTAAATTAATTATAATTAATAATTTTCATTACTAAATATATGACTGATACAGTTGACTACTAGGTATTCATAATTGCTAGTAACGATAAAGCTATAAGCCATAGGCTAGCTTACAGACTATAAGGATAAAAACACTATTGGTTCAATAATTAATAAACTATAACGACCAACCCATGATCAAATTTATTTATCATAAATTATAATTAATTTTCACTATAGAATTGTATGAACTCCAATCACACTTTATATTACCTGATATAGTTCTCGGCCTATTTTCATTATGTGTTGCCCCTTTATAAAATAATGCCATGTATAATTAGAAGTAGTACTATCGAACTAATGTATATACCTCTTCTTCCTTAAGTTACAAAGTTTGTTCTACTAATCAACTATGATATCTCTCATATTTGATGCCTCAAGTAATTTTATCAAATCTCTAATAAATCATTAGAGATACTAAGTATTTAGATTGTTAGGATCACATAAAGGGTATTATGTCACTTACTTAAAGTATCTATAGACTTCATTATTAAAAACATATACATCATCATAATCTAACAGCCTATTCATCCGAACTACAGATTTATTTGACTCATAGAATCTAATCTATAGTAGATCAAAACCACAGAGCTATTAAGTATGAGTTTATACTCTCATAAGATTAAGAGCACTATTAGCATAATAGCTATGAGTTATGATTTTAAAGATAGTACTTTAACCAAAATCAAACTCATTAGTCCTTTAAATGTATTATAAATGCACTAGTACATTAACAAGTTACTCAACCCAATAACCAATGTAAGACACAATACAAGATCGGGTTAGTGTACTACAGTCTTTTTCTTAGTAAAACGTCAAGCTTCAATGAAAATAGATATTTACAAGTCATAAAAACTTTTGGTTATATAATTTGTTCTCATGAGCTAAACTCCATAGTATCCATAAACGAAGTACTAAATGCTTGTGGATCTTTTTCAAGAATGTATTGCACGGTAATATAAATGGAATTCACGTGCTTCATGGGCACAATCCTAACAATCTTTCTCCATGGTTGTTTTTCACATTAACATATTGCCAACATCCGCTCTTGGCCATTTGTCTCCATTTGAAGCCTTTTTCAATTATAATTCTGATTATAGCTTTCTGAAGGTATTTGGTTTTACTTGTTACCTATTACTATAGTATACACCTCTTGTCCCTTAAGTTACAAGGTTTGTTCTACTAATTAACTATGATAACTTTCATATTTGATGTCTCAAGTACAATTATCAAATCTCTAACAAACCATTAAAGATACTAAGTACTTAGATTATTATGATCACATAGGGGGTATTATGTCACTTACTTCAAAGTATTTATGGACTCCATTATTAAAAATATATGCATCTTCACAATCTAACAGCTTAATCTTCCAAAATGTAGATTTATTTGACTCATAGAATCTCAACCATAGTAGATCAAAACAATAGAGCTATTAAGTATGAGTTCATGACTCTCCCAAAATTAAGAGCACTATTAACATAATAACAATGAGTTATGATTTTAAAGATAGTACTTAAACAAAAATCAAACTCATTAGTCATTTCAATGTATTACAAATACATTAATACATTAACTAGGTACTCTATCTAGTAACCAATGTAAGACGCCCTACAAGATAGGGTTAATGTACTACAGTCTTTTTCTTAGTAAAATGTCAAGCTTACAATTGAAATAGATATTTACAAGTCATAAAAGACTTTTGGCTATAGATTTTGTCTCCATGAGCTAAACTTCATAGGATCCATAAATCAAGTACTAAATGTTTATGGACCTTTTCAAGAATGCATTACACATAATAAATAAAATAAATCTTTTATTATTATTCACATAAATATCTCGATAAAATTATTATAATTCACGTGCTTCAAGGGCACAATCCCAACAGTCTCCTCCATGGCTATTTTGCTCATTAACATATTGCCAACATACGCTATTGGCCATTTGTCTCCATTTGAAGCCTTTTTTAGTTATAATTCTGATTATACCTTTCTGAAGGTATTTGGTTTTGCTTGTTACCTATTACTAAAGTATACACCTCTTGTTCTTTAAGTTACAAGGTTTGTTCTACTAATCAACGATAATAACTTTCATGTTTGATGATTCAAGTAAAATTATTTAATCTCTAATAAGCCATTAGAGATACTAAATACTTAGATTGTTATTATCATATTAGGGATATTATGTCACTCACGTAAAAGTATCTATGAATCCATTATTAAAAATATATGTATCTTCACAATCTAACAGCTCAGTCATCCAAACTGTAGATATAGAATCTCAGCCATAGTAGATCAAAATAACAGAGCTATTAAGATGAGTTCATAAATCTCCCAAGATTAAGAGCACTATTAACAGAATATCAATGAGTTATGAATTGCAAGATGGTACTTTAAGAAAAATCAAACTCATTAGTCATTTTAATGTATTATAAATGCATTAGTACATTAACTAGGTACTATACCCAGTAACTAATGTAAGACACCCTACAAGATATGGTTAATATACTACAACCTTTTTTTAGTAAAACGTGAAGCTTCAATGAAAAATAGATATTTACAAGTCATAAAAGATTTTTGATTATATATCTTGTTCCCATGAGCTAAACTCCATAGGATCCATAAACCAAGTACTAAATGCTTGTGGACCTTTTTAAAGAATGCATTGCACACAATAAATAAAATAAATATTTTATTGATATTCACTTAGATATCTTTATAAAATAAATAGAATTCATATGCTTCAAGGGCACAATCCTAACAGTCATCTCCATGGTTGTTTTTCTCATTAACATATTGCCAATATCTGCTCTTGGTCTTTTGTCTCCATTTGAAGCCTTTTTTAGTTATAATTCTGATTATACCTCACTGAAGGTATTTGATTGTGCTTGTTACCTATTACTTAAGCCATACAACTCCCACAAGCTACGACAAAAAAACTTCAATGTGTCTTTTTGGGTATTACTTTGGAATATAAAGGGTATACCTATTATAATCCAGCCATAGAACACACATATATATATAAACTTGTTCTCTTTGATGAAATAGTTTTCCCTTTCTATACTTTATCATCTTCCTCTTCACCACCTTATTCTATCAATTTAACCTCTTCATTTGCCTTTCCTTATTCTTTTTTCTTCCCAACTGAATCTGAGTCTTCTTCCTCTCATACTAATCTTATTCCAGCTAATTCTATTCCTTCTTTTGTTCTTTCTATATTTATTCCTACTACTGAAATCATTGATCTTACAGCTTCAGTTATTGATCAAGCTCTTGCTATTTCCAACCCTTTTAATGTTCATCAAATGCATACAAGATCTAAGTTTGGTATTAGTAATAAGAATGTTGTCGTAGCAAAATCTACTACTGGACCAACTTCTTTCTTTGTTGCTTCTAAATCTTCAGAATGAAGATCTACCATGTCTTAAGATTTTTCTGCTTTGACAGACTGAGAACTTGGTCTCTAGTTCCTCCACCTTAAACCAGAATATAATTGGTTGTATCTGGGTGTATAAAATTAAATATAATGTTGGTGGTTCTATATCTAGATATAAGACTAGATTGGTTCAAAGATTTTCATCAAGTGCATGTCATGATTTCTTTGAACCTTTAGTGCATGGTCAAGTAGTCTACCTCCGAGTTGTTCTTCCATCAGCAGCTCAATTCTCTTGGCCCATTTGGCAGGTGGACATTGAAAATTCATTTTTACATGGTTCCTAAATGGATAGGGGTATATGTCTCAACCCTAAAGTTTTGTTGATCCTCAATTTTCACACTTTGTATTGAACTCCATAAATCACTAGGACTTGAACATGCCCCTAAAGTATGATTTAAAATGTTTACTTCACTTGCATACCTTGGGATTTGTAGCTTTGTCTACTGATATTTCCTTTTTATGAGAGCTACTAAGGTCTATCACTTATCTTCTTCTTTATATTCATGACGTCATTTTAACTAGTACTAGCACTACTTATATTGATTATCTTGTATCTACTCTTTAGCAAGAGTTTGAGATGACTTATTTGGGAAACATGAAATATTTCTTTGGCCTGGAAGTTCATTAGTCTGTATATAGAATTCATTTAGCTCAGTGCAAGTATATTCACGATATTCTTTTTAAGTTTAGTATACAAGAAGCAAAGCCAAGCAAGACTGTTTGCTCTCCCAGACTTGAATTTCAAACTAATTGCGGTACTCATTTACATGACGTTCATGCTTTTCAAAGTATTGGAGGCACAATTCATGCACAAACCTACTAATATACACCACAATGTAGTGAAAAGGTTTCTACAATATCTTTAAGGTATAATTGATCTTAGACTACAGTATAAACCCCATTCTTTTACTTTAAGTGGATACAATGACTCTGACTTGGCTGGGGATTCTAGTGATTGAAGACCTACTACAGGCTACATAATGGTTCAGAGTGGTAATCATATTTCCTGGTCTACCAAAAAATAAAAAACAGTATCTACACTACAACAAAAATGGTGTTAGATGATAATGAAAAACAGTCATTATAATCCTATAATGCAGCTGACCAGCTGTCATTTATCAAACTGTCATCTTTACTCTTTTTAAATAAAAATCGTCATCATAGGGTGCCTCGAAAAGTGATTAGATGACAATGAATCATCATCATCATAAGTGTCGTGAAGAGCAAATAGATGGTGACCCCCTATCATAAGTGTTGCCAAAAGCAATTAGTTGACGGAGAATCTCCGTCATTTTAAGTGACACCAAAGACATTAGATGATGCAGAATACCGTCATTAAAAGTCCCACTTTTATAAAAAAAAAATGCCTTTCTATGACAATTTCATTTTTGAAAAAATAGAAGCAAAAAGGTAGTTTCTGCCTTCCCATGACAGCCCATTCAATATTCCCTAAAGATCCCTTTTGTTGTTCCAGAATGCATCGACGAAATTCTTATTGAACTTGAGTTTATTCTAGATTTTTTTATTTTGCAAAAAATAAACTAGCACAACAAAGCCAAAAAATACGGGTATTACAACATAATATTTAAGATAAGGAGAGACCTCATCTTCATAGTTTTTATATATTTCCATCAAACAGATTAATTAAAGACTAAGATATTTTATAGAAGCAAAAAGGCAATAAGTCTAATATTTAAGATAATGAGTCACATAGACAGTAAAATAAATCACATGAATGACATTTGATTGAAGACCCAACTTCTTAGAGACCAAATATGCAAACTACTATTTTTCTTGATGAAAGAGGACAAAAAAGTTTCTCAACATTATGCCTAATACTTGACTATTTTCTTCAACCAAATAACTAGCAAAATTTACATAACAAGGGAGAACCAGAACCAAGAATCATATCTCACAGAGTGGCTTCACAGAACCTAAGAAGGAAAGAAAGTTAAGCAGTGAAGGTCTTCAGAAAAGGATTAAACTACAAGCGTTCACACATAACAAGTTCGCCCATGTTTTGAGAGATGAGGGAGAACAGAGAGCCAGAGAGCAATTATATACAAAGCAAAAAAAAATTATAATTAAATAAATTAAACAAACTTAAAATTGGTCTTATTTTTAAAAATTTCACCCTATGATTGATTGAAACAACTTGATGAAATGGAAAAGCATTGTGGCTAGATAATCCTTATTGACATATCTAAACTGGATTAATATGCGCATAAGTGCAAGAAGATGATAACAGTTGAAAAATTTTCTTAGAATGAAAATTCGGGCATGGATGATACTTGGCAGAGAAGGAGAGCACCGCACGAGGGAAGGAGAGTACCGCCCGGGGGAAGGAGAGCACTGGGCAGGGGAAGGAGAGCTTCGAGAGCGACGTAGGGACACAGATCTGAGCTTCGAGTGTGCAAGGACGCAAATTTGAGAGTGTGCAGTTAAGCTTCAAGTGGGATGGAGATCTGTGTTGAGATGGACGCAGATTTAAGATGGATGCACTTTGGAAAAAAAATCGAACGAAACCAAAATCGACATAAGACTCAAACCGATGAAACCCCAAGATCATATCCTTCGATGGAGGGAGAAAACCCTCACCGTCGAAGAAGAATCATAGAAACATAGGGAGATGACAAGCGGAAGGAGAAACCCTTGCTTCACCAGTCGCTAGCTCAGAGTTTAGGACGAAACCTTCCTCGAGCCGCGGTGGAAGCTCACCACGGAAGATCATCGTCGAAACTTGCCAGGAAGCTCGCTTGGAGGCCACCGTGAAGTCGCCTAGAGCGCAGTTGGGAAAAGGGAGCTCCAATCGCCAGTTGCCACTACTGTCAAAAGAGAAGAAAAAATTAACACAGTAAAAGTAAAATTAGGGTTAGATTGATTATATAGGATGATATTTTCGTAAAAAAAATGAACTTTAAGCTAAGTAGTAAATTTTTTTACACCATAGCACAATGATAGGTTTTTCTTATTGTCATAATAAGAAGTTATATTGACAGCCCAAAAGTTAGTTGTTATAGCAGAGAACGCATTGATGATAACTAATTTTTGAGCTGTCATCTTACTTGAATAACATCACCCTACACTATTTTCCTTTAAAATTTATTAGAGAGTTGTCATTATATCATAGAGGTGGTTGTCATTTAAAACCAAAATTGTAATAGTGAGACTAAATATCACGCTCTAGCTCAGACTACTACTGAGATCTCTTGAGTTAAACTCTTAGAAATGGATATAAAATGTATCTCGCATCACAGAAAATGACTTGGTTCGATAACTTTTGAGTGGCATCTTTTTGAATCATTTAAATTATTCGACGAATAATATGCGAATGATCATTTTAAATGAAAAATATGTGTATAATTTCATACCTTTTAACTCATTTCAGGAACAAGCCATTTTATATGTCAGACGGATTAATACCCATATAATTTACTAATTTAGTCATTGTAGTCTATTCTAGTTTTGTGAACTATTCATATAAATGAATAATTTCGTGTCTACGCTTGAAAGCATGCCACACATTGTATAAAAAGTACGCATATCTTATGATTTTAGGGTAATGTACTCAATCTTTGATGAAGAGAATATGTTGCGCCCATTAACAGACACAACATAGGAACTTTGTGTGGAATGTCGAATTTGTAATGTTTTGAAACTTAAAAGTAAAATGTGTTTTTTCCTAGGAAGATAACCTTATGTACTCGTATCACAAATTCTCTACCTTTCAAACTTAGCTCGATCGCTCAAATAGTAATGGCATATCCGCATCAAGACAACTAAAAAGTGCAATAATGCTCTAAACACCCACATTTGCAACTAAAGCAATACATATTACAAAACCGCCACAAACCTAGATCATAGTATAAAAGAACCATTATGGATTAGGATTCGATTGAACAACATATTTGTATAACTGATAGGAGAAAAACACCTTCCAATAACTATAGACAGATTCAAATGACTTGGGGCTCAGATTACGTATTGACCATTACTACTACAAAAATGAGTTTTAATGACAACATGATATTAGTTTTGATGACAGACCTTAAACCTGTCATTGAAAAAAGGGCATTTTATTATTTTTTCAATTATGACAAGTTTTAAATAACATGTCATCACATACTTATCTATAATGACACGTAATTCTTAAATCTCTCAAAATCTTTTTATTTTTTTACATTAATTATTTTTTACTCTTTACTTACCAAAATACCATTTTATAACCCTAATCTAAATCAAATTCCCTCTTGAGCCTCGCCCTCAACTCAATCTCTCACTCTAACTACATCTCTCTCTCTCTCCCTCACTTTTAACCTTTCTCTCACTCAGTGTCATCACTCAGTCAGCCTCTCTCTATTACTCCCCATCTTTTTCTATCTATGTCTTCTTTTATCTGGTTTGGTGAGTTCAACCAACAATAAGGTTTTATAGATAAAGTTTTGTAGATGTAGTTTTTTAGCTCGATTTGGTTGTAGATATGTATTTTATTTCAGATCTGATTTTAGATTTTAGATTAATTTTTAGGGATTCGATTTTCAAGAGGCAAAAAATCCCTCCCCCTTTCCAACTCAACGTTTCAGTATTTTCTATCATTCTCAGGTAAGAGTTTATCAAAGCTTTGGTATTTTCTCTCATAGGTTTCTCATATTTTATTTTTGTCCTTGGATTAAATGTAAGATTTGCTTTTTGTGTTTATTTTTTGTTGTTTTCTAGCACCCCAAAAATATATTTCTGAACTCAAAAGAGAAGATTTATTGTTATCTAATTTAGGAGGTAGTGGTTGAGAGAAGACGACATCTATTTATTGAAGCTTTAATTTCAATCCCCAACACCCAGATCTTCTTCAATGAGAAAGGTAAGCATCTATCTCTCTCCTTAATTTATTTTCCTTATCAGAGCTTCAGTCAATCATTTACCTTATTGGCTCTTATCTATGGTGGATGGTAGGAGTTACTAGTTTGAACGCTTGCAAAGTTCTTGTGATTTTTTTGCAAACTTTCAGCACAAATGTTTAAGCGCTACTTCATTGCTGGTGCTGGTTATCAGGTAGCTCAGTTCACTTGTCAGAGTCCTCTACCTGGAGATTTCACTGATATTAACCTTTCTTGTTTGGAAGTTTTATGTATGTTATTTATTTTGGATGGTATTAACAATAATAAGACCCTTTCTTTCTTTTCTTTTAAGCGATGAGATTTTTTAAATCATTTGCTGATATGAGATTAAATTAATTCACTTTCTCCTTACTTTCATATGGATCAAGTATAATGGATAAGGGATTATGTTTTTTATTGTTCTTATTATAGAGTTAGTCTAACACAATGCGAAGAAACTGGATGCATAGGGGAGCCATACTTTCCTAATTGCAAATTCCCATCAGATGGTGTATTAATCAAATGCCCATAGTATATGTAGGAACCTTTTTAATTGAGGTGGAAGCAATGGGATTGTATAAGTGACTGCCAGTACTATTGTATGCTTGACAGAAAGAAAGAAAGAGAGGCACTTGGTCACGGTCCTGTCAAATATCACTGTAAATGGCCTTTCAAGAGTGTATATGGAGTTCAGGTTTGGTTTTCAACAAACTATAAACTTAAATCACTTTTATCTTTAGACTTGGTTTGATGTTACTTTATAATAATCTTCTAATTTTTTGGTTTTTAACATACTCACTACTCAGGAATCCGTTTCTATAGCTTTGTATACTCTAAACCTTGCAATGCACTTTCATGGATGGTTATCCTTTTTCATACTTATGTATTATAAGTTGCCTCTTAAACAAGACAAAAATTCATACTATGAGTATGCGATTTTGTGGCATATTTACGGAATGATTGCTTTCGTAACCACCCATATATTATATCTCAACTTTTATAAACTAGATTTTGTTATTATGTACCTATCATGCTAGTATCTTAATTTGTGAAAATTGCATGTCAGCAAGTTCATATTGTGTTATGTATGCGTCTCTTTTCCATGTCCATTCTTCTTAGCTTGGGATTTTATTTGAAACAAATTTGGGGTTATTTTCTTCAAAATAAAAACACTTTTGTTGATCTTCTTCATGAAGAATCACTTCAGGATCCCTAAAATCGTGTTTTGGCATATACCAAGTCAGGATTATAAGGATGTAGCTCATTTTTCATTCATAAACCTTGTTTTGGTTCAATGAATAAGGAGAGAGTTGCTACTCAAGAAGCCAAAACTGGTATCATGAAACTACTTCTGAAAAGATCTTCTATTAAGGTAAGGAAATTTCTTTATGTTTGTAACTCTTTTTTAATTCTTTCATGTGCTTTCATGTATGTAGAGCGATAAGCATGTACTTGTACACACTTGCTCATAACAACAATATTTTAATGTGGTTCTGAGAATTTATTGATCAAGTATGTTATGCTATGCATGACTAATTATATCCCAGGTACCCGATGACTAGTGTTTTGGAATTAGGAGTGCTCGTGAAAATGATTTTTATTCTAAAGTATCCGGCCACACACCTTTGGTAGTCTAGTGATGAAGGCGAGCTTGTGAGTATGTAGTAAGTGCGCTGCTCATGGGTTTGAAACCAAGATCAATCTTGAATTTAAGTGGGACACTGTGGCGGTATGTTACTGACTGATGAGCTAATTTTCTTAAAGTTTACTTTGTTTTGGGTAATGATTGTGTTCTCCATTTTTTTAAAGACTAATGTATATCGTTTGCTTAGGAGCCAATATCCCAAAGAAATGAGCTCAGATAGCAAAATCAATTGCTTGAAGCCTTGAAAATTACTGAAAATAGAAAATGGATTAGCTCTTTAGCTACTGATAGGTAAATAGTAGAATGAAATTAATTAGGAACAATAAAAAGGGTGATTTAGTTTCTTTTAGCTTTGTCTATGATGCTATCCATTCAGATGGACTTTCTAAAAAATTCTTAAACATGTTGGATTCAAACCTTGCAAGAATAAATTAACATTTATGTATATCTAGAGTGTGTTATTGATTTGGATTTTCTCACGTGTCTTTTAAGTCTCTCTCTCTCTTTCTGAAGTTATTATTACTACTGTTTAATCTCTTTTATTTGATGTGCTTAATAGAATTTTCTTTTCACTTCTAAAACTGAAGATGTTGATTTGAAGCTCATTGATTTTGGTATTTTTGACTTTATCAGACCAGGTAATAAATGTAAAAACTTAAACTATAGTGCTAGTAGACTTCTTTTGTTGGATATTTACCATATTGATCTTACTAGTTGATCGATATGGTAAAAACTTGATTCCATTCTGGTACACTTATATTGATATTGTCATTGCCTTCTCTGAGTAGTTACCATTTACCATATCCACTAGATTGTTGTGATATTAGGTTATTGATACAAAAAAAATAATACAAGCAGATTATTGATTCATCATTTTCTTTTCTTGGATTTATGTGCAGATGAGAGACTCAATGATATTGTTGGTAGCGTATATTATGTTGCACCTGAAGTCCTCTGGTCCAACAATGGTTTTATTAAAATCACAAAATGAACTCTAAGGAAGGTCACCATTATGTTCTAGCTTTTGTTATGTAAATTATCCATCTTTTTCTGCATTTTTCTTAAAATAATATTGCCTTCAATTTTGTAAATGTGGATGTTTCTTAGAACACACATGCTGAATTGGAGATCTTTTTGTTATTTATTATCTGAAAAAGTAAGAAAAAAAAGAACATGTAATTTATAAGTCAATGTTTATCTAGAGTTGAAAACATAGTTTGAGATTGTGAACAGCAGAGTTAATTTTTCAAATAGTTATAGTGGCAATAGTATTTACTGCAAATTTCAAGGTTGTCTGTCACATGTTTTATTTAAAACACCACAAGGTACCTCTAGGACACAAATATTAACATATATAGCTACAGAAATTGAAAAAAAAAAAAACTTTTTTCTTTTTCCTTTCCAGAACTTTAGATAACATGGATTTTCTGTCATCTATTTGTTTCATGCGACATCCTTTGTTGACGAGGATTCATCGTCAACTAACTCCTTTTCGCGGCACCTTTTCTTGATGGGGATTCCCCGTCAACTATCTCATTTTCGTGAAAAGTCTATTTTGATGATTTTTATTTTAAAAGAGTTTAGATGGTAGTCCGGTAGATGACAGTCGGTTACCGTCAATATAGGGTTAACGGATTTTACCCGTCACCCAACCTCATTTTTGTTGTAGTGCATGAAAATCCCATTGGGACATGGCCGTAGACCCCTGCACGTGGTTACAATGAGACACGTGTTGAGTTCGATCCCATGCTCTACCCAGATCAACATAGTAATGAGTCCATTATAGATAGTTCAAGAAGGGTTTAACTGAAACGATATATTCCACTAGTTTTGGAATATTATTCCATCCCAAGCCCATTAAAACATAATCTATTTTATACTATTGTAAAGGTATAAAATATACACCATTTGTGAGAAAATGACTACGTACCGCTATATGTATGAGTATTGACGACGAAGAAGGGACTTACCATAACCAATGGTAGAATGAAACGACACTTGTCTATTGAGAGATAATATAAAAAAGATCTCAACGGTGGAATGTGTTAATCGGCCACGATATTCTAATCAAAGGCAAACAGTTGGACTCGATGTAAGAGCTAATTACCGAAAATCAAGTCTTTAGCAACCACGTAATTCCACTTTCCACCAATGTTCATGGTGTAAGCTAGTTGATGTATTATGCCTATAAATGAATATGCGATACTTTGTAGTCAACACATGAGAGAATACAATAAACTACACTCAACTTTTTTGAGTTTCTCTATCTCTCCAACTAATATTTAAATGTAAATAAAAAAAATTCGGTCATTTTTACAACTTCACCTTCAAAATCTATCTTTTCCTATTATTTTTCTAATTTATATACGGATGATTCACGATTAATTCTATAATCGTGATTAAATTCTTTAGAGCCATAAATACAAACTATTTGGCTCCATAAAAGATATTCAATTTCCTACCCTTTAGATGTTATTCTGCCAAAATGCTTTTATTAATTTACTCATAAAAGTCAATTCGTTAGGCACCATAATGTGCCAAATTGATATTCTTATAGTCTTATTTATATTCTTATTCTTAGAGTCACTCACGTTTCACTAAGAAAAACGTAATAACGTTTAGCTGTAATTTTTTTTACATCTAGAATAATAATTAAAACATCACTATAAAGAATAAATGACAGATCTAATTATAATTTCATAATCTATCAATGGGTTTATTTTAGTTCAGGTTTTTCTTACAATTTTAAAAGAGTACGCATGAGACAACAAAATAAAAAATTAAAAAAATTAAAAAGAACTATCAAATGTTGCTGCTTGCTAGCAGTGCTTGAGCGCCGAATAACAGTAATATCAGTCATTTAATGAGAAGAACGGAAGTCCAATTTCAAAAAGGTCGAAGAAAAGGAGAGAGAGAAGGTATTAATATAATAATATCTGCACTACAGTAGCTTAGGGGATGTTTGCCTGTCGTCATAGAAATTCGAGGTCTTTCAATTAAATGCTTTTACACTGTTTTAGATAAAGGACCCACATTGCGGCCCTCGTGTTTGCTCTGTTAGGTTTTTTCGGTGCTGACCTTGTTATCAGATTTCCTTCGCCACGTTTTTCCTAACGGCTAAGGCATCGCCATCTCGGCTACTCTTCAGCACCGAATCCCACCACCTACTTGCCTTTCGACTCTCTTCCTACAAAGTTCCCATAAATACCAACAACTTATTCAATTTTACCCATTCCGTTCCTCATTCCCCATACTTAAAGAACTGAAGCAGATAAAATTCAGTATTCTTTTAATGATTCAATTGTGAAAAGATTACACTTTATGGCTCGTCATTCACAATTTGCATATAGCTACCTAATATAACAGTTTACTCTCTAAGCTAGTGATGAGTTATGTTGATGCCAAAAATCTCAACAGTACGAATATGTGCTCCCCTTTGGCCACTAGAAATCTTTTCGATCTAAAAATATGCAAAACACAAACAAACAACCCAAAGAGCATGGAGAACCAGGGGTGATTTTCTTGTCTAAAGACCTCCGACGCCTAATTCAGTATCCTGGTAGAAATTTCACAGAATTTTTCTTTAGGGGATAGTTGCTTACCTTCTTATGGAGTAGGTGAGGCATTTATACCCGAAGCCTCACTAGAAGAAGCGTGTAGAAGAAGCTTTTCAAGTCTCGACAACTGCCGTTGATTGGATGGATGAGAGGCGGTATTTAATATCATTGTTCTCAGAGCTGAATGCTTATTAAATATTGATGTGTCTTTAAAGTGACTGAATGGGGGCTGATCTGACGCCACATCATGACGATTGGACTCGTTGAATGTTCAGACCTAATAGGAGGACGACATGTGGAACGTTACTTTTGTCGGGTGATGATAATGCAAACACACACAGTCAGCTGAGCCCTTTCGCGGGCTTCATTCTTACCGCCCTTTGTCTACTCAAGTCGGTGTAGCCTGAGCTTCCTAGGAATCGACCAGGCAAGGTCGGCTTTCTCCTTCTGGGCGGTCAGGCCATAAAGCCTTCTCTTGGCATGAACATCTTGGCGTAGTGCTCGGGGCGTCGTATCCGCCTAGATCTGAAGACTTCTTTTTTTTTTTTCCAGATTCCTTCTCTGAGCTAGCCTCATGTGGTGTGATGCCTAGAGCTCCGTTTATCTCGAGCAATCCATACTTGTTTTTTATTCTTGTTCAGTCGAGAGGCTCACGCTTAATGGGATTAGTTACCTGGCAATCTTTTGTCATGACTTATCTGTGCGCGTGCATCCCATCAACTTTATCACGATTCTGGATCATTCATTCCTTGGGAGTAGGGACAATGATGGCGCGTGAACGTGTGCAAATGAAGGTGAGAGTCACTAATCGTGAAGCCTAATCCATTGATGCATCGCCTGCGGATGCGTGAGTGACGTTTAGTTTTTCAGAATTGTCCCATTGGTTCTTGAAATGGAAGTTCATTGGCGTGGGATCGCCTCAACAGTTCCTATCGTGGTTTACTTTAATGCTCATTAAATGAGAGGTTTCTTTCTTCAAAGCCTATAGATTGGCGATTTCCTTCTTCGTTTTCTTCATTCTCGCCTTCGCGAGAGAGATGAGATCCTCGCCAACCTTCATTCTTGCCTCTGATTCTTCTCTCCTTCTTGTGAGAACAGTATTTTTTCCCTTTCCAGGGACCTTTTTATTTTGGAGGCTTCCATTCAAACCTTTTTTTATTTTCCTTTCCATTGTCGTTTGAATGTCGTGCCTCAAAGTCACTGGTGTTTAATCTTCGGTGGCTTTCTTGTCATCAATGATCATGTACGGTGAACCCTTTGTTTTCGTTGCTTACCAGCTCATAGTTGTGAAGCGTCATCCTTAGAAAATATTTGCAACCTAGCCAGTAGTCTTGAATTTTGATTCGTAATAAAGTAACTTTATCGGCTACAATGCATTCTACCTTCAGCTTTACCATTCACATCTTCTACCACCTCTGTCCTTTTGAACTTTCATCAACTTACGCCAGAATGGGTGTAATAGCTCTTCCACTCGCAACCTTTATGGTGGTTTTGAGCCTGAGGACGACTGCTCCCTTCCCTTTCTCACTCTGTGGGAGAGATTGAAGCCTTCCTATCTCCCACGCGGAGGGAGATATTGCCTGCGATGATGCAGATTGAGTTCCCATTTGACTCGACTTGGTAAGGGTATCAGACCAAGTCATCGTGATCCAAAACCTTTGACCAAAAGGCGACCAGAGCCCTATGTTAGTTGGGGGCCTTTTCCATCGCGGTCTTTGTCTTGAACCCTCTGCTTGGCAATATGACTCTATATCAGTGTCTCTTTGGATCGCCACCTGATTATGAAAGTCTTATACTTTTCTTTTATGCTATACTCATACACCTGCCCAGCTACGTCAGAAGCTTGCACCTCGTCCAAACATATGTATATTAAAAGGGCAAGCTTCGACTCAGAAAGGCTTTCGATGTTTTGATCCTTCTTCTCGTTCTCGTCGTCCCGACATCTTACCTTCCATGAGCACGAGTTCAACATTTGCGCGCCTTTCCTTTACTATGATGGATGACCCACTACTAGAACTATGCTATTACTGGGTGGGACTACACCACTACTGGGAGAGACTGACTGACTTACTGATCCGGAGAGAGCAAAGACTGATGGTGAGGCTTATTTCATAAGGTGGGCAGGGCTATTCCGATTGCTTTTTACCGCCGACTCCGGGGAAATTCCTAGCTGATACGTTTCCTTTCTTTACTTTAGCCCATTTAGGTCTCTCCGAATATGTCAGTTTTGCAATATATGAATCATCATTACGCTGCCAAAATAACTGTCTTACTTGGTTCACACTGGAAGTCAATTTGGTAAGTAGAGGTCTCATTTTTCTCTCTTTCTTTTTGCCTACGTCCAGTGAATTCACCTAGGTTTGAAAAACTTATGTTGTAGGTGAGTCACCACTTCAACAGGAGACCGAACAAGGCTTCTTCCGGCTGCTGAGGATAAACCATACAACCATCGACCTAGACATGGGGGTTGTCTTTTTACTTTTAGGTTAGCCTGATGAGGAGATTCGTCATCCACCCTGAGGAGGGGGTTCCTCTAACTTTTCTTTTCTTCTAATTGTAATATTTCCCTCTTATTAATAATAATGAATTTTCTTTAATGGATTTGACTCTTTCCTTGCTTTTGGTTCTACTCTTATTTATTTCCTATCTATTATTACCTTCATATTTGTTTATAATTGGTCGACGTCCCTCAGCTTGAATGAACTTTAAGCAATAAACTTGATAATTGAAATGCCACTTTTACTTTCACCGTGCTTTAATTCGGTTTATATCAGACCTTAACCTTTTCTTCGTTCTCGCTTCATCATCGCTTTAGGTTGTGAATGTTGTAAGGATTAATGTCTGCTGACCTGAGTTATGAAGTTATCCTAATCCGGAGCTTGACTGATCCTTAAGTAAGAGACTTGATCATTTAAGTAATTTATCCTTACCACATCCTTCGTAGTAGGTTGCTCTTTTTGAGAGAGTGCAGGTCATATAGTTATGTCGTTACCATGACATTTATTGGGTATTGCCCCTCTTAGGACGCGTGTCCCAGTGGACCCGCCTCAAACTAGAAGGGTCTTTTCTGTTTGGTGAGCTAGGGTGCAAGCCACACCACTTTTCCTTTGGGCATTAGCCAAGCATTCCTGCTCTAGCTAGAGCATTTTCCCGTCTAGCGAGCTAGGATGCAAGCCATACTTATCTTTTTTTTCCACTTGGAACTAGCCATGCGTTCTTGCTTTGGCTAGAGCCTTTTCCCATCTGGCGAGCTAGGATACAAGCCAGACTTCTCTTTTTCCTTTTGGCATATAGCCAGAGGTTCAAGATCTCGCTAGAGCCTCTTCCAGTTTGGTGAGCTATGATGCAAAACTTCTTTGTTTCCATTTGGCATCTAGCCAGGCATTCCTGCTCTGGCTAGAGCCTTTTCCCGTCTGAAGATCTAGGATGCAAGCCATACTTCTCTTTTTTATTTTGCATCTATCTAGGCGATCCTGCTTTGGCTAGAGCCTTTCCCCGTCTAGTGAGCTAGGATGCAAGCCAAACACCACTTTTCCTCTTGACATCTAGCCAGATGTTCCTGCTCTGACTAGAGCATTTTCCTGTCTGGCGAGCTAGGGGGCAAGCTAAACTTCTCTTTTTTCTTTTGGCATCTAGCTAGGCATTCATGCTCTAGCTAGAGCTTTTTCTAGTCTGGAGAGCTAGGATGCAAACCATACATCACTTTTTCCCGTTTAGGGTCTAACCAGATATTTTTGCTCTCACTAGAGCTCTATTTTTCGTTTGGCGAGCTAGAATGCAAGCCATAGTTCTCCTTTTTCGTTTGACATCTAGTCAGGTGTTCCTACTCTAGCTAGAGCCTTTTCTCATCTAGAAAGCTAGGATGCAAGCCAGACTTATCTTTTTCCTTTTGGCATCTAGCCAGGCGTTCCTACTCAAGGTAGAGCCTTTTCTCATCTGGCGAGCTAGGATGCAAGCCATACATCACCTTTTTCCTTTTGGAGTCTAGCTAAGCATTTATGCTCTGGATAGAGCTCCTTTTTTAGTCTCCTGAATTAAAATGTAAGCTAGCCATCACTTTTTCCTTATGGGGCCTAGCCATACATTTTTGCTTTGACTAGAGCTTCATTTCCCATCTAGCGAGCTAGAATGCAAGCCAAACATCACTTTTTTCTTATGGGGTCTAGCCATGCATTTCTTCTTTGATTAGAGCTTATTTTCCCGTCTTACAAGCTAGAATGTAAGCCATACATAATTTTTTCTTTGTGGAGTCTAGCCAGACATTTCTGCTCTAACTAGAGCTCATTTTCCTTATTGGCGAGCTTGAATACAAGCCAACCATCGCTTTTTATCTCATCTGGCGAGCTAAAATACAAGTCATTAATACCTTTTTGTTGTTTTGGAGTCTAGTCAGGCATTTCTGCTCTGACTATAGCTCATTTTCCCATCCGGCAAGCTAGAATTCAAGCCAGACATTAATTTTTATCCCGGCTGGCGAGTTAAAATGTAAGCCTGACATCATTTTTTTCCTTTGCCGCACTTGGTGGAAGAGTCATTTTTTATATTTGACAAACGGTACTCAGTGTACATGGCCCATCAGTGTGAGCCACAACTCGATGTTAAATGTAAAGAGGAGATTACCTCCTCCATTTTGATTGGGAAGGGAGGCCGAGGTGAGACGTCGAGTACCACCAGGTCTCCTATCTTTAGAGCCGCCACCCCATATGTCCTATTGGGGCCTAACACACTGGGACTTCTGAAGGACACCTTCATTTTTACGATATACCCTCATGAGCTCATTCCATTCGGGAGTAAGCATTGACTCGTCCTGAGCTATCTTTACTGGCTGCTCTAGTGGGAGAATAATTTATTTCACCAACTCCTCAGATTCCTCTCTAGGCTGCTCTCTAGGTGGTTCGCTGATCATGGCCTTTTCCTAGTTGCCTATATTATTGTAGGTCTATTTATTCTATTCAGATGCTTAGGAGGAGCTTACTCGCGCATCCCACCATTAGAGGCATGATCCCTCTGGAAAACCTAGTACACGAGGCCTTGTGATTATTCTCGTCACCTAATAAAAGCCTCAGACTAGACTTGGCCTATGATTTAGTGCATCAGTTTTGGCCCGATTTACTTCTTCCCGTTTCCGAGGCGGGGAACGAGGGTTGGAAACTGCATTGTTCAAATTCATGACACGTGGTACATATAATTTTATCCACCTACCATGGCTTTCATTTACGTTGCAGCTCTACAAAACATTTAGTGGCCAAAAGGACACCAAGGAGTTGAATGAAAGTCAAGCAACTACCTTGCCGAAGAGGGCGTGCCGATATTTTCCTTCATCTTCTGTGGCTGCTTACATATTGCCTCTAAAAGATTCTTCAAAAGTCTTTTCTTCCATTTTGATCCTCGACAATCATGTTCTGCTTCTTTGTCTGGCGACATTGTGGGCGTCTAGAAGCATACCAGGGGTTGTTTAACGTGGCGTCCTCCTTCAGGACCATTCTCATTACACAGTTCCTTCTTTTACTTTCTTAGGATGATTCCAACCAGAACTCTTACCACCGAGTGGAAGTCTAACCATCTGAAGCCTGGTTTCACTTTGGTCCCGATTGCACCAAGAAGTGGCAGTTTCTCCGAGTCAGGGCGTCATTTTACCACTTCACAGATAGTTTTCCCTCGTGGTTCTATGAACGCTTGACTACTCCCTAGCGAGCCTTTCGGTTGTGGGGAAGAATTATTTCTGCGCAAGAGGCCGCTAGGATTTGAATGGGTACCAACATGCCCATTCTCTTCCTCCGAGTCACCTTAGAGGGCGTGACCACTATATCCTTAATCTTTTGTTACGTGATCTCCATAGCAACATGAATTTCTTTTCTCTATGAAGAGGATTGAGGATCTCCCATCTCGTCTCAAACCTCGTCAGAGTAAGACGAAGACCTCAGACTCATTTTCTCTTAATGGAGCTATAATGGTCTCAGGTGTTTTAAATAGGAACGATTTTACCCTTGATTAGATAGATGGGATACGGCCTTTAATGCCATTGTACCCTTGATTGGATGGATAGGAGGCGGCCTTTAATGCCATTGTACCTTGAGCTAACGTAAAGTGATGTTTATTAAATGTTGATATGTCTTTGAAGTGACTGAACGAAGTTAACTTGATGCCCCATCATGCCGATTGGACTCGTTGGATGTTTAGGCCGAATAGGAGGATGCCACGTGGAAATGTTACTTTTGGCAAGCGATGATGATGCTGACATAGAGAATTAGCTGAGCCCTTTTCACAGGCTTCATTCTTGATGCCTTCCGTCTGCTTAAATTGGTGTAGCCTGAGCTTCCTGGAAACTGACCAAGTAAGGTCGGCTTTCTCCTTCTAGGTAGTCGAGCCTTAAAGCCTTCTCCTGGCGTGAACCTCTTGGCGTAGTGCTACACGTGGCTCCGTGTCACTAGTAGTCAAAAAATGTCTATAACAAGTTACATACATTAGTTACATGGAATGTGTTAGCCTTTGGACCACTATGATGCAAAAGGTGAAACATATGAGAGAGAGAGAATCCAAGGCTAGATTTTAGTGAGTTAGCATAACTCCTTCTTTGTTGATATATTCACATAGTGAGTTGGTAGTGATATGAGATGGACTAATCATTAGCTGCCTTTAACTGCTGACTTGGACAAAACCACATTAGTAAGATGTTGCTGATCTAGGTTACTAACATCCCCCTTTAAGCTGAGTGGGGTAACAACCACATGAAGCTTTCTTTTCAAGTAGGAGAAATGATTGCCTTAGACTGAATTGGTGAAATATCACTAACATGTTCTGGTGAAGGAATGTATCTGATTTTAAGGACTTTGTCAAGAACACTGTCACTTAAAATGAGCATATATCTCATCATACTTAGTACGTGCATTAGAGACTGAATTGGATGTTAATGAGGTTGTTCCCATGTTATGACACTAGATAATTGGGTGTTGAGAGGCATGTAAGATACATTTCTTTTAAGAGAAATTCAATCTAGCATAACTCGGAGACATTGTTGGCTAAGGATTTGTACTCATTCTCAGTACCAGACCTTGCCATCATATGTTGTTTTTTAACGTTTTATCATATGTACTGTTGTCTCAATCTGCATCAGAAAAGGCAGCAAGTTTAAATATTTAGGCATGTTTCAGTAGAAGTCCCTCAATCACACCTCCTTTTAGATACTTGAGCAAATGTTTACAAGCTTGCCAGTGGATGAGGTGGGGCAGTGCATAAATTGACTGAGCTTATTCATAATGAATGCAATTTCTTGTTTGGTCAGTGTGACATATTGTAGGGCCCCTAAAAACTCTTGTACTTAGTGACATCAGTGAGAGGTTCTCCATCTGATTTGGTCAGTTTGGAGGAAGTGATTGCATGTGTAGGGAAAGGCCTGGAGTCCAACATTTGAGTCCTAGAGAGAAGATCAGAAATATACTTAGACTGAGATAAAGTGCAACCTACAACAAACTTATGTACCTAAATTCCCGAAATGGTGCAAGTCACTTTGGTCTTTAAGAGCAAAGTTATTGTGAAGGTCCTTGATAAGATGAGAATGAAAAGTGAGTCCTTCCTAGTGATGAGTATTTCATCAACATGCACAAGGAAATATACCATCCTAGAACATTGCTTCAGAATGAAAATAGAGTAATATAAGTGAGTAACTTTGAACCTTTTATGTTGCATGATTAGTTTGAGCTGGTCAGTTTAAGCTTGTTATATCAAGCTCTCGGTGCCTACATAAGGCCGTAAATGGCTTTTTTGAAACCTACAAACATGATTAGGCTTATTTACAGGAATGAAACCTGGAGGGTGAGTCATACATACAGTTTCAGTTAAAGATCCATGTAGAAATGAATTGTTTAAATCTAGTTGTCTGATTGGTCAATTATAGGTGAGGGCAGCAGTTAACACAATTCTAATAGTCACATGTTTCACAACAGGTGAGAAAGTTTCTGAGAAATCTACCCTAGGGATCTCATGAAACTCTTTGGCTACTAGTCGAGTCTTATACCTGTGAATTGAGCCATCAGGATGTTGTTTTTACTTCAAAACCCACTTGTTCCCCACAACATTCATGGATGGATAATGGGCACCAATGACCAGGTGTCATTTCTGAGTAAAGTAGAATACTAAACTTCCATGGCTTGTTTCCACTTAGGGTCAGCTAAGTATGCTTTCACTGAGGTGGGTATTAAAGTAAAGGAGCAGTATGTGTTTGATAGCATTGGGCTTACAAATATTTGATTTTGATCTTGTGGTCATTGGGGTTAGTGATAAAGATTTGGGGTGGTAGGGGTGGTGGTGATTATGTTAAGGGTGACTGTGGTACAGTTTGGCTATGAGTCACAACAGGGACATGTGAAGTAATAGAAGGAGAGATAGGTATTAAAGAAGAAAAAGACTGATTACTTACTGGAAAAGTTACTGAAGATGGAGGTCCCTGAGCTGATTCCGTCAGAGAAAAGGAAAAGGGAGTACCTACAGAAGTATAGCAAGGAATAGACAAAGATGGCAAAGAAACCGCCTAAATGACAATGTGCTTAGCATAATTATTAGATACACTTTGAAAATGGAAATCATGCTCATTAAACACAACATGAATAACAATATAGATTCTCCTTGAAGGGTGAAGACATAAGACCCTTTAATGGATTTAGCTATAACCAATGAAAATGCATAAGGCATACCTGAATGTATGCTTATTTTGGTTATAAGGTCTTAGATATGGGTAACAAGCACACCTAAAGATTTTCATGAAGTTATAACTTGGTTTGTGTTTATAGAGTTCTGAAAAGGTGACTGATTATGCAAGGTTGGACAAGACAGTTTCTTAATGAGGTATGATACAATGTGGAAACTATACCACCAATATATTAAGGGCATTGAGGCTTGTGATATGAGCGTTAGGCTAGTTTTCACTACATATCTGTGCTTTCTCTCAACTCTTCTATTTTGATGGTGAAAGTGAGGACGTTAGTGCCTAAAGCATATGCCATTGGGGTCAAGGTATTTTTAAAAGGCTCTATATTCACCCCTAGTTTGCTGTTCCACTTTTGCCTTAAAAAACATAAAGGTTTGAAAAGATTCAGATTTCATTTTGAGTGGATTGATCTAGGCAAATCTTAAGAAATCATCAAGGAACATTATATAATATCTGAAGCCATTTGAGTTAATGGGTGCATATCACCCAAGATCTGTATGTACCAATTCAAGTGGTTTAGAGTTTGTAATTGGTGATTCATGAAAAGTGAACCTATGACTTTTCCCAAGTTGACAGTCTTGATAGAATCTTAACTTGTAACTTATTTAGGATAGATTGGACAATTTTAAATGATGGGTGAGTAAGTCTTTGATGCCAAATACTTATATCAATACATTGTGCACCAGTAAAAACAGATGGATTAGTATGAACATAATAAAGTGGAGAAATGATCTCATTGACAGCAAACTTGTGTACATTGACAAAGGCATTCTTGGAACTCAAAGCATTATTATTATTAAAGCTGAACAAGTAAACTTGTATAAATATGCAGGTGTTAGATGAAAGACTAGAATTAAAATTATCATTAAACAGAAACACATTGCAGGTAACAGCAGCTTGCTTTCCTTCTAGGACAAATAGCTCATACTGTTCATCTTTAAGCGTCCATATGAGTAATATTATCCCAGTGCATGGATCATTCACATAGCAGGTAGAGGCATTAAATTCAACATAAATTGGATATTCAATGGTCAATTTAGAGATGCGAATAAGATTTTTTTATATGGTACCCTAAGAATGGACTTAAGCTTTAATGGATACAATGAGGTGTTTAAAATGTTACTGCCAACATGAGAAATAGGTAAGGTATTAACATTTTAAACTGAAAACTTGTTTGTACCAGGATACTTATAGGCAAGATGTAGGTTGTTGAGTATTGAGTCCATATACCAGGCTGGATCAGTGCTCAATTCAGAACATGCAATATATTCACCAGGATTGAACTGAAAGGCAAATTTTTCTTTATGACTTAGGAATATTTATTTTTCACAGTCTAGTGAAACTGGGCGCTTTACAGAGAAAGACTGTAGAGCATTAACTCTATCATGTACATTGACTTATCATGGTCACTTTATGAAGTACATAGCTAATAGAATAGTGCATTTGTAATTTATAGAAATGATAAATAGAATTGCCCTCTCTCTCTCGCTCTCTCTCTCTCCTTCTGTCCCCTCCCCCTCCCCTGATGATCCATAACCCCAGCTCAGCTCATCATTTTCTATCACACTCTTAGTTCATTAAGTCTCTTCCACAGCCGCTCAAGTCTTCCTTCGATGACGTTCTGAAATCCCCTACTAGTAAGAATTGAAAATCATCGATGATGTAAATCAAATTTCCCAAAGAACAAAAGGTGAGTCTTTGTAAATGCGAAAAAAGGAAGATAGTTTCAAGATGTAAAAAGTTTTGCACTCAGAAAGAATTGAGAAACTCGTAGAGACGGATGACAAAGGTAAACAAGTCTAGCCGCGACAATAAGTAAAAAGGAAAAATACACTTTTCATTTAATATAATGAAAGTTACATCGTTAAGAACATTACAATGAGTTACAACATCTGAACATTAAATATATCATGTTGATTAAAAGTAATGACAATTAAACTAGTTCTCTAAGTATGCCATAGTCATGCAGAGGAAGTACCATTTCTACAATTGGAAAATAAATTCACATGGGCTTAGACATGCATAATTTAAAGCAAACTATGAAAAAAAGAACAAAAGAGGCAGAAAAGAAAAGAATTCCTCAAAGATGATGATAGAGGTGTTCATGAGATTTCAATGAACAGAGAGATGAGATTGAAAGTATGAGATTGTAAGACTAGACATATTTGTCTCAAAGCTGAGACCCATGGGATGTGAGGATCATTATGATATATATAGGAAAGCATATGACAAAAGAATAGCCATGAAATCTCCTACCAGGTTGAGTGTGATCTCCTTTGAAGGTGTATTAAAATGTAACTGTCAAACTATATATTTCTCTCCTTTGAAGGTGTATTCGGTGTGTACGGTTCAGTTCGGTCGATTAGTAAGGTATTTTTATAATCGAACTGATTTACTGGTTACCTAAATTAGAGAACCAAGCCAAGCCGAAGTAATTATTTGAACCGAACCGAATGTAACCAAAGTAATTGGTTGGTTTGGTTACTTGTAACCAATTCGACTGTACCTGTAAACTTCTTAAAACGACAAGAAAAATTAAACTGAAAACATCAATGTTAATAGTCGAACAAAATCACAGATCAAAATAATCAAAATAAGGGTGTGCATGGTTCGATTCGGCCGGTTAGTAAGGTATTTTTATAACCGAAACGAATTTACCGGTTACCTAAATTATAAAACCAAACCAAATCGAAGTAAACATTAGAATCAAACTGAATATAACCAAAGTAATCGGTTCAATTTGGCTACTTGTAATCAATTTGGCTATACCTCTAAAAGTTCTTAAAACAACAAGAAAAATTAAACTGAAAGCATCAATCTTAACAGCCTAACAGAATCACAGATCGAAACAATCGAAGCCTAAAAGATCTAAATGAAACAATTAAATACGGGTGTGCACGGTTTGATTCAATCAGCTAGTATTTAGTAAGGCATTTTTATAATCGAATGAAATTCACCGGTTACCTAAATTACACAACTGAACCTAATCGAATAACCATTAGAATCAAACTAAATGTAACCAAAGTAATTGGTTAGGTTTCGCTGTTTGTAACTGGTTCGGCTGTACCTGTAAAACTTCTTATAACGGTAAGAAAAATTAAACTGAAAACATCAAGTCTAACAGCCTAACAGAATCACAGATCTAAATGTATGAAGCCTAATAGGAGTTAATGAAACAATCAAATAGGGATGTGCACGGTTGGGTTCGGTCAGTTAGTAAGACATTTTTGTAATCAAACTGAATTCATCGTTTATCTAAATTACAGAACTAAACCGAATCGAAGTAACCATTAGAACCGAACCGAATGTAACCAAAGTAATCAGTTCGATTTAGTTTTTTTGTAACCAATTCTGTTGTACCTATGAAACTTCTAGAACGACAAGAAAAATTAAACTGGAAACATCAAGCCTAACAGCCTAACAGAATCACAGATCAGAACAATCGAAGCCTAACAAATCTAAATGAAACAATTGAAGCCTAATAAATCAGAATGAAACAATCGAGGCCTGACTTATCTAAATGAAACAATCGAAGCCTAACAAATCAGAATGAAACAATCGAAGCGTGATAAATCTAAATGAAACAAGCTTCATAATTACATATAAAAACATTTGAAGCCAACAGAGAGAGGTACAAGATCAAAGAGACAGAGAGAGATAACAGATTTAAATCGCAAGCCTAACAAATCTAAGCTGACAGGTCTAAATCGAAGCCTAACAGAACCACAGATCGAAATAATCGAAGCCTAACATATCGAAATGATTGAAGCAAAGTTTAAAGCCTTCTATTTACCTTCTGAGAGAAAGAGACAAGGAGAGGTACAAGCTTCGAGTCACAAGGGACGAGGGAGAGAATCATGAGGGACTATACTGTGGTAAAGTCAAAGGACCGACCAATCCGATTATGTTCGGTTCGGTCGGTTCTTTAAAAATCTGCACACCCCTACGATCGGAGCCTAAAAGATCAGAATGAAACAATGCAAGCCTAACATATCATAATCACATATCGAAACAATCAAAGCCTATAGAGAGAGGTAATAAATCTATATCACAAGCCTAACAAATCTAAGCAAACTGGTCTAAATCGAAGCCTAAAAGAATCATAGATCAAAACAATCAAAGTCTAACATATCGAAGCAAAGTTTGAAGCCTTTTATTTACCTTCAAAGAGAAAGAGGTGGGCGATGGTCTATAATCGACGATTCTATTTTGTTGTCCATGAAGGAGTAGCTTTAAGTCGATGAAGGAAGCTTTTGAGTCGATGGTGGACGAGGGAAACGATGGTCTGTAATCGATGATTACTACTCACAAAGAGAGAGAAGAGAGAGCAGGACTGCAGGAGGCACGAGGAACTAGGAGAGACTTAGGGTTTTGGTCATTTGGCCTTTAGTTTTGGTACTTCAATAATTAATAAAGTAACATATATATACACATATATATTAAACAATGCTTGTAATTGGTTTTAACCGATTACAGATTTAGTGTACAATATAACTGAATTGAAAGTTCAGTTATTCAAAATAACCGAACTGTGTATAATTGTATTGTAAAAGAACTGACCGTCTAGTTCGATTCGGTCGGTTCTTAAAAAATCTGCACACCCATAATTTCCTTATCTCCTCACTACCTCTATTTCATCTTCCTCTCCCCCATTTCTCGCCGGTCTATTTCCTCTCTCTACTTTCTCCATTTATTTTTTTTTTCTCAGTGTCCCATTTCGTTCAGGCTACTAAAAATTTGTAAAGGGTAAAGAACACAAAAAAGACAAAGAAAAATAGATGAAAATATTTTTATTGCAATGGGTGAAGTATAATATAATGCCTGTAAAAAAGTACAATATAGTGGTGAAATCGATAAATATACAAATAAAAGACTTCCTCTCAATTAATAATCATTGATAAAGTAATCAATTATGAAATTATGATTTTTTATAAACAAAACATTGTTTACTATCAATGTTGGTTGTCTTTATTATTATTGCTATTCTTAATAAGAATCAAATCATACAAAATGTATTTTAATCTAAGGATTAAATTGGATTTTGCTAATGTATTTATAACATTTCCTTGAATATTCTCTCAAACTTTTAGACATCTTATTTTACTGTATTCGCATTTTTAACAAATTGATTCTATCATTAATTATTCTCTGACACCAAATGACCTTAGCTCTTCATTATTTGTTTAGAAGAAAATGTAGTTGTTTCTCACTTGCACATTAATATAAGCAGTGTTTACTTTCGTTGATATAAAATTGAGAGTAAATAATTTTTATAATATGATTATTGAGATTGTGAGAAAATATTATGTTAAAAAAGTTATGATTACGTTATTTTCATACACATGACAAATATTATGGTAATCATTGAGGTATTTTATATTCCAATACTACTTTTTAAATGTATCCTAGAAAGATTGTGGGAACAAAATGCATTTTGGCATTTTAGGAATAAAAATGGGGAAGATGCCGGAATTAGAAATTTAAAAAAGAAGGATGTTTTAAATACCCTTCAAAGAAGGGGAAGTGAAGATGCCCGATATCAAACAACTCTCAATCTTTCTTCACAAATATTGTGTACCGTTGATCAAGCTTGTTGGCGGCATTTAGATTTAAATTTAATCATAAAACTAGTTGGTCATTTTCTTGTTGCATAGAAAACCTGATTTTGTTGTTTCCATTTAAAAATACAGCAATTGTCAGAGTAATAATAGTTTAGACGTTTTGGATTCATCATATAGTATTTTTTTTTATTTGATTGAGAAGCTTAATTATTGGTAAGAAGTAAAAGAGGACTTTGATGTAATTATTTTTTATTTTTGGTAATATAGTCTAATTTTGATAAAAAAATATAAAGTTTCACATTTTTTGAGAATCATGTAATCCTAATCCTTGACCAATTATCAGATTTTTTGGAGTGTTTTCTTCAAACAGTCACATGAAGATATAGGCTACAAGAAAAAGGTGTATCCCTACCACCCCAACATCTTGATTCTTTGACAGTAATGTATGCTCTTAAACTACCATGTTATAGTACGCAATACTAAACTTAATTGGCCAAGAATCATTTTTCTTTAATCTCTTCCTTTATCTTTAATTTAGGTAAGCGTTATTATTCCTTAAGCAAAAGTTTATCAAATTACTGTAAGTGGAACATTAGATTAAGATGTTATAATGATCTCTCTATTATATTATGGGTGTTAGTCCAAGTCAAGCATGTATTGACCACTAATCGGTTGGTTCATGGTGGGACTTAAGTTTCGGCCTCATTTGAGGTCTAATGAGAATCTAATCTTTGAACATATATTTCAATCAACTCAAAAATGGAAATAAATTAGGAACGTCATTTGACTTTGTGGTAAATGGAAACAAAGTGTCCAATGGTGTGTGTGTATAAGAAGTTAGGTATAAAATCATAAAAATGTGCCAAATGACATATTAAATTTACGCCAAATGTTATTGGAGGTCTAAATTCTTAATAATTTGTTAAAAAATTAATATATTTGTTAAATATAACGTATCAGTGGATTAGTGGATTTTGTAGATGAAAAAAACACCATTATAAATACACTTATTAATTAATAGTGATTATGTGTATAATTACATTCAATATATCATTTATTAACTTTGACAAATATTATAAAAACTAGTAAGTTATTTTTATTTTATTTATCTTATATTTCTTTTGTTGACATGTATTTATCTCATAACTTTCATAGTGATGGGGCTTTAAAATCGTACAAAACCAATGAAAAGTATTAAACTAACTAATTAAGTTGAGCTTTTATTACATCGACAAACAAAGAAGAAGAACGAAGAAGAATAAGAGAGAAGCTCGATTGATGAAAATAAATTTCATCTTTTCATTTTAACTAAACCAAGTGATAATCGATACATATATATAAGAGATTTACTAATTAAACAGCTTAGCAACTAACTAGCTAACAAACTAAATGCTCATTAAACAGCTTAACAGAATTGCGCGGGAAATATTAGTTACGTGATTATTGCATGCTTTACATGCAATAATCACGTAGGTAACTGATTAGCCCAATCATCCTTATTATCCCCCGTTAAGCGAAAGGGGATAAAAACTACTTGAAGCTTATCCTTAAGGAAGGGAAACTGAGATTCCGGGACTGCTTTAGTGAAAATATCTGCAGTTTGCTTGAGAGATGGGACAAATCTAATATCAAGAGTCTTCTTGATGACTTTGTCTCTCAGAAAATAGAGATCGATCTCCAAATGCTTCATCCGCGCATGAAGAACAAGATTGGTTGCCAATGAGATAGCATTTATGTTGTCACACCATATGACACGAGCAAGATGAGCAACTCATTTAACTTAGTGAAAAGATATGTCATCCATATAATTTTTGTAGTGGCATTGGATAAGGCACGATACTCACTCTATGTACTTGATCAAGCAATAATCTGTAGCTTTTTAGAGAACCAGGAGATAAGAGAAGATTCTAAGAAGATGGCATACCCACCAATTGACTTACGATCATTAGGATTGAAAGCCTAACCAACATCAATATAAGCTTCAATGTGTAAAGAAGAAGCTACCATCAGAAGAATACCATCATAGATATAACTTTTTAGATACTTGAGTAGCCGTTTACATTCCTTCCAGTGAGTCTCAATGGAAGCTTGGACAAATTGACTAAGGTTGTTAACTATGTAGGCAATGTTAGGCCTAGTTAACAGTAGGTATTAAACGGCCTCGAAAGTACTCTTGTACATGGTAACATCCGAGAATGAAGGAGTTAAATCATGAAAAAACTTGACGGAGGCATTAGTTGGTGTTGAATATGGTATTGACTAATCCATATTTGTTCTTTGCAGCAAGTCTAAGATGTAGCTAGCTTGAGAAAGATGAAAACATGCAGAAGTCCTTACAATCTCCATGCCTAAGAAATATTGAATGGCACCAAGATTCTTCAGAGCAAATTCCTTGTTTCAGTCAGCAATTAACCTTTTAGTCTGAAGTGTACTCTAATGCCCTAACTAATATGTCATCAATGTAGAACAAGACTATGATTTTACACCGATTTTACTATTAAAAGAAGACTAAAGTATCTAAGATAATATTAAGAAAGCCCAATGACAATAATGCAAACTTAGGTCTTTCACATAGCAGGCTCTTAGTGCCTGCTTAAATCCATACAGTGCTTTCATAGGCCTGCAAACATGAGTAGGATACGTAGAGGTGACATAGCCTTGAGGTTGGGACATGAAAATAGATTCTTCAAGCTTTCTATGAAGGAAAGAATTATTGACATCTAACTGATGTACTGGCTAGTTTAATGTTGTTTCCACTGTAAGGACAATTCTAATAGTAGTAGGCTTCACAACTGGAAAGAAGATTTTTGTCTAATCAACCCCATCAGCATTGAACTTCAACTTGAACACTTACTTGTTCCCTACAAGATTCATAGAAGGGTCATAGGGAACCAAATCTCATGTTTGATTAAGAATAAGAGCCTGATACTCCAAGTCCACTACTTGCTTCCAAGGTACACTGGCTAAAGCTTGTTTAGCTGATATAGGTGTGATTAGACTAGGATTAGGTTCTGAGATATGTTTTGACGTAAATAAAGCTTTAGGTTTGAGAGATTAAATTTTTGGATCGTGTAACCATAGTATGTGATGGATGGTTTTGAGTATTAATTTATAGGTGTAGTAGGTTCTGAGACAGTGAGGTGAGGTGTTTCTAGTAACAAAAGGTACTGAAATAAGAGGGACACTATCATGATATCATGAACTGATACATGATCATGCTGAGTACCTAAACCAAAACCATGTAAAGGAGAGGGAATAGAAACATTACCAAAGCGTGATCTATTCTCAGTGAGAGCTAGAGAATACCTTTGAGCTTATTGATAATTATTTAGATAAGTTACTTCTTGTAAAGAGTTAACTGTGCCAAAATGAAAACTTACACCAGATATAGGTTTGGGAGTTGTGTGATGATTAATAAAGTTTGGAAAGCCTTTAGAGTAATCTAAGAAGCACAAACACTGACACGTGACGCGGATATGACAGGATACTGACACGTTGACATGTCATTTTTAGAAAAGCAGGATACGGGGATCTGATATATATTGCTATTTATAAGTATGAAAAAAATATTTGCATAAAAAACTAATTAAAGTATCGGTCATATCAAGAAGATGAATTAAAATAATTCACTAGTTAGAGATGCCACCAATTATCGAGTAAGTTTTTGTTTTAGGAAATTAAAAGTTTAAGGGTTTTGGAAACAAAAAACTAATTTTATACCATTTTCATTTTAATATATTTTAACACTTCAATTTCTTTCTTCTATATTTCCACCCTTTAATCCATCATTTACAAGTTAAAATAATATTCATTTTATTTTACACCCTTTATAATTTATTATTTAAAAAGTTTCAAAAAAAATGTGTATTGAAGGTGTCGTCATGTGTCTTAGCATATCCAACATGTGTTAGGAACGTGTCCTGATACGTTCGACACGTGTCAAGAATGTGTCTTGGCGTGTCTAACATGTGTCAGAAACGTGTCATGGCGTGTCCGACACTTGTCAAAAACAGTAAAAATTTATACATGATTTTGGCGTGTCGATGTCCGACACCGACACTCTGTAGAAATAGAAGTGTCAGTGTTTCTCAAAGAGTAAGGAAACGAAGTTTCATTATAAATAACATTTATAGCGACATAAATTCTGCCAGTAGGATGAAGGCACAAATACCATTTATGAGAAGGAGAATAACCTATGAACACACCCTAATCACTTCTTTATTGAAATCTATGCCTATTATAAGGACGAAGATGGGGATAGTATTCACAATCAAAGGGATTTAGAAAGTTGTAATTAGGGACTTTATTGACGAGAACATAGAAATGTGACAAACCAGATAGAGTTGGTGTTGGGAGTCTGTTAGTAAGATAAGTTGAAGTGGGAAATGCATGCCACCAAAATGAGGCAGGCATAGCACCTTGAGCAAGTAATGTAAGACTTGTTTCTAACAAATGCCTATATTTATTTATGCCCTACCATTTTGGTTGTGGGATGGGGACACACATGCCTAAACTGAATGTCGTTAGAGGTTAAAAATTGTTCAAACACCCATTATTCGCCTCCCCAATCGAATTGGATGGCTTTGATTGTGGTTGAGAATTGGTTTTTATCAAAGGTTTTAAACTACATGAAAGTTTTAAAAGCTTCTGATTTCAACTTAAGAGGATATATCCAATTGTACCTACTGAAAACATCAAGAAAAGGTATATAGTATTTGTAACTATCTCTTAAACTAATGCGCGTAGGTCCCTAAAGATTAGTGTGAATCATTTCTAAAGGTTTAGTGGCATGAGAATCAGATAAGGCTTGATGTAAAACATGACCTTTTCCTTTTGGACAAGTTGCACGGAAAGTGTTTTAAGAAGTGGGGGCATGAATACTACATTAGCTAAGTACTTTAGAAGAAGTTCTTACACTTAGATGACCAAATTTCATATGCCAAAATTGAAAAATAAAAGGTAAGCATGCCTTTAAATCAACAAAACTAGTTATATTACAGATAGCAGAATAAGCAGAAGAATTACAATTCTTGATAGCACGAGCTTTAGTCAACTCAGGCTTACATTTTGAAAATAAAAAATACACTAAATCAGACTTAATTCACATAACTATTAATGGCAGTAGATTCATTAACAGGGGACATTTATTAGTAAAAGAAGAATCAGGAAAAACATTGCATAAGTTATTTTACAAGTCAATGCAGTAACTTTCTTGTTGTCTGGCAGCATAAGCTCATATAGCCTCCTTTAAGATTCCCTCTGAGAAGGACCTTCTTGGTTGCTTCTTCCTTAACAAGACAATAAGTAGAGTGAAACTCATTGAACATGTTATTATCTTTAGTCAACTCGGAAACACTAATAAGATTCTTTACAAAATTAGGAACTATAAACATGGATTTCAATTTTTGAACAATAGAAGCATGAGGTATTGGAAGGAAAGTATAACCTATATGTGAAATTTAGAGAGCGCCTTACCATCACCTACAATCAATTTCTCTTTGCCATTGTACTCTTGTGCAAAATGAAAGTTATTCAGGTTTGATGAGATATGATTGGTAGCAACACTGTCTGTATACCAATTTTCATCATTGTAAACACATTCTGAGCTAGCCACCATTGCAGTAGGTCCACTATAGCATGATTTTTGGGAATTTTGTGAAGAAGATCCAGAATTGCTAGATTGTAACTCATAATTCCAGTCAAACTTGTTAAAATAGGCCACGACTCCATGTCTTACTCTACCACAAACCTGACATGTTAGGCTACCTCCATTCCTTCCACCTCTCCCTCTTTTTCCACCATTAAAGGTTCCTCGACCACTTTGATTATCAAAGACTCCATGACCTCCTCTTCCTCGGCCAAAATTTCCATTCCCATTGTTAAAACCGCAATTCTTTCTACCAAAATTACTTCCAGCATAGTTTGTTGTCATTGAGTATTTGACATCTAAAGCTATTTCAGCATTCAGTCTCTCTATTCTACATTCATGCCTCACAAGCAGAGCATGTACTTCTTCAAGTGTTACATATTCATTCCTAGATGTAACATTTACCACTACAGAGTCGTACTCAACTCCAAGACTATTCAGAATATGAAGCATAAGGTCTTGATCACTTACTAGATTTCCTGCTACTATTAATGTCTCACCAAGACTCCTCATTTTATCACAATAATCTTGGATGATTTGATTTCCTTCCTTATTTGTTTGAAGAAGATTCTTTAATTGAAGAATCCTTGCTCTAGATTGGTTAGAGAATCTCCTCTCTAGTGTATTCTACAAGTCTTTTGAGTGACAATACTGCAAGATTGTTCCAAGCACCCTTTCACTCATAGACGACCTTAACCAGCTTAAAAGTAGCTGATCATTCCTGATCCAAGTAACATACTTTGGATAATCAGTACCATTGGCTAACTTTTGAGGTTTTTCCTCTTTTCCAAACAAGAAATTATCTAAACCGTTTACAATTACCGCCGGGAAAAATTGAGATTTTCACAACATGAAATTATCCCCATCGAGCTTAATAAGTAGAGAAGAATTAAGCGTCGTGTTGAGAGGTTTTGAAAACAAATTATCATCTCTAGAATTATCTTCATTACTCACACTTGACTCGACTACCATGGCTCTAATACCAAGTTGAGCTTCTGTTTACAGGGACAAACAGAAAAGAAGAAGAAAGAAGAAGAATAAGAGAAAAGAGAGAAGCTCAATTGATGGCAAGAAATTTCAACTTTTCATTTTAACTAAACCAAGTGGTAATCGATACATATATAGAAGAGATCTACAAATTAAATAGCTTAGCAACTAACTAGCTAACAAACTAAAAACTTATTAAACAACTTAACAGAATTGCGAGGGAAATATTAATTATGTGATTATTGCACTCACGTAGGTATTCGATTACCCTATTATCCTTATTAAATTATTACAACCTAAAATTTGTTAATATTGCATAGAATGTGGATTCCAACCTTTGGTGATGTAGTTTGTTTACCCAAAAAATATATGTGAATGCCACACAATAATGTAAAAAATGTTTAAGACATTAATATGAAAAATATAAAAAAATATCAACTGGCATTAAATAACTCTAGCCTTTCTATATTCTTACACTCCCAATGCTTTAGAGTTGTTTATAACTTTTCATATTTTAATTTTACTTCTTATATGTTAATTAATAGAGGAGGAGAATCTTATATTATATATATAAAGTTTGGTATGCACACTCAAAATTGTGTCAAGTGTTATACTCAATTTTTGTCAAGTGTCACCACCAAACATTCCATGATATTCATCTCTAAACATTTTCATGTTTAAAATTAAATGGACACTGACATATAACTGAGGTGTGAGCACATGCATCAACTTTAAATAAGCAACAATCTGGCAGTTACAAACTAACAATCAAAGTAGCATACATATAAGTTTCCACTGAGAATCAGAAAAACAGAAGCAAAATAATTATGGTCCTCTCAAAAAAATCGAAGAAACATCAATTAACAAGAAAATAATAGAGGGCACTGATATCCAAAGAAGTTCTTACCACATGTAAGAAACATCAAATCTGGGTTTGTTCTTCAGGTGTGATATGGCTACTACTTATACAAACACGACATTGAAAATTTGATGGGACTAATGATTTTGCTATCTGGAATATGAAGATATTAGCACTTTTGGGTAACTTAGGACTTGAAGAAGCACTCAAAGGAGAAAGCAAGATGCCAGCTAGTTATTCCGAGAAGAAAAGGAAGGATATAATGAAGAGGGTCTACAACACTTTGATCCTGAGTTTGAGTGATAAAGTCTTGAGGGAAATTACCAAAATGAAGACAGTAACAGAAGTATGGCTCAAACTTGAGAGCTTGTACATGACAAAAACTTTGTCAAGTAGATTGTATCTCAAAGTAAAAAATTTCTCTTATAAAATGGCAAAAGGAAAGAGTCTCTAAGATCACATAGATGAATTTAACAAGCTGTGCCTTGATCTTGAGAATATTCAAGTGGAATATGATGATGGGGATAAAGCCCTAGTGCTGCTACATTCTCTACCAAAATCTTATGAAATATTTGTTGACATTCTCAAACATGGTAGGGAACCCTATCACTTGAAGATGTGGTGGGAGCTCTAAATTCTAAAGAATTACAAGGAAACTTGAACTGAAAGACTCAAGTGGGGAGAGTTTAATGGTAAGAGACAGAACTGAAAAGAAAGATTACAAAAGCAGAAGTAAATCTAGGTCTAAATCTAGAAATGGTAAAAACAGTAAGAAAGTAAAATGCTATTACAGTCATGAAGAAGGGCGTATAAGAAGATTGTGTCCACAGAGAAAAGGATCCTAAACCTAAGGAAGGAGTTGATGGAGATGCTACAATTGTTGAAGATGTGTATGAAAGTGCCGATGTCTTAATTGTAGCAACCAAGAATTCTGAAAAATAGTGGATCCTAAACTCTGGGTGCTCATTTCACATGACACCAAATAGAGATTGGTTTGAAACATTCTCTAGACATGATGGTGGCAAGGTTTTACTTTGTGACAAAAAGGAATGCAAGATTACTGGGTCAGGAACCATTAGAATTAGGACTCATGATGATTCTGTCAAAATCTTAGCAGAGGTTAGATTAGTACCTGATCTTAAAAGAGATTTAATTTCTCTTGGAGTCCCTAGATGAAACTTGTTATAATTATATAGGTGAAAATGGAATTCTTAAGATCTTCAAAGGTTCTATGTTAGTGATGAAAGGGGTAAAGGAGAATGGTTTTTATGTACTACAAGGTAGTACACTGATTGGTGTAGTAAACATTGTTTCTGCATCTGAAATTGATATACCAACACTTTGGCACAAGAGATTGGGGCCATGTAAGTGAAAGGGGGCTGCAAGAACTTGGAAAACAGAGACTGTTTAATGGAGACAAACTAGACAGATTGAGATTCTGTGATCACTGTGTCTATGGAAAGGCAACCTAAGTTAATTTCAGCCCAACCACTCACAGAACTCAAGAAATTTAAGCTACAACCATTCAGACCTTTGGGGACCATCCTCAACCGAATCACTAAGTGGAGGGAAATATTTTATTTCTATCATTGATGATTGTTCCATAAAAGTTTGGATTTATATTCTTAAATCTAAAACTGAAGCGTTTCATAAATTCAAAGAGTGGAAGAAATTGATAGAATTACAAGTAGGAAGAAAGGTTAAAAAATTAAGAACAGATAATGAGCTAGAATATCTAAGTGGTGAGTTCAATAAGTTTTGCAAGGATGAAGGCTTGGTGAGAACAAAACAGTTCTCACACCTCATAGCAAAATGGCTTAGCAGAAAGAATGAATATGACACTATTGGAAAGGGTCAGATTCATGTTGTCTTGTGCAAACTTACCAAAGAAGTTATGGGCAGAAGCTGCCAACACTGTTGCATACCTTATAAACAGGTGCCCTTCAGCAACTTTAGACTTCAAGACTCTAGAGGAGGTTTGGACATGTTCTCCACCTAGTCTGTCTCATCTAAAAACATTTGGTTGTGTAGCCTTTGCACACATTAAGAATGGAAAGTTAGATACTAGAACTAAAAGGTGCATGCTTATAGGCTATCCTGAAGGAGTTAAGGGGTACAAATTGTGGATTTCAGATTCTAACAGGTCCAAGAGTTTTATGAGTGATTCCAAACCACAAGATCAATCAAGGAATGATTATTTTGGGCTTGAGGTGGAGTTTGGAAACAGTAGTAAAGAACCAGAAGCAACAGATCCTGGTACCCACACTGTTGAACCAGAAATTGAGTATCAAGGTCAGTATGAAAATTATGATGAACTAGAGGAACTTAGTGATTATCAGCTGGCTAGGGACATGACCAGAAGGCAACACAAAGCGCCTGTCAGATTTGGTTATGCAGATCTCATTGCATTTGCTCTAACAGTGGCTGACAACCTAGAAAATTTAGAACGTAAAACTTTTCAGGAAGCCATGAGGAGCCAAAACAGTAAGAAATGGTTGAAGGCTATGAAAGAGGAAATAAATTCTCTAAATAAGAACCATACTTGGGTTCTTATTAAAAAAAATAGAGGGACTTAAGATAGTAGGCAGCAAATGTATCTACAAGCTAAAGCAAGGGATTCCAGGTGCAGAAATGCCTAGGTTCAAAGCCAGAATGGTGGTCAAGGGATTTACTCAGAAGGAGGATATAAATTATTCTGAAATTTACTCACCAATGGTAAAACACACTTAGATTAGACTTCTTCTAGCTCTAGTCACCCAATATGGACTAGAACTAGAACAAATGGATGTAAAAATAGCTTTTCTTCATAGAAACTTGGAAGAGAAGATTTTCATGGCTCAACCCATTGGCTTTGTAACAAGAGGAGATGAAAATAAGGTATGTCTTCTCAAGAAATTCATTTATGGTTTGAAATAGAGTCCTAGGCAGTGGTATATCAGATTTGATGAGTTCATGTTGAGGAATGGATTTTCTGGAAGTATGCATGATAGTTGTGTGTACTGTAAAGGTGTTACAAATGATTCAAGGTTATACTTATTACTCTATGTTGATGATATGCTCATTGTATCATCTGATAGAGTAAAGATTGATGAGCTTAAAGCTCAACTTCACAAGGAATTTGAGATGAAAGACTTGGGAGTAGCTAGAAGAATTCTTGGGATGGATATATGTATGGACAAAATAAGAAACAGGCTAGTTATTCATCAGGAAGACTACATAATCAAGATTTTGAAGAAATTTGGTATGGCTGATTCAGAACCTATCAAAACTCCTCTAGCATCTCATTTTAAGCTCTCATCTAGCCAATCTTCTAAAACTGAGGAAGAACAGATTAGGGTGGACAAAATTCCTTATGTAAATGCTATTGGGAGCCTTATGTATTCTATGGTCTGTACCAGACCAAATTTTTCCTATGCTACTAGTCTAGTGAGCAAGTTTATGGCTAAACTAGGAAAGGATCACTGGGAAGCTGTAAAGTGGATTCTGAGATATCTAAGAGAAACTTCTGGATATGGTTTGGTGTTTGAAAGGAAAAACACAGAAACTGAAATCATTCTTGGCTATGTAGACTCTGATTTTGCAGGAGACCTGGGTAAAAGGAGATCTTTGACAGGGAATGTTTTTACTGTTTTGGTTTTTCAATGAGCTTGAAAGCTACACTTCAACCAGTGGTGGCCTTATCTATAATAGAAGCTGAGTATATAACATCTACTGAAGCAGTTAAGGAAGCTCTATGGCTTAAGGGAATTGCAGAAGAATTTGGTATCAAACAGAATTGTGTAATAGTGTTATATAACAAGCAAAGCGTTATACACCTGACTAGAAACCATATGAACCACGAGAGGACAAAACATATTGACATAAGGTTACATTTTATCAGGGATGTGATCTCTTAAGGGAAGGTAACAGTGGAGAAAATTCACATTGATGACAACCCTGCAGATATGATCACTAAATCTATCACATGGGTCAAGTTTGAGCATTGCTGAAACTTGACAAATGTGGAGACTGTTTCAGACTAAGGTCTAAATTTTTTTTGGAGAAGATTCAAGTTTTTTTTGTCCTATCTAAAGCTTGATTCAAGGTGGAGATTTTGTAAGCACGTGCATCAACTTTAAATAAGCAACAATCTGGCTGTTACAAACTAACAGTCAAAGTAGCATACATATAAGTTTCCACTGAGAACTACAAAAATATAAGCAAAATAATCTTGGTCCTCTCAGAAAAATCGAAGAAAGAATTATTAACAAGAAAAGAATAGAGGGCACTGAAATCCAAAGAAGTTCTTACCACATGCAAGAAACATCAAAGTTGGGTTTGTTCTTCAGGGCTTGAGTGCAGTGAGATAATGAAAGTTTGTTGAGGATTTCGGACAGGATTCTTTTGTAATTGCTTCTCCATTTAATTTCTAGACTTCTCTCATAGTAGATTGGCCTTATCCCGGGCTACTGAACGTAGGATCCATTTCAGATCTAAACCAGTAGAATTTTCAATGTCTTCTTCTTCCACTTCGTTACTTCTCTCTCTTTATCAACTCTCAATTTACTTTTCTGTCCTGTCATATGAAAACAAGAAAGGGCATTACAGTAAATCGACTTAATTAAGTCTTATTTTCACAACAAGAGGCATATGAATCTTTTTAACTTCTTATGATTAAGAAAAGAGGCTTTTCATCTTTCTAATATACGTATATTGTGTGTACAATATATGTAATATCTCACCCTTCGTAAATGAGCATTTTTGTAAAATTGATTTAAAAGATAAAGTGACTTTAAAATTTGATTTTAAAAAGTGATTATTTGTATTTTGGTAAAATAATTTTAATTATATATGGTTTAGTTTAAAATTCAATTTTTCAATTTTAAAAGAGTTTTATTTTATATTATAAAACTTTAGCTCACTCACACCGTACATATCCATACACCTTAAACCAACCTTTAACCTAATATTATATATATCCTAAATCTTCTCTCTCCCTGTGGATCTCTCTCACGCAGCCACCTGCGAAGGCTCTCTCACCCTCTGTCTTCTCTTAGCTTCCATCGCCGACCACCAGACTTTTTTTTTTCTGAGAACACTGTGTCGTGCCATCATCGGTGCTACATCATCATCTATGGTAAGCCCTTTATCTCTATATTTTTCCCAATCGTTGTTTCTCGCCTCTCTTTCCTTCAGCCTCTGTTTTCCTCTCGCTCACTCCCTGGTTCTCTTTGTCTCATTTTCTCTTTATTTTCCCACTATCTCTCTCGCCCATGTCCCTCTCATTGTTCCTATTTCAATTCCCTGCACCATCTAGCTTTGTACTGGCAGCAGAAGCTTGGTTTATGCCTCTGTTCTCTCGGTTTCTCTCTAATTTTTCTTCATCGCTGTTTCCTCCCCCTCTATTTCATTTTCCATCTTTTTCTCTAATTTTCTTTCTTATTGGTTGCTCTCTCTTGGTCTTTCCCCTTCCCTTTTTCTCCTTCTATTTCTCTCTCCCAATTTCTTTCTTCTTCTCTTCTTTCTCTATCTTTTCTCTCTCCCTCTGTTTCCCTCTCTCTCGCTCTCTATCTCTCTCTACTTCTCTCTATATCCCTTTCTCTCTTCCCCTCTCAGATTCCCTCACTGTTTTTCTTCCCCTCTTTATTTCTCTCTGCTTCTCATTTTCTCTCTCTCTCTTTCCCCCCTATTTTCTCGCGTTCTATTCTGCAACTGGGTCTTGCACCCAGTTGTTCTGTCCTGAACCGGTTCATCACGAACCGAACCGGTTCAGTTTACTCGGACCGGCCTGAACCGGTCCATCAGATAAAATAATACTGGACTGGTCCAAACCAGCCCGGTCTGAACCATTGGACCAAAAATTTTATCATTTGACTCTGGACCCGATATATTTTTTCCCGACCTCGTTCTGACTGTTTTGCACTGTTTTAGTTAAATCTATATTTTCTATTTTATGATATTAAAAATGTGTCTATATTGTTTTATTTTCAAACAATTTAGTGATTATATTTTTTTTTATTTCAGGTCATTAATTTTTTAATTCATTCTTCCGCTTCAGGTAAGTGGGCTTATATAATGGTGTGACTCTCATTGTTATAAATGTAAATGCTTTGTGTAAGTTAATTTATATCGTAATGTGACTCATGTGTGATAAATATATATGCTTGTGTAAGTGAATTTACATTATAATGTGACCCACGTGTGTTAAGTGTAATATGTGTTATTCTCGTCAACTTTATTTGTCTATAAACATATTATGTTTATATATATGTTTGTGTAAGTTGACTTATATAACGATGTGACTCTGATATTATAATTGGATCATGTATTTATTATCTGTTTAACCATTTTTCGATAATTATTATATTTCGTTAACACTTTGGTAATTGATTCTTGTTCAGTTATTAATGTGATTATCATGAGATAAATGTCTGAGTATGACTGATTTTGCGTAGTACGTTATCATGTTTGATTCTGTTATATGTATTTGTATGCATTATGTGATTAATTTTTGTCATACGTTGGATTCTGCAAGTTATGAGGTTAATTCATTCAAGTGGTAATTAAGCAAAATATGAACTTAAGCATGACCTTTAGTTAACAAGAAATCATGAATGTTCACGTTAAGTTCTGTTAAATGAATGGGGTGTCATCTGTTCATGCTTTCGTCACACATAGGGTGTCATCTGTTCATGTTTTGGTCATTCATTAGGTGTCATCTGTAAATATTTTTCGCCACTCATGAGGTGCCATCTCTTCACGTTTTTCATCACCTATGAGTGCCATCTGTTCTGTCGCCCAATGAGTGTCATCTGTTTCGTCACCCGATGTGTGCCATCTGTTTCGTCGCCAATTCGTCATGATGTGTTCAGTTAACGTGTGATCAGTTCTGATTAGGTTCTTAACTAGAGGATATACCAAGCCAAGATATGATTAAGATTGTTAAATGATTATATTCGAGACATGTGTGATCTGCGTGCTATGTTAAGCCATGTCATGATCAAGTACGTTACTTTATTTCATTTATATTATATGTCAAGTTCAGTTATGTTATGTCATGATTGCATTTATGACATCTGGATGCATGTTATTATGTGAGTTTGCTTACTGAGTATTTTAAGATACTCATTCCCCCACAGTTATTTATGATGCGGGTGGTGATGGCGAGTAGCATGAGTGGGAGATTGCCATAACCTGTTAGATCAGAGGAATTTATGTGTTCAGTTTATGATTTGTTTAAAATTTAGGAAAATATTTTCTGTTAAACTTGGTTATTCAAGTAGTTTATTTTACGTTATAATTTTTTACGAATTATGATGAGTAAAAGTTTCATTAATTATGGATCTTAAGTTTTGACTTTATTTCAGAATTTAATTCAGTTTTTCGAGGTTTTATTAATTATGCATTTAAGACACTCTATCGCTTCCGCTATTTATTTATTAAGATTCTGATCATGGATAAGTTTAATGCTTCCACTATTTAAGGTCAGGGGTTTTCCATCATGGGTAAATTAAGAATTTTCAATTTTAGAATTTTCTCAAAATTAGGGTTTGTTTCGAATTGGAGATTTCAAATTTTGTGAAATTACACGTATATTTAACCTCCGTGGGTTGGGGCGTTACAATATATATCAATGTAGAGTATTTTTATTTAATTTAAATAAATCATTATATAAATTTTAATATGAAAATAATATTTTTATTGTTTTGAAATTATAAAATTATTTATTTTATTCTATATCTTGCAGTTTTAAATTTTTGTTTTGTAATTCCGCTTTGTCTAATTTTTTGTTAAAAACTGCCTTTTGTTTGTTATAAAATAATATATCCATCAACATTGATTCTTTTCAAAATAAAAATTCTGTTCTCAATAAATTCAATGAAAATCCAAAAGAAAAAAAATGAAAAACTTAATTCCAATTAAGTGTGGGCCTAGATACATCGTATGTATATATTTTTTTTGTCAAAGCCGAGAAATATATGTAGGTATTTGAAGAGTTTAATTTTCTTCGTTAAATAAACCACTACAATAAACCCAATACAACTCGTTTTCATTTCCTTTATTCATTTTATTATCTTCTAAATTGTATATATTGTTCTTTTATTCATTTTATTATCTTCTCATCTTTATTGATCTTCCATACCCATTTTATCAACACAACCTTTCTGCTTTTCTTTTGTGAACTTAAATTTGATGAAATCATTTTTACAAAATCCGGGTGTAGCGCGGGTCTTAAACTAGTGGTTTAGTATTTTTTTTAGGTTAATGAAAGGATATATACCGCTCTCACAAATTAAATTATGTTATTTACATGCTTAATTACTACAGAAAATAGAAAGAAAAGTATAATAAAAGCCCCCTACATATATAGGAGACTTTTATAGAAAATTGAAGTCCCCATGCTTTTGTAATCTCCTTGAGTAGGTAAATAATTGTTTAGTTTTCGTTTATTTTATCCCTTGAGGAAAGAGGAATGAGAAGCCATCCTTAATTTGATTAGTTCTTAAACTAAAACAGTATTTCAATTTGTTTGTTTTATTTGTTTCCTATTGTAATTATTTATTATTTCCTTACAAATGTATACTTTTCTGGTTTGTTAATTTTTATGATTGTCCTATCTTCTCTTACTCTTATAGATATTGTACATAATTGATACATATGTACTATAATTTTAGAAAGGGACCTCATAACATATACCGTAATGGATTACCTTTCGGCCGAGTGATTGGTTTCTCAATTATCTTAATACAAATATTCTTTATAAATATACCCACCTCTCTTATAATTTATTAATTTGTACGAGAGAAAAAATGCACTTTTGGTCTCTTCTAGTTTTTTCAATCGAGGCTAATAAGTCAATGAAATCAACAATTCATCGCTAAAAACGAAATTAACTTCATTGGTAGAAACTTGGTCGCTGAAAAAGCGTTTTCTTCACCTTGAATCACTCTGAAAATGTTATAATTAGAGGCTTTTAGACAGACTTTGATAACCAAATCTGTGATTGATAAAGAGGTGTCTTTTTTGTAATGGTACATAAGAAATCAAAGCATCTTGAAAAACAATGTAGATTTAAAAACAATTATTGATCTTGAAAATTTTGTTCAAATGTTTATACCAAGAAGCCTATGAATCTTTCGCTATTTGAAGTGTTCAAATCAATTTAAGTCTCATCATATTTCAAGTAGTTATTTAAAGACATCAAGTATAACTTATCCAAAAGTATTTGAGTTATAATTTGAGCACTTATATAGATGGAATAGATCCTTTCATGTTCTACAAAAAACATGAGAGATGCCATGTTCTAGCTGAGTATGAGAGGTCATGCTCGGTAAATCTAGATATTCAAGTTTGATTTCAATGGTTAAGATCTTCTCATCTCAAATATTTTCAAGAAAAGTAAGTAAATAATCTTACAGTATAGATTATCAAATATGATCTTTCGCATGCTCTAAATATGAGAGAATTTTGATCTCTACTAGAGAGTAACGAGGGCATAAAAGGGTCAAAATTTTAAATTTTAAAAAGGGGTCGATTTTCAAAATCACATTCTAATTTTTTTTTACGTTTTCCAATTTTTTATTGTATTCAAAGGACATACAAAATGATTAGAAAATCCTCCTTATGATTACGTAATCCTCCTTGGGATGTGTTATAATGGAAGTATCATAAATAATTTATAAAATAATATTTTTTAACATACTTGGATCAATCTATCCAACTCCACCACTAACTCATCATATCATCATAGTTACATATCACAAAACGACACAATTCCTATTGTACCTAAACTAAACTCAACGAACCAAATCATAAACAACACCTCGTGACGACATTGATTTCCTAAAATGATTAATATATTCATCATGTTTGACAACCATAGCTAGCTTAGAACAAAAGTTATTGCAGCTCAATTGGATTAGAATCAACCCACTAACTTTAAAGCCATCTTCACCACAAGTGAAGTCATCTAATTAAGTCTCTCAATATTATGGGATATCTCTCTTGGGAGAGTCACTTTCTAACCTCGAGGGTATCTTATTTTTCTTAGGGCAGAGCATGTCCTCACCATGAGATGCTCATTTTAAGGTTAAAGCCCATCTCATCATCTCTCAAACGAGAGCCATCAATCATTTACTAATACCTCATATCAATTGACTCTCCAAAACTTAAACTTTCATATTTAATATAAGATTCTCATTCAATACAATATCAGAATCGAATCTTTTCTTAAAGGATCTTCCTGAACTTAACCAAAAGAAACTTGAGACACCACCAAATTTCAACAAGATGGAGTTATGGTACTCCTATCACATGTCATTAATTCACTCACATGAGTCCTACATAAAATTATATACTATATGAATAAAAGAAAATAATCATATATAGATAGAGTACATAAACCTAAAACTAAGGAACAAATGGCTAGGGTGGGCTTGTTGCACCCGCCGCTAGGCTTCCCCAACGGCGGATGGGTGCCATGCACCTGCCACCAGGGAAGCCCGGCGGCAGGTGGGTTCCTTTAGGGTCCGCTACACGGTATAAGTCTTTCATCCGTGAGTTGGTTATATGACTATTCGATGTCGCGAAAGCACGACTAGTTGAGAGCGTGAAATATGATCACGTTTTATGAATGGAACCTCGTGAGACTTAGGGGGAGAAATATTTTTTGATACAAATTGCCCTTATTATTTCATGGAATTCTAACTTGATAAGTCTTTTGATATTCTCTCTACCAAAATCATATTTATCATGCAATTATAGTAGTAAAAAATTAAGAGATAAATTAGTTTAAATAGATTGAATTTATAAAAAATTGGATAAGTGAATAATTTAGTATTGAAATGAATACTTCAAATCTACTTTTACCTTTTTTTTTAAATCGATAGTATATATAAATGAGACTAAGAGGAGAAAACATTTTTGACACATGCCTTCACTATTATCTGAAATTATGTATTGATACGTCTCATTATATTTTCTCTATCAAATCACATTTACTATTCTAAATAATAAAAATATATGAGTTGTAAAAAATTCAGAGATAAATTAGTTTAAATAGACCCATTTACATCAAAAATTTGTATAAGTGAATAATTTAATACTCAAATTAATAGTTCAATTTTTTTTTTTACATTTTTAGGGAATAAAATTCATCAACAAAATAACAACAATAAAAGTAATTAATAATAGTCAATATAAGCACCAAATCAAAATATCATGATGAATCACATAAAACCAAATACGGTAAGATACTGAAACAGATGTCAGCTTCACGATAAGATCAACAACCAAAATAGTAGTATCTAGGAACATTTCAAACTGATATATTAATTAAAAAAGTTATTAAATTTCTATAGCAACAGAAAACTTTTAACAAAAAATATCATCATCATTTCATAGATTGATTTTTAGTATTTGACATAACAAGTCAGAATGTGATCAAACATTTTTATGTGTACTCTTCTTCATATTTTATACATATTATTTATTGTTTGGTTTTTCAACACGTACAACACACGTACAGTTGACTAGTCTATATAAATGGATCTTTGGTGTCATTATGGGACCATCAATTTCACAATACCTGAGTCCAAAGATCAGAGAATATTCTAAACTTGGAGTTCTCGTCAATCTTAGAGTAGTAAATACATTTGTTACCGTTTGATGGTCGTCCTATGATGCTTGTCCTTCATCTTTTCGGTCACACATATTTTACGTTCATATATTTACTTATCATAGACTAGATCACTCAAATCACACATTACTCGAAAATCCCTAAATAAATTCTATACAATATGAATAAAAGAAAACAATTGTATATAGATAGAGTAAATACACCCGAAACTAAAGAACAAATGGCTCGAGTCTTCAAGAAGAAAAAAGATCAAAACTACTCCATTTCGACCAATCGAGCAACTGAGACGCGTGGTACTCATTGATTAGCCCATTGTTTTATCTTATAAAAGTAGTGCTTAAAATAATAATATCTAGACAGAAGTTTACGGTGGATTTGAAAACGATTAGGAAAAAAGAGAGAAAGAAGAATGGTCACATCTCATATAGAAAAATTGGCAGAATCCAAAAATGATGAGCTTCCACCCATCCCCACCACAAGAAAACCATAATATAATTCCTTCACTATTGTGGTGTTTCCACCTGTGTTCTACGTTCACATAAATAAATGGACAAATAACCAAATAAACTAAAAACCAAGTTTTGTTGGTAGGCCCCATTTTACATCATTCATTCCCGACAAATCAAACACAAATAAAACAATCCCAATCCATCACCCGTGTCTCCTCTCTCCTCTCTCCTCTCTCCTGATAAGACTGATATTTAAATTTAAGATTTATTTCTCCAATGTTGAAAGTAATATAACTTTGCTTGGATTTCAAGTCATATTGATCTGACATCTCATAGTTGTGCATATGATAGAGTTGATTAAGATAATGTTGAGGGAGAAAGAGAGTAAGTTGGAGAGAGGAGTACAGGCTTTTGGACAAGACTTGACCTCGGCATTGGTGTCCATGAGGCAAAATACTTTATCATTCTATCCATGACAAATATATATTATAATGCATTCATATATTTGATAAATTTAATATGAATTATGTGAAACTTGCATCCATCCTTTCTATCTAAACTCCGTAATATTCATTAATCTCTTCAAATGCTCTGGAAGCTTTGAAAATATTGTTCAGTTAAAATATTAAATTATTAAAAATTCAATACTCATTCATAATATTTGAGATTTTTTTAAAATTTTAAAAATATATTTATTACTCTTCAGAAATATAAAAAAAATTATATTTTAACAAAAATTATAACAAATTATGCAAAGAATTCATTAGGGTAAGAGAAGAAATATTTATAGTTGTGAATGTTTATCCAATTCTTTAAATGCTGAATCAACAAAAAGGGCGTGAGATATACATGGGAGTCGATCTCAAGTCCTTATCCGCGTGATCAAATTGGGTGGAACAGTAGCCAACCAAAAAAATAGTGGCTGAAGATGGTGCCTTTTCATTTGCTCTCATCAAAACATGCAATTTGCTTTTAAGGTATGATTTAATAATAATAATAATAATAATAATAATAATAATAATAATAATAAAATTATTATTATTATTAATTTACTTTTAAGGTGTGATTTAATAATAATAATAATAATAATATAGAACTTAGAAGGTTGGTGAATTTAGTTTTTTGGTACTGGTTCTATATTTGCTTAGCTTAGTCCCGTTTCTCATTGGATACAACTCTTCTTCTTTTTTTATCTCTTATTTTTTAGGGCAAAATCCTCAAAGTGTCTTAATTTTAAGACATTTGACACTTTAATCCTTCAAATTTTAAAGCGTACACTTTGACTCATCAATTTTAAAATCATTTTTCTTTTGCTTCAAAAATCAAAAGTGTCTACTTTAAACCAAAAATCATTTTTCATTTTTCAATTGAGATTACTAGCGATGATTAATTTTTAAACCAAAAGATAAAACAATTACAAAGTCAAGGGATCAAAGTGTCTACTTTCAAAGTTAAGTACTCAACGCGTTTAAGTTCAAAGATTAAGGTGTCTAGTCTCACAAGATCAATTTAGGCAAATAGACAAGTTTTGAAAGCTAATTTAAAAAATAACATTTTTTTTGAATTTTAGGTAAATAGATAATTTTTATTGTCACGTCATCAACCATTTGCTGACGACATTATGACGACATTATAGTTTGATGATTGTAACCTTGAATAGATAAATTTCACAATCTGATTTGATTGGTCATTATTTAATTAAAAATCTGATAATTAATGATTTCTAATTCAAATGTTATTTCATTGATTTCCCTTTTTAATTAAATTACGAGATAATTAATGATTGGTTATATTTTTCTTAATATCAGCTAAATTTTATTAAGGAAATATTCTTTCAAATTAGTGACATTTTTAATGCCTCTGATATACCCGACAAACCATCAATATATCAATTTTCTAAATTTTGAACGATTATGGTAAATCGGTATGTTTCTTGTTGAACGGTTATGGTAAATCAAATTTCAAATCAGTATATCATTTATATATCTCTGAAATACCCGAAAAATCATCAAACATATCATATATAGATTAAGTATTTCAAATTTTAAATTTTGAGCATTAATTGCATCTTTAATTCTAGCATATTTCAAATCAGTATATCATCTATATACATAAGATATACCTGAAAAATCATCAAACATACCATATATATATATATATATATATATATATATATATATATTCGGTTTTTTAAATTTCAAATTTTGAGCACTAATTATAGGCTCATTTAGAGAAAGTCTATTTTAAAAAATAAGTAAAAGAATGACAAAAAAGAGTTATATTTGTAAGAATGACCGGTTTTGTTGTAACTGTAATTTTTTTTATAAAATTGGAAAAAATTTATGCACAGGTGTAATACAGTATATAAAAATATACCATGGTAAATATCTATTTACTATAACATATTTTAAAATATCATCAATATATCGTAGTATATTTTTAGTATATTTTAATATACCATCAATATACCGTAGTATATTTTTAGTATATTTTTATATATCATCCGTGGTATACTATGATATATTTATATCTCTTAATATATTTTAATATGTCATCAGTATATCATAGTATATATTTGATATATTTTTATATACCATCCGTGATAATCATACATCATATCAATACTATACCCATTCCCACATCCAAACTTGTCTCCTCCTCCTTCTTCTTATTAACATCTCTCTCGCTCAAATGTCAGAAAACTCATAAATCAAACCACAAAATCAAGAAATTATTGAATTCTTCAACCCTAGAACCACGACCTTCAAAGCACTGAAGCTCCACTCCTCTCCACGACCTAAAAAAATGGGTTCCGCCATTTTTTTCATCATCAACAAGATCTGAAATTATTTTTAATGGCGAATTTAGGACTCAAGCATTGATTCTCCGCAACACCGCACGTGATAGAGAATAATGGAGAGAACATGAGAGAGAAGAAAGAGGCACAGAGGAGCGCGCAATAGAGATAGAAGAAAGAGGCAGAGAAGAAGGGAGAGATCGCGAGAGAGAAGAAAGAGGAGAAAAATAGGGGTTTGCTAAATTCAGCTATTTGTACAAATAAAGAAATATTCGGCATTTTACCAAAATAAATGAAAGTGAGGTCATATCTCATAATTTTTCCTTAATTATATGATTAATTCTAGTATCTTTCAAATTGATATATCATCTATATACATTTGATGTACTCGAAAAATCATCAAATACATCATATATAGATTATGGTCATTTTAGTAAAAAATTATTGACAGATTAGAAAACCTGCTATTTACGTAAATTTATTGAAAACTACTATTTTTTTAAAAGAGGAACAGCCCCCGAAACTTGTCTACTCTGTAAATTTCCCCATTTGTTTTTTGTTTACCTTTCAAATGGAAACAAAATTTGATTTTAACCCATTTAGTTTTTGTTTATGCATTTTTCGTGCAAATAAAAAATTTTACAATGTGAGATACTCCGTTCAATAAAATTTTACCGAGTAATTATAATAAATATATAAATGGAGAACTACAAAAATGACCTCTTTCCTAACTCAAGTTATAAAAATGTTTTGAAATTTTTTTTAATACAAAAATGGCCGAAATATGATAAATAATTTATTTACCACTGTGTAATTTTGATAAATATTTTATTTACTACTGTATAATTTTGATAAATATTTAATTTACCACTGTGTAATTTTGATAAATAATTTATTCACCACTGTGTAATTTTATAAATAAATTATACCCCGATCATATTCGGCCATTTTTACAAATCAGCCTGAAACTTGTCTTTTCCTGATATTTTTTCATTTATAAATTTAGTTTAAAAAAATATTAACTGGGAAAGTTAATTGGTACAATGCGCCTAAAATACGTGCTCGAGTGTATTATTCCCTAAAATTTGAAAAAAGTGTATCCCTTAAATTGAAAATGTGTGGAAGAGAAAATTTATTGTTCCAGTTATTTTTCTATTACTCTTAAAAAACACAACTGTTTTTATGACAATTGTATATTTGTAGTGCCTAACCAAATTTCACCACGATGGTCTTGAAAATTCAAAATCTCCAAAATTGAATTGATTCAATAGTAATTTAATCATAAAAAATGATAAGAAATGCCAATTTTTCAGTTCAAACAATAAAAATGACTAGAATTTCTTCTTCTTATTTTGCAAAAATGACTAAAATGATCGAAGCAAATAAGATATGTACAAAAATTACACAGATGTAAGTGAAATATTTACATTATTCCACCAAATTTTACAAAAAAAAAATCGGCTATTTTTACAGTTTGATCTGAAAAATTGATCCTTTTTTGCAATCCTCCCTTTAATAATCTATTAAATTGAATCTCACAGTCAAATAACATTGCATCTCACTTTCAAAGAACTAACCATATTTTATCAACTTCATCGAAAACACAATTTGGATCTCATATTCAATTTTCCCCCCATATCCCATTCAAATTTCACCAATCAAATTTCATCAACTATTCACACAAATGTTACAAACATATTAATTCTATTCTATAATTTTAAATGGTTCATAATACCTGATTCTTTAAGGATGTTAAATCTGCGGTTGTAGATATAACTAGAGATTTTATCTTTAAGAAGGAATATGTTGATATTCTTACTTTACTTTTCAATTCCATTAACCTTATTAATTGCATCGTAACAAATCTATCTATTCAATAAATAAGTCAAATTATTTCGGATGACTATTTTTTATAAGATTAAGAATGTTAGGTATGTGCATATTAACTAATTGTCATTTGCGAAATAAGATGACAGAGGGTATAAAAAGTTATCCACGTTAAACTCTGGATAAAAATATACAAAAGATATTTCTCGTTATGTGGATTTTAATATATTGTCATAGATAGATATTGATGAATAGAAGCATAACTTATGGACCTAATACAGGTCTGTTACTATACTAGCTTTCCTACTATTTGAAAAAAAAGGAGCAGTGCTCTGTATAGTAGTCAATTTTGTTTCAGTGTCTGTTTCGATTTTCTAAAAAAAACCGTTTCAGATATATCACTGTTTCAGAAAAAAATTTCAATTATCTAAAATAATGTTATAAAATTTATTATATTTAGTATAACTAAGAAAAAAATTGAATTAATAGACTATATCATGCAAAGAATACGTAATTATCATTATAATTCAACAAAATATCATATTAATGACATTAAAATTTAACAAAAATATCATATTAAATAGCATCATCATCAAGAAACAAATAAAATGTTCAACATCACAACTAATTTGCTTGAGTTTCATCATCTTCATTAAAATTTGTAATTCAAGAATATCACCACCAAACTGATCCCACCATAGCTCTGCAAAAAAAATATGTTAAGAATAAATTCAATTAAAACAACATAAATTCATAGGAGTATTTCGGCCGAAACATACCAAAATAGACCGAAATAGAACGAAACAAGCTGAAATTCTGAGTGAAAAATTACAACCCACTATTTTGAATGGCCGTAACGAAACGAAATTGATAGCTAACGTGCTCCGTCTTCCAGGTTGTCTTTGGTGTGTTGACCTGGGTCATATGCATCTAGGAACTAAAATCTTTTATAATCCCGAGATTTTTTTTCCGGCATACATGCTCGATCTTTGTGGCTCTTAGATTACTTTTGGATTAATTTTATTTTTTTTCGTTCACAAAAAATTTATAAGAGTTCATCAAATATGTATAGTGGTTCAAAAAAATGTACATGGCTTTACAAAAATGTATAAAATTAATTATTCTTGGAGGGGTTCACAAAAAATATATAATTACCAAATATGTACACGGGTTCACCAAAACGTACAAATTTAATAATTCTTAGAGAGATTTATCAAAAATATGTATAATGGTTTACCAAATATGTACATGGGTTCACCTTAAATATAGTGGGGTTCACGAAAACGTACAAAATTAATAATTCTTAGAGGGTTCACCAAAAATGTAGTGGGGCTCATCAAATATGTACATGAGTTCACCTCTAATGTAGTGGAGTTTATCAAAATATAAAAAATTAATAATTCTTGAAGGGGTTCACGAAAAATGTATAAGGGTTCACCAATTATGTACATGGGTTCACTTCTAATGTAGTGGAGTTCACGAGAACGTAATTTGAAATTATTGACTCATAGCGAAGCTCAGAATGTGTTACCAGAAGTTAATGAAGGGAATTACGAAATTCACATTAGAGGGAGGTCACTAGTACATAAAATCCCGAATGAAGAGTTTCACTTGCAAAAATGCAGAGGGAAGCAAAACAATATGCAAGAAGATGCGACAAGCCAGCTATTTGCTCATTTCTCGAAGCTAGCACTTGAAGCTTAAGTACCTTGATTATCTCATTCGTTTTGTAGTGGACCCTATACATTGTTGGGCCACTTCCCACAACCTTAACTTATACGAAACTTCTATTCATGGCAACATACTGCGGCCAATCTTTAAGGAAGAGGTAAAAAGTTTCGTCTGGACAAATATTATTTACGGATATGGAATTCCCAAAGTACTAGTCCCTGGCAACATACTATAATTTACTGTGAGGATAGTCAAATGATTCTATAACATATTACAGACAAAGAACTTCCTCTCCATTGAAAACTATGCCCATTGTAATAGACTACGGCAAATCTCAAACAAAACTATGGTAGGAAACTTGAAGAAGAGGCTAGAATCCGCTAAGGAAAAATGGTACGAACAAAACCCTAAGAATAATCAGGATAAACATGTTTCACCCTTGCATTTTGGGCAGAAGTAATTATTCTCGTATTACAAAGCCCTAGACTAAAGTCAATCCTTGATGAAACATGGAATACAAGTTTGATGAAGAAAAACCTAGACTCTCTTAAAAAGCGAGTAGAATGGCTGGGTCTGTCACACACTGAAAGCCACTAATAATTTGATGAGAGATATGCTCGTAATTCAAAAATCTTATCAGGACCTTGGGACCTATGGATCATTGGCCTTACCGAACATGCCCCATGGTTGGAATGGGGTAGGAATAACTATCGATGTTCGAGGAGATGTAGAGGTCACTATAAGAAAATGACCTTTAATGACCAAACTTTTAGTCAAAAAAGTAAATTCGTGGCTAAAAGGCATTTTTAGCGACCAAAATTCTATTTGATTGCCAAGAACTCAATAATTCCCCGGGAAAAAAAGGAGGCTCCGCGCCAATTATTTGGTGGGCTTTTCCTGATGAATATTTAAATTCGCCAGCAAAAGTCATGTTTTTACCGACCACATTATAATTTGGTCGGTAAAGGTCAAGCTTTTGCTGACCAAACAAAATGTTTGTCGCTAAAGGTGGTAGGAAAATGACGTCATTTTCACAGAGGAATAAAACCCTCTCATTCCCCGCAGCTCTCCTCACCCTACCTGACTTATAATGACATCCATATATATATATATATATAAAATACAATAACAGATCTCTAAAATCTGTCGAAGGAAAATAGATTAGGGTGAAATAATTTGGATGAGATGACAACTAAAAAATTAGTTGTCATTAATATATTATCTACTATGACAGATATAATAATCACTTTCATAGTTATATATACCCATTCATCTTAATTACAAAAATGCCACCTATATAATACTAATATTTCTCACATCTCTCTCAGATTTTTAGAGTCCCTCCTCATCGAACTCTCTCTGGAACGAACTTCATGCTCTCTCGAACTACTCTTTCAATCTCAGCCTTCTCTGTATCACTCTCAACATGCTCTCTCTCTTTCTATACCTCTCGAGTTTTCCTCTGCATTACTCTCTCTAGCTCGTCTCTGCGCTACTCTCTCACTCTCGATACTCCTCTCTCTCTGCTACTCGCTCATCTATGATCTGTTCTCTCTCTTAAATCTCAGCCTCCAGCGACGATTCCCGCTCCCTCGTGGTGAGTTTATTGTTTTTTTAGCTTTATTTAGCGTTATTTGTTCTGATTTAGTTTTATTGAGATTTATAGTTTAGATTTTGAGTTAGGGTTTCGAGTTTTCTGATTTATTTAGGGTTTAGATTTAAAGTTAGGGTTCTTTCTAGTGATAGATCTTGAAATTGATCCACTCATTTCATCTAACGAGGAGGAATGTGATGGCATGATTTTCTGTTGAGATCTGTACCGGCCGCTGTAAATTTAGAGTCTCTAAATCTGAGTTTCTGTTCAGAGTTCTATAAGCCTTATTGGATACTTTCAAATTCATACAACTTTCACATACCTCCGTTTGGGAAAATTTACTTTCGAACAACTTTTGTTTTGGATCAATATGATAAGTGTTTATCCATTTTTTCAGTATGAAATTATCTAGATGATGGTGAATTCGTTTAATATCTATGAAATTGTCTATGGGCCTTGCTGCTGAGAGCTACTAAAGGTGGGAGTTGTATAATGGTAGTTGTAATTCCTTTAACTCAGTGGTGATTTTGACTTCTGGATATTGTTGGTAATGTTTAGAAATTGAATAAATGAGAATTCTTCCTACTTTTTAAGAACTTTCTTGGTTAAGTTGAAGAATGTTTTTATGGTAATGTTGTTAATTTCTATCAGGTGAATTTTTATAACTGATAAATTTACTAACTTCTATTACTTATTAAATCATAGGAGAAACTGTTTCCCAGTGACTTTAATTATATTTGACTATTTAGTCATTTAGCTTCTCTCACTTTGTATAGGGGAATGTTTTCAGTCTAAAACTACAATTGGGTACATGACCAGAAACCTAATTAGTGTAGCCCAGTCCATTGTATCCTCAGATTCAGAAGAAAATGTTTATGAGCACTAGAAATAGAGAAAGCATTGTTATTAGCTTCAGTCCAACGCTGAAAGTTCTCCCGGCTAATGTCAGGAAAACCCGCCACATTCAGAGGCTCTCTCAAAGCAATCAAACCCACGGAATTATGAGAAGAAGCAACCCATAATCTATCCCGAATCACACACTGAATTTGGACTTCAGAGACCAATTAGAGATAGTAAGAATGTCTTACATAATACATTTTGGAATAGCTCCACTTCGGAGCCATGGACCAATCAAAATCTTCATTTTTTCTCCATTAGCAGTATCAGTTATGATCCAGCCTGATAACACATCTCGAAGCTTTAACATTTTCCTCCATGACCATGAAGAGTCCAAACACATCTTAACTGTGAAACAGGATTCACCTTTCAAAAGAAACATACGACCCTAAGCAACCTATAAAGAATCACTAGACAGAGAGATAAAGAACCACACATGTTTAGCAATAACAACTTTATTCAACGCTTTTAAATTCATGATGCCAAGGCCATGAGCACACTCATATCATATATCACCTATTTAAGTGTCTCTTGAACATTTATTTCTCCTACCTCTATTTATCACACGCACTCATATCATGTATCATCTATTTCTGTTCCTTTTCTTAACACTCCAAGTCCTTAACCACCCAACCCCACCCTTCCATTACCTGCGTCTCCTCATCTTGTTTTACCCACGCACTCCACCAATCCCATGGTCGCAATGTCAAAATTAGGCATTTTGAAGCCCAAGGACTTCACTGTCTCTAAGACAACCATATCTAACACAACCATTATTGTATCACTTCAAGAAGCTCTTGCACAACTAGCTTGGAAAGTAGCTATGCAGGCTGAGTTTACTGTTCTGATTAAAAACAATACTTGGATCCTTGTTCCCCCAAATCTTGATATGCCTTAAGTTAAGAACAAGTGGATCTTTCGACTCAAATACAACTTCGATGGGACTGTTAACAAACACAAGGCTTGGTTGGTTGCACAAGTTTAAAACAGCCTTAACCACTCAAGGGTTTAACAATTACTTTTCAGATTCCTCTCTCTTTCTTAAGAGATTAGGTACTGACCTTACCATCATATTGATCTATGTTAATGACATTTTGATTACAATATCTTCTCCTTCTCTTATTCAACAAGTCATTCATCATCTCATCTCTAACTTCTCACTTAAAGCAATGGGATCACTCAACTACTTCTTCGAGTCTGAAGATTCAGGGACTCCTCATGCCTATATCTCACACAGACCAAGTACATTACATATCTTCTTAATCGAGCAAATATGGCAAATTGCAAAAGTAGTCCAACACCATTATGTTCCTCTCACAAACTCACTGCCCAAGGTTCATCTTTCTTTGATCCCACATTATACATGAGTATCATTATGGCCTTACAATACTTAACCATGACAAGGCCAAATATAGCTTTTGTTGTCAACAAGTTGAGCCAATTCATGGCTGCTCCTACAATTGAACACTAGAAAGCTTGCAAGCGCATTCTCATATATCTATAGGGTACAACCACTTTTGGCCTTCACTTCGAACCAGTTCCTAGACTTAATCTTGTAGCCTACTCGGATGCTAACTGGGCAAGCTCACTTGATGATCACAAATCCACCAGTGGTTTATGCTTATTTCTTGGGAATAATCTCATTCACTAGAGCTCATAGAAACAAAGGGTTGTGGCACGTTCAAGTACTTAATCTAAGTATAGAGCTCTTTCATCTGCCCCCACTGATATTATCTGGCTCTTATCCCTGTTTCAAGAATTTGGCATTAAACTTACAGGCACACCTCTTCTATGGGGTGACAATCAAAGGGCAACTGCTCTAGCCTCTAATCCCATTTTTCATTACAGTACCAAAAACACCAAAATTGATGTGCATTTCATTTGGGAGAAAGTCCTAGCCAATGAGAAAGACATTCGGTTTGTTCCCATAGCTTCTAAACTCACAAAATTTTCACCAAAGCTCTTCATCCCAGTTCGATTCTCAATCTTTGTAGCAAGTTTCAAGTGGAATCCTCCCCATTACGCTTGAGAGGGGATGTTCAAGCATATAGTGCAAATTTAATATCCCAGTCTCAGCACTCATGGATACCATAGAAGAGCAGTGTCGAGCTTCTCCTTTTATAGTCTCCAACTTGATGCAAAGCTTTCCCACGTAAACTGCATGGGAATTAAGCCTTTCATGCATGCTAACGTTTCAATCTACCTCAGCCTCCAGCTAGCTTTTCTCTATTAACTGAAAAGGCATCTGAAGATCTGAATCAAATTGCCTCTCAGAGCTCACTGATTGGTTGAGGGAGAATTTACTTTTTGTAACAATCATTGGAGAATGATTGGCTGGATATTCTCAACCAATCATTTGTCAACCATACCGATTCCTTATTCTTCTATGTAGCTTAATTCATGATACTTGTATTCTGTAAGTTTTCGTGCAATCAATATAGTAAATATTACTCTCAATTAAGCCTCAGTTTGCCTCTGTTTTCCTAACTACAGTATATGAACCATAGTGTGCGTGATAAGGTAAAATACGTATATTTTCTTAAAAAGAATATTTTACAACACATAAATAATTTATTAAAATCTCGTAAGAAATAAATGGACTGAAATTTTTTTATAACACAACAAATAAATAACTTATTAACTCTTAGTGGCGAAATGATTTATTCATAACTTCTATTTTGTGTAAATAATTTAAATAAACCACGTTGATAAAACTTATTTAATTTCTTGTTTTAGTAGCTAATTTATTGATGTAACTAATTGCACCACATCGACCATCCGATTTTCTTCGTTGCCATTGCATATCACATTCGTCTATTCAGCTGCGTCTATAACCATTTTTACACACTTAAGTTTGCATTTGATTTTTATTTTTTTCTCTTGATTGCAATGGCTAATGATCTTATGTTTCAAAAGCTTTCTATTTGGATGTGTACGAACAATTTCGATTCTACAGACTCAATAAAATAAATAAATAAATATCATAATAATAAGAAGAATTTAAAGATCTTGAAATTGAATATATCAAAGTTCATCAACTCACTGTTCTTTCCAACTCTCCTTCTGGTTTGCCGGCCCAGCCGGTTTCCTATTGTCATATTCTGTTGTACTGTTCCACTTTATTGTCTACTTTGTAAATATCTCCAAATTAATGAACACAACCAATATATATGTATCATATTAATTTATCCTCATTTTACATTTTCTTACTGATTAAACATTCTCGGTCTATTCTTGACCAAAAAAAACATTCTCGGACATCTGCATTGCACCTGGTTCATGTGTATCAAATAAAAAGATCAGCATAATATAGTACGTAAAAAATTATTTTATGAGAAGAAATTGTTAAAATAGAAAGTGAAACTAATCTAAATTGATATATAGTTATGCGCTATTTGTACTTTCTGTAATGCATAAAAGGCAGTGTATAGAATCTATTTAGTGTCTAATAATTAATTTATTAATAAAATTTTAATATTAGATTCATCATGTATGATATAGTCTTGTCAACTTCCATACTATCTTAAATAATAGCTAAAATTATTGATTTAATTTGAGACTTGTATATGATTTTTGTCTTTTGATGTTTTGAATAATAATAATTATGAGAAAAAGTGTTTGAATATGATATTTTAAACAAAATGATTGATAACTTTTCAAATGATTAAATTTAAAATTTAAGAATAATGTAGGAATTTGTTTTTAAAAAATAGTAAGGGTATATTTGTAAAAAAATGTTCTCCTCACTATATCCCATTTATACATTTATACTGTAGAGTAGAATTTAGTCTTGCCCTGGCCAGCCATTTCTGAAACAAGCTATATATACACACATATGACTGACCAAAATCAAATCAGGATTTACAAATTTCTTGATCATTTCTTTTCTTTAAACATAATTCTTCACATAAAAAAATGGCAACCAAAAGCCGAAGCTTCCACATTTCAGCAACTCCAGTTACAATCGTTGCACATTTAACAGTCATAACGGTGACCACCTTAGTCCTTATTTGGCTACTCCACTTCAGAGAAGGTCTTGCTTTCAGATCAGATATTAAAGCCAAAATTTTAAATGTCGGTTCTTTTTATTTATTTATGGATATGTAAATTAGTTTGATCGTAATTCCATTATCTTCAGTATTTCAGTACATATAATATCAATTATTTGTGTTTTATTTTCAGGTGCATAATCTTTTAATGATTGGGTTTATCTTGTTTGGCGGTGAAGGTAAACTCTCACATGATTTTAGAAAAGATAACTCTTAATTTTTTCCTTTTTAGGGCCTTTTTTTGGTTATTTTGTTCATTCTCACTAATTCTCGTGTTTGTCAAAGCTGGTGATGAGTTTACTGATCTGATGATGTAATGAAAACTATGTTAAAAATCAATCCACCGGCCTTTGGGTCTTTAACTTTTTAGAGCTACCTAATGGGTAGGAGTAAATTACGCTGCTAAAACTTGGGAAAAACTTAGAAATATTCGGGGAATACTTATATTCGCTTAAGTAAAAATTTGACACAAGATAAAAATTATTAAAAAAATTATTTTTTATCAAATTTCAGTTTTTCACATGAGAGAGTACTCTGGAGAGTAACATCAATTTTTCCTAAAACTTGGGGTTTGTCCTGAAAAATGACGTTCGCTTCTTTTCTTGCTGAACAAGTTTGATATGCTCAAATTGTACTTTTGCCATCAAGAAAACTGTCCAGATTTTCTAATGTAGTTTAAACTATCCTGACCGTCCACTTTGTACTAGAAGAACATGGTGCATCTAAGTAAAATCTTCTATAATATTTTTTTTTATTTTTTATTTTTTTTCTATCTGGTCCGTGGTAAGATTTAGGGCTATAGTAGAATTTCAGTAGTAACATTGTGCTTAGCACGTACCGCCGATAACTTTCCGTTGATAGCTGTTGACAGCAATATCTTGTTTGTTATGGTGTTTCAGATTTGTAACTGATATTTTTTCAGATTTGTTTCTTGATTTCTGGTTATCTTTTTAGATTCTTAAGTCTATTTTTCAGATAGTAAAACTTATATATTATTAAGATTAATCGTACTCAATAAAATTATTACAGAATTTTATTTTTATTCTCTGTTTTCACTTTCCAATTTAGGTTGGTGTTAGAGAGAGACCACACATACATATTACAAATTAAAAGTTTAATTTTTAACTAAATTAAATAAGTGAGGTGAGATCATATAAATTGATAACTCATATAAGTATTTTGTATTGTGGAGTACATATATATTTATATATGTGTAATTAATCAGTTGAGATCATTTTCTGGAGCAGCAATAATGGCATACAAGGCAATTCCAGCAACTAGAAGGAGTCGAAAATTGGCGCACTTGATGCTGCATTTAATAGCTCTTGTAGCTGGAATTCTTGGGGTTATTGCAGCTTTCAAATTTCACCATGAAACCCATCTTCCTGATATTGTTTCCTTGCACTCCTGGCTTGGCATTATTACTATTTCCCTATTTGTTCTTCAGGTAATTAATTATTTCTAACTTTCTTTTATTCAATATTTGGCAGTCACAACATAGTGTGTATAACATAGTGTGTATAACAAATTTGAAATTTGATATCCTTTCGTATCCGAACACAAATAAAATTCAAGTAGCTAGTAGCCTAGTGGGTGCAACAATTTTATGTCATAAGAGAATTTGTGTCGAAAATGCAAATTAATTATAGAAATGAATGTAGAATTATGATGCTCATCATTTTTATGATTTAATAATGTATATGTGGTTCAGCATAACCTGTAATAAAGAAAAAAGTGAATATTTTCAATTACGACACCGAATTAGTAGTCTCAAAACATATGTTCTCACATTGTAGAAATTTTGAAAGTAACATATTGTTACATAACACTGTTCTTTAATTATTCTCTATTGTTACTTGATTAGTCATGTCATCTTACAAAATGATGACGCCATTAAACATTAATTATTTTTATAGTTATAAATCTATGAATTAATTATGCAAATTAACAAAATTAATTATACTGAGAATTTATTTTTGTTGTACACAGTGGGTGTTCGGATTCTTCACATATTTCTACCCAGGAGCAGAAATATGGAGGAGAGCAACATTATTACCCTGGCATACATACCTTGGGATGGTTATTTTCTTGTTAGCTATTTCCACTGCTGAAACTGGTTTGCTTGAAAGGTCCATTTTCTTAGGGTTAGGTCGCTCTCAACAAGGCTTCATTGTTAATTTCATTGGCCTTTTGCTAATTGTCTTTGCTGCCTGTGTTTCCCTCTCTGTTACTCTCCCTCCATTTTATTAGAAACTCATATTCTCTCTTTCATTTAGGTTTTCTAGCGAACGAGAGGATAAGTTGAGGCCATTGCCATTGAACTCTATTTCCATATGTGGAAGTTATAATTTTCATACACATTGAGATAATTTCTCTTGTAGTGCTGATTATAAGTTTAAACATATTAGTTGATGTTCGATTCATTACTTTTAATGGATATGAGTATGAAAAGCTTGAGACAGATCTATAATCTATATTTATAATCATATAAAAATAACGGTGAGAACCATTTTGGACTATGCATGATAATGATGTCCTTCATAATTTTATTAATCTTCTAAATTTTCCCTTAAATGATCATTTCACTTGATCTTGTATTACAACTACATTCATCTCATTTGATAACCACTTCAATTGGTCGGAGACGCAAAGTAATTTGCTTAGTTAATCATTATATGCGGCACCCTGGGTTCAAAGATTGAAAGGAATAATTAACAAATATCATAGCTTATATGACATAGTTTTTAGGTTTTAGATGCAGAAATGACCGATAAAACTTTGAAGTTAAATGAATCATTTAAAAAATAATAATTCTAGAGTGATTAAGTAATTGATCCAGTTTTAAGTGACTAAGTGATGTACCAATCATTTATTAGTTGGTGTTGATGACCAGTGGCAGATGCAGGATTTTAGTGGGTTACTAATAGAGATAAAAATATAAGGGTGCCCGTTTGTATAAATGTTAATAATTTAATAATATCAAAATAACATTTTTTTATCAAAGTTACATTACAAATTATAAGATGAATGCGAGAACATGACTCGAACACATGACCCTTAGGGTATGAGTGTGGGAGCTTAACCAACTGCACCAACCCAGCTTATCATCAAAATACCATTTTCTCTGACAGCTTCCAACCAAAAGTAAAAGAATTGTACAATGAAACGAAAGCAACCAACCAAAAGTAATCAAACTTATGGGGGAAATAAAATAAAAGTACTGTTACATCAAAACATTTAGTAAAAGAAATTACATAAAAATTAAAAAATTAATGAGTGAGACATAAAAAATGAAAAAAAATACAATGTCAAAAGTTGACATTAAACATAAATAAAACAACAATAAAAAAGTAAGAGTATTAGTGATTTTGAGATTTGAACTCAAACTCTCTCTTTAAAAAGAAAGAGACAATCACCAATGAGCTATATCATTCTCCACAAGGGACACACTACAAATTCAAGTTATATATCATACAAAAATGATTGCCATCAAGAATACAAAAAAAACTAACACCGAGAGGTGAAGGGGGGCATGTGACCCCTCAATCCCAATATAGATCTGCCCCTATTGATGACTCATTAAAATAATTGGACAAACATACTAATGATTGTCACGTCACTGGTCACTTAAAATTTGATCAATTACTTAGTTAGTGTATAATTATTCTTAGAAAAATAACTTTAATCTCTCTTATTTTGCTGCTCGTTTCTCTCCTTGATTTTCGCATTCTCTCTATTCTTAAGATAGTTTTTTTTTGTTAAAAGGTAAAAATATATTAACCAAGAAAAATGTAAAGTAAACAACTACAATAGGCATATCCCAAGGACACCAAAGAACAAACATCCACTAGTCCAAAAGGACTATTAAAACCAATTAACTAATAAATCAGCAATCTGAAAGTTCCTAACTTTAGTTAGAAAAACTAATCTCTCCCTAATCATCAAAGTCATCTTTTTTAAAATAAAGGAGGGATCTAGAATTTTTCCTAGAAAAAGTTTCAATATATAAAAACATTGAAAGCAAGCTTAATAGATAGAGAAATAACAGACTTAATATAAGTAGTATCTAGAATCCAGTATTGGAGAGAAGACCAATAAGAAACAGCAAGATGGACACCACACCTTCCTAGCAAATCTTGAAGAAGCTTCCTGGTGTAGTGAAAACCAAAAAATAGGTGTTCAGCAGAATTAAAACCAAAAAATACACAGCCTGTTTCAACATATGGATCCCATTTTTATACATTAAGCTTGGTAGACAACATATCTAACAAAGCAAGCTATGACATAATTGAACACTTAGGTATGGAGCCTAAAATCCAAACAAGTTTATACCATTGTACTTTAGATAGAGAAGTCCTCAAAGCATTGTAAGTAGACCTAATGGGAAAACTCTTTGATTATCAGCAGACCAAAACCAAGAATCTGGTAGATTAGAAACATAAGGGGAAAAAAATTTAAGTCAGAACCCCAATGTTGCAGAGCATTCCTCAGATTATGGTTTGACTCAATCCATCTACTATTTCTAATAATAATGGAGTTAGAAGAGGAGCAAACCAAACCAAAACTTTAATTAGAAAAACTCTCTGTTTTTAAGGTATAAAAATTTTCTTAAGACAACCTTTAAAATTTTTTAGACACTTTTTAACATGAAAATTTTACAATGTCGAGGCTCTTTTTTCTGCATTTTTGCCATGTGGTTCAATAATATACTGAAAGAGTTTAATAAATGTATTTAGGAGTTCAATTAATGTGTTTCGGTATTTAACAAATAGGGGTTCAACAAATGTATTGAAGGGATTGCAAATGTGTTTTGGGGTTCAATAAAAAAAGAAGATCAAGTAATTTTCAATGTTTTCAAAGCAATCAAACACCCAAATAATATGAATAGTTGTTTGCGGATGGATAGTGCAAAATTTAGAAAAGGTAATACTAGACACCTATCATTTATTGAAAAACCATAAGTGTTAAATGGTGAGAAGCATCCACTCTGCATGTCATTATCTCTGCTTCATTAAATGGTGAACAAGAAGACAAGCTACTGATGGTGTTTAGAGAGCGAAAAATGGTCTTGGGGTGGTCATTTCTGATGCAAAGAGAATTTTAAAGTCAGTGAACAAATGTTGAAGCCTGGATGATCATTATGTCTGGCTGAAGACATTAAAGAAAACGCTACCGGGAGGCAACCTGGTTTTATTTCTGTTATTTCATTTTTTAGTTTTTTTAATTATTTTCTTTTGCTTATTTTATTTTTTTTTCTTCAGATTTTTAAATTAAAAAAAAGCTATGGACGAATTTGGCTCATGCACCGCTTTCCACTCAGTTGGAGACAACATGAACAATGTAGAGAATGGTGAGGATGATAGCTCATCATTATTCATGGAAGTCCTTTCTACTTACTCCTTTTACACATTTTCTTTTCATTGAGGACAATGAAAGTTTTAAGTTTGGAGATGGTGACTTTAATTAAAATTTTATTTTTTGACATTCTGTTGTAGACAACACTAACACCTAATACTCTAAGATCAACTGGTTTGGGAGCTATTAGCTGAAAGCTCGTTAAGAAAAATATAAGCTTAAGGAAATCAAATTAAAAAAAATGGTTGGGTATGGTTGATATTTCAAGTGGTGAAAATTTACAAGTTTTGGAGTGTAGCAAGAGAAGTTGGGTTAAACTCGTTGATTCCTAAAATCCATGCGTGACTATGGATAAATATTGATCCGAAAAAACATCATCTATCGTACTCTGAACCTTAGCCATATGTTATAAGCCTACGAAAGTTTTAATAATCCAAAGTGTTGTGGTTTGTCTATATTAATGGAGAGTAACATGAAAAATTGGCCCATGGAGATCTAATCTGGTAATAGATTAATAGATTCACTTTTTATACGACTTGGTTGCATAAACTCATTTAAGACTAAGAAGTTGGACTACTTAAGGTGACAAACACCCACTCGGGACTTTTCAAGGTGTAATGTAAGTTGGTATTTAGGAGTATTTGATGAATGTGTTTCATACTCATATTTTAGTTAGTTTTAAATTTAATTTTGTTGGTTCTTTTAGAGTTATTGTTTTGATTTATTTTTATTTTATTTTATTCTTATTAGGTAAAATATTATTATGCATTTGGGTTGATTTTAAAAGTTGTGGAAGATAAAAATGTGAAGAAATTGAGAAAAATACAGATCTGGACGAATGGCTAGAGTCGCAATGCCGGCTTCCACCGCCACAACACTCGGAGCAACCATAAGAAGCAGTGGCGCTGGCTTCCCAACGTCATGGCACTGGCGAAAATATATACATGTTGTTGAAATGGGGCTCATTCTCCTTGCCCATGCTTTCCTACTCTTTCTTTTTGGTATGATGCTTTTCAAACTTCAATGTATCTCATAAATAGACTATTTACTCCTACTTTGAATTTTTTTTGTCCCCCTTTAAGAAGCTTTATAAATAGAAACCTAGCTACTTTCATCTCAAAACCTTTGGCTCAACATGTTATCCTCGCTTAACGCCATATAATGTGCACAAATTAGAATTTCAAACAGATTTATGTGTATTCTTTGGTTATTCTAATGAGCACAAATGTTATAAATGCTCACATAGGTCAGGAAAGGTCTATATACCTAAGAATGTTATCTTTAATCAACATCATTTCCCTTATAAATAATTGTTTACCTTAGTTTCTTCTCAACAATATTAGAAAAATAACATTGATCTGTGACCTGTCACTTTTCCATTCTCAATAACGAATTCTCAAACTCAAGCTCAGTCTCAGGATGTGAACAGGCGTTCCCCTCCTTCAGACATTCCCATTGTTAGTTCTACTCATTCATCTCAGTATCAGAATGAAAATTAGTGTACTGACATTGTTCCTATTATTAGTCCCAGAACTGATTTCCCTTCCATAGCATATAACCTTGTTATAGATCTGCATATTGAACCTGTTTCTCAAACTGATTCTTAATCCCAAACTTCTGTCCAACCTACGAAACCCTCCCAAATCTCCACACATTCAATGCAAATAAGGTCTAAGAATCATATTTTCAAACCTAAAATCTATTCTGTCACAAAACATCCTCTTACCACACTTTCACTTCCTTTTAAACCAAAAACAGTTAAGTTAGCCTCATCTGATCCTAATTGGAAAAAAGGGCTGTCTGTGCTAGGGAATAAATGGATTTTCAAACCCAAGTTGAACTCATATGGGAGTATTTAGAGGTACAAAGCTAGATTGGTTGTTAAAGGCTTACATCAAACTACATGCATAGTTTTTAGAAACATTTAGCCATGTGATTAAACAAACTATAATCAGAATAGTTTTACATTTTGCTATAAGTTTTGGTTGGCAAGTGAGGAAATTGGATGTTAATAATGCCTTTCTTAATGGCATCATTCATGAGACTATTTTTATGGCTCAACCAGAAGGATTTGAAGAACAGTCTAAACCATTTCATGTTTGTAAATTGAAGAAGGCTTTATATGTGCTTAAACAAGCTCCAAGAGTCTGGTATGATAGACTTAAATCAGTACTTTTACAGTGGGGCTTCTTCAATGCTAAGTCACATACCTCTTTATTTGTTTACAATCATGGCTATAATATCTTATTCTTACTAGTATATGTGGATGACATGTTGATTACTGGGAATAATTCTCTTCTATTGCACAAGGTTATTATTCATCTCAACAAATGATTTGCTCTTAAAGACTTAGGACCCCTTCACTACTTCTTAGGAGTAGAGGTTTACAGAGATCAATTTGGTATGATTCTTTCTCGGACAAAGTACATAACTGAATTGTTGAAGAAAACTAAAATGGAAGGAGCTAAGCTTGCCCCTTTTCCTGCTTGTGTCTCTACTATTTTATCATTCACTTCAAGTGAACCTATGCAAGATATTACTCTATTTAGGAGTACTGTGGGGGCATTGCAGTACCTATCTCTAACCAGGCAAGACATTAAGTTTATAGTAAATAAATTGAGTCAATTTCTTCATCAACCTACTGAGGTGCATTGGCAAGCTTGTAAACATGTTCTGAGGTACCTTAAGGCCACTATCACATATGGTTTACACTTAAAACCATCAAATTATATGGTGCTACAGGCTTTTTTAGATGCAGATTGGGCTGGCAGTTTGGATGACAGGAAGTTTACAGGGGCCTATATAATTTTCTTAGGGGGAAATCTTTTATCTTGATCCTCAAAGAAACAAAATGTCACTGCCAGATCTAGTGTTGGAAATGAATACATGTCCATGTCAAACACAGCTGCAGAAATAGCTTGGTTTCAGAGTTTGCTATCTGAATTAATGGATAATCTTAGTGCTATAGCCTTAGCTGCTAATCCAGTCCTTCGCACACGAACCAATCATATAGAATTGGATATTCACTTTATAAGAAATCATGTTCAGCTTAGAAAACTTGAGGTTCGATTTGTTCCTTCTGTTGAAACAACTTGCTGATATACTTACAAAGACTCTCTCAACTCGTCCGTTTTCTTATCTAAAGACCAAGCTCAAAGTTGTTCATTCCCCCTTTCACTAGAGGGGGGATGTTAGTGTAAAGGCTAAACAGCAACAAAAGGAAAGTGGTTAGTATGCTAGCCTCCTTCTCTCTTGAGCACTTTTCCCTGTAATCTGATATCAGTTAGACTTTAACAACTAACCGATATCAGTTGCTTTCAATTAGACGTTAGTTAATTATTCGTAGCTTTCTATCAAATCTTCCTTTCTCTTCTTGTAATAGTTAGTTCTTGTTCTTTGCTAATAAATTCAAGTGTTCTAAGCTTCTCATTGTAGTGAGAAATTAATATGCTGACAGTTCTACTTTGCACACTATCTCTCTTTCTTTTTCTTTCCTTCATAATATGAGTTTAGTTCATAGTCTTACGGTCATTGATGAACATGGTCACCTATTATTATTATTTTTTAAGAAAAGCTTGATAGGAAGCACCCTGAATATGAAGCAATTAATTATGTTCATTGAAGAATATGGTCACTAATTATTGGTTTACTATCTTCATTATTTTTAGTAACCAATCTTAAATACATAGAATTACACTATGTAATGCATTAACAAGCAATTAGTTATCCAAAAGTATTTAAAAATATTTGTAAAATAGAAACGATGTATATTTAATTTATATTATTGTTTATGTTAAATTTTATATATGAATCATTATTTGACAGTATGATAATTTTAGTTTAACTTTATAGTTCATTTGATAGAACCTTAAAAACTATATGTAAATTTTAATTAAATTAATCATACATACAAATGTTAATAATAATCTGCAAGTAATTAATTAGTTAAACAAAAACTTCTCAACCAAAAGTTAGAAGACTTTTGTCGTTCATGTAGAAAATGTTCACTTATTTCTTTTTAACTTATCCGTTTACATTTATAGAAGGAAAATGATGCCAATCAATAATAAAATTTTAATTGCAAATTAAGGGGTTGCAAATTTAGATAATTAATAATTAAGAAGTTACAATTTTAGATAATTAATAATTACATAAATTAATGATAATTGATAAATAAATCATTACTAAAAGGAAAAACCAAAGGTCTATAGAGACATGAAAAGATTGAGAGAATGTGAAACGTTTGCTATTGTTACCAATCAAGAGACAATCTTACAATATAAATTTCCAATATGCATTCCCTCTCTCACCTTAATTTTTCTATCAGCATATACATTATTATTTAATTGATTTTCTCTTGATTTGTTTTTCTTCACTTGGTGAGATGAGCTATAATTTGTAGGCTGAACAATTTTAGTAGTTTGTAAACACAATTTTAGCAGTCTGACGTCCATATAGTTTGTAAAACAAAACTACTGGAAAATGAAAGAGATTAACAATTCTGAAGTCCATCTATCTACATTCATCATTTCTACAGTTTTCTATCATTTCTGCATGTTATGTCATAAATAGTAAGTTGGTGAAGATTAAAATTATTAAACAAGTTCAACAAATATAGATAATATATTATATGTTAAGAATACATATCTAAAAGACATATTGAATAATAATACATTAAAAATCACATGAGAATAAAAATATTTTATGAATGATTTTATCTGAGTTATTTAATTATTATTCTTACACTATCATTTATTATTTGATACATCTAATGTGATTGATTAACACGTATGTTTATACATATATTTAACGAGTTCACTTAATAAAGTTAAATAAAAATATTTTAATTATTCCTTTTAATTTATTAATTTTGATTAATTAATAATAAACTAAGACACTTTGTAAAATTATTGTGTTTATTAATTTATTAACTTTGATTTTTTATCTTTTAGTCTTTTCATACTTCTTATAAAAGAAAATACTTTATTTTTGCTCTCATCTGCACATATGTTAACACGAAAAAACCAGTCAAATTTTAGTAGTTTGGGTATTTGAAGACAAGAGGGAGAAGTGTGGTTCGGGTTGTCTTCGATTAATTAAATTTTTTAATAAATTAATAAACACAATAATTTTACAAAGTGTCTTAGTTTGTTAATAGTTAATCAAAATTAATAAATTAAAAGGAATAATTAAATTATTTTTATATAACTTTATTAAGTGAACCCGTTAAATATACGTATAAGTATACATGTCAATCAATCACATTTGATGTATCAAATAATAAATGGTAAGTGTTAGATTAATAATTAAATAGCTCAGATAAAATCATCCATAAAATATTTTTATTTTCATGTGATTTTTAATGTCGACTTTTCATTTCCTGTTCGGTTTTTCAATAAGTAGTCAGCTGCGGGCTAAGAAGCCTCGTAGTCAGATTTCACATTGATTGAAGCTGCTGTTGGAGAGAAGGCCCCAGTCAGACCTGCAAGCACCGGGTAGTACGCAGCGGCTGTTTTCAATCATACAATGTGTACTCGTAGTCTGACTTTTAGCAGTAGTCAGCTGCCCTCGTTCTCCTATTTTCATTTCCCTATTGAGTAAGGGTCGGTGTTTGCAAAAATGTCGAGCCGACGGGGTCAGGTACCAGTAGTGACAATGGCAAAGGGGGGGAGCTGGACACTAGTGTGTGGATCTAAGGAATGTAAACATTATAAAAGAGGAGGAAGTAGAAGGAGGAATGAGATACAGGCCAGTGGTACGAATCGATGTAAGAAAGGACGGGGAAAGCTATGAGTTCAAGCAGGCGAATAGTGAAGAAATACCAACTTTCTCATTAATAGATTTTTCCTGCATACCTCTAAAAAAGCCCTTTTGGCGGGCTCCCTCGCAAAAGGGGAAGTTGCTAGAACCAGACCGCTATTCCTTTTTTTAGAGCTAAGAAGCTAAGCCATATCGCAATTCCTGTATACAGAAATTTCTCTGTAGTAACAAGGCCTGTTCAAAAGATCAGATAGGCGGATGGAAGCAAGAAAACGGTAGATGCCTAGGAGCTCGTACTTAGTGAAGATGCAAGCAAGCAAAGAGGAGTGGCGCATAGGGGCATTAGATCAGAGGAATGGTAGCTCAGCGCTAAGCTCCGTGAGCATGAATTGTATTTGAAGCAGGAAAAATCTTCGCTTAGACAGAGATGCAATTTTTGGGACCTTCGTAATCAAGCCGGGGCAAGGGTGGGCTACACGATCAGGCTTCAGGGTAGCATCAGGGTAACAAAGTAGCTCGACTCGAAGAGGAGAGGGCTAAAAGGGCTCAACTGAAAGGAGAGGGAGGGGCGTAGAGAGGTTCTTAGAGGAGGCGATCTTTAGGCATGCACCGGCTCTGAAATTGCGTCCGGTGCCTTTCCCCTTTGGGGGAAAACTAGTGGCTGCCTGAAATTACGAGAATTGGGCGGCTTTTGGGACCGGATTTGCAAACACGGTAAACTTTAGTCTTCACGGGTAAGCATATCATCTCTTGAGTGGTAGATCCTCAACCGCTTGCTTGATAGTGGGTAAGACTATAGGAAAAATCTTATTATTCAATATGTTTTTTAGATATGTATTCTTAACATATAATATATGATCTTTATTTGTTGAACTTGTTTAATAATTTTAATCTACTCATTTTCATAACTTACTATTAGTGACACATCAATCTTTCTAAAATAAGTCTAGCTATTTAAACTAAAATCTTAAGTGTTCAACTAAGCTTTTCAAAATTAAAATTTTAAGTCTAAATGTGTAAAAAAATAATATAAATTTAATTTAAAATAACTTATTGAGAGTAATTAATTAATAATATTTTGGATGTTTATGAAAAATAAATACTTAAAATTTATTATTGCGTTAATATCTTGATGACCATTTAAGAAAATTTAAGATTCATGATTGGACAAAAATTGTTCTTAGTATCTTATCATTTTAATATATTATTATATAAATTATTAGTAATAAATGAACCATTGTTAGTGCCATAAACAAGTTTTTAATTAAGTTTCAAACGACATGTATAAAGTATAAAAAAAAATCCTAAAATTCAGCTCTTTAACCCCTTTTTTCCATAATTTTCCGGAGAACATTTTTTTTGTAACTTTCCCCGAAGTGTTTTGATGGAAATTTTATTCTCTATCATGGCCCACCTAATCTCATGTAATGGTATTTCTACATATTGAGAGGCCAGTTGAGAAATTTGCCAATACTACAAGTCTAGAGCTATACCAATGTCTTGCTTATCATTCATTTCTGTTGCTAAAACCCTTGTTCATGCTTCTCTTCCAAATGATGACCCCCTCTCTTCACCTCTTCAGACCAGCAACAACTCTAAGCCACTTATCCCCATTGAAAACAACCCAACTATTCCGGCAAAGAAGCTCCCGAGAGCTCAGCAGCGGCGGAAACCACGGCGGCCTTCTGTAGTCGAAATTGAACGCGCTATTGGCGCCGGAAGGTTCCGTGACACTGACCCCAGGTTATCCCTCTTGTACCTCTTCTTGACTTTGTTAACGTTGCATTTTCTTTTATTTTTATATTGTTTTCCCTAATACTCTTTTGAAGAATCATCGTTTTGTGATATTGATCGTCTGTTTTCTTGTTTTTTTGGCAACTTTTAGAAGTTGTTTGATGTGATAATCTTTTAATTTTGTTAGATTTTTTCGTTAATGCTCATTTGACGAATCATCGTTGGGTAATAATTTGATGTGAGTTATGAAAAACTTAAAAACAAATAGGGAGTTGGAGGAAGACAAGAAGACGGTATTTGATGCTTCTTTGTTGAATTTTACTGGGAAGTTTGAAGCGCCGATCATGAAGAAGCTTCGCGAGACAGGGGAATGGGTTACTGATCAAACCGAAAGCAAATTTCGTGCTTCAGGTAATAATGATTTACATTTTCTTCAGTTATTTTGCTAAGAGATAAAAGCTTTGCATTCCTGTTGAAAGAGTTAATTAGAAGAAAAAAAAGATAATGATTCTGTCTCTGTGCTTAATTGATAAAGATTACTTGTTCTGATGAAATCGATTATCCCGTAAACAACACTTCAATATCTGCTTGTTTCCCAAGAAAATGTAATAGAAATTCTTACAAGTTTTCTGATTAGTGGCTAAAACAACCCTCACTCACCAGATTTAGGGGTGGTTGGTGATTTGAAAATGAAATTTAAAAATAGTGAAAACAAACACCACAATATTGTTTTCCTAAACACATTTTAATTGAAACATGTTTGGTAAACTTATTTTTGAATATATTTTTTCATTTTAAAGGCAGAAAAACAAAACGGAAACTGCTGCTACCAAACATGGCTGAACGTTTTAGACTGGTTTAGTTTGTTTAGTTGAGATGATCCTTTGACCACTACATTTATTTATCTTGTTTCATTAGAAATTAATCTGACATATTTGATGGCTACTTTTTATTCTTCTACTTATGTAAATCTTATAAACACCAATTAATCTTCTGATTCATTGTGTAGATTTTCTAAGTTGCTCTGAAACTGAATATGTTTTTTTTCTTTTCAAGAGCGGGCTTAAAACAGTGTCAAAAAGTGTCATGCCTTGTTTCTTCTCAACAGAATCTACATCTGAGTTCTGCTAATTCTGCATAATGCACACACTACAATTTATCACTTGAGTCTATCTTTTGTTCTGGTTCATATCTCCCTAAATACAAGTTTCTTATTGTTTGCATTGATATACAAATTTATGGGATTAGGATAGTGTTATTTGAACTCACAATTTCACATGAGAAAAATAATAACTATGGGTGTGAACAGGGACAAGGCCGAATTGCCCTTTTGATGACAGTGATATCGTCTCTAGGTGTGAGTGTAACTAACTGTGCCAACATATACGGTCATAGTGTCATAGATGGCCTATTGTTTAAAAAGCAATAAGGAGTTAATGATAGCAGTAAATATAACATGTTAGACCATATAGTTGTGTAATATAACCGCAGTGATGCAGTTTTTAGTAAAAAAAAACTTGGGTTTGTGGTAAATTCCTTTTCCTTCTAATGTGTAGAATCAGTGGTTACTGATCAAAAGAAAAAAAAAGAATATTTCTGAATTTGTTTATATTGTGCATATTTTTGCAGGGAAAAGAATTCTGCTCTTTGTATTTCTATGGATAATGCCATTTTGGGTTTTTGCATTTCTAGTAGCCTCTGGGGTCATTAAGCTTCCATTCAGCAGCCCATACCTTGATGACCTTCTTATGTGAACTATCATTTTCATAAGTAATTTGACATTAAATTTTAAACTAAGTTTTAATTGATCAAATGATTTATCAACCATTAATTAGATAGCTAACTTATAAATGATAAATCAATATAATTATTGATAGCATATCATACCTACCTATGAATGCTTGACTCATCACTTAGTCAACTAAAACATGGTCTACAGTTTTGTCTGTCTACAATTACTCAGTTTTTTATCACCTTGGTGCACACCACTTGTTTAAGTTATCACCTTTTTCTTTTTCTATCTTTGAAGTGTAAATCCCTTGTAATTTATTAGAAAGGATATACCTTCTGCATATATGTGTGTAAATATAGGTAATTACATCAATCATTTATTCGTTTGCCGAAAATGAAAAATTAAAACAACATTTTTTAAGGTTTAGTTTATGGGATTTGGATCCTTTAGAATTCATCCCTATTGCAGAAGCAATTTGGCCTCTGAGAGCCATTCGATCAAATGTTCATGTCTTACAAATGCAAAACAAAATTAAAAAACATTCCTTTTTATTGAGTATTTTAGTTCGATCTGAGTCGTCTAGATTTGATCGATAACCCTTAAAGGTTGAACTTCCTCACGTCGAAGATCCTTAACTGTGGAGAATCTCTCTCCTAATTTACGTGCCCTATTAGTCTCGGGTAAGTGCAAATAACTTATTTGTCATAACAGGTTTTTTCCATCCTTACAGCTCCTATTAAAGGAAGCCATATTGGCTGCTACAAATGTCTATTTTTCTCATAGTCGGACATACTTTTTATATATAATTTTATCCAGTTTCAAATTTTATGTATTGGAGAGGTTGTTTTAAGTCAAATTTGACCAGTATATTGGACGAGCTTTGTTGATTGTAGAATTGAATGCAAAGATTTGTCAACTATCTTGATTTTTTTCTGTAAAACCTGTGTTGATGGTTGAACAAGACATCCATAGTTTTAGGATGGTTTGTCAAAAGTTTTGGCGAGTAAAATACTCATGAAAGTTACCATTAATACATTGGGAAATTTTGCATGATAGATAACTTTACAGGGATGTTTTAAAAAATAGCATGTTTTCAATAGATTTTGATAACTTGCAGGTTTTTTAATTTGTCAATAATTTAAACTAAATTGAAAATCATCTATATATAACATGTTTGATATTTTTTAGGCATATCATCGGTATATAGATATACCAAATTGATAGATGTCATAATTTAGAAAGTGATTAATGGATGGTATTTGAAATTTAAATACACCATAACCGTTGATCTAAAAGAATATATCAATCCCTTAAAAATCGATTTAGAAAATCTCGACTACACCTAATAAAATCCTTGAAAACCGTTAATTATAATAACTTTCCTTTGAATCACTTATCTCCCAACAAAAAAATAAGAAAATTGAAATTAAATCTATAAAAAAACAACAAGAAATATTTCATCATATATTAAAGCTTATTTCCATAATAATCATTAAAAAATTTCTTCAAGTATATCAGTGATAAGACGAAGACAACACCTTCAACAAATCTTATTGAAAAAATCATCCATCAAAACTTCATATTATTATACAGTGGTAAATGTATGATATACAATTATTTCAATATTTGATATATTATACATTCTTAATAAATGATATAATGTCAAGTTAACTAAACTGATGAATAATAAGATGACAGCTATACTGTTATTTATATATTATACATTTTCAATAATTTATATATTATTAAGTTATCTAAACTGATGAATAATAATATGATAGCAAACTAACCTTTCATGTTTGAATCTATAATGAAGAACATAATCGTGTAGTTTCAAATTTTGTATATCGATTGTGGAGGAAGAAGATACACGAACTACACTGATTTTTCTTCAAAAATGCTGAAGATTCAGAATTGATAATTTCAATAATGGTATAGGTATTTCCTTAATAGACTTTAGCTTATAATAAGGAAAATAAAATCAATCATTAATTATCATCTAATTGAATTAAAAATAAAAATAATAAAAATTACGTTTAAATTCAAAATCATTAAATTCTAAAATATTTTATTAATTACAAGAAACCACCAAGTCAGATTATGAAATCTGTATATTGAATGTTAAAATCGTCTAACTAAAAAATCGTCAACAACTTGTTGATGACGTGAAGTTAAAAACTGGTTATTTATCTAAAGTTTGAAAAAACTATTATTTTTAAATTAACTTTCAAAACTTGTCGACTTGATATAATTACTTTAATACATTTGTATAGGGCAAGAATGACAAAAAGATTGATTCCATTGATTTAATTTAGGTTAACTAATTACTTAAATTATCATATCATCGACAAGTTAAAATCAAGTAACTACGTGCTAGGCCTATTAAGAATCGCAATCATATAACTGAAGTAAGAGTTAAGAAGTAATTCAAAAGATTAAATTACCTCAATACAATAATTAAAGCCTTAAACTTTGGTATTTTGACAAGGATGATGTTAACATTATTGAGGTTTCAATGATTAAAGTAACAATCATGATAACATGTTAATGGTTGAGGGCATTATTATGTCAGTTGGGAGTATTTGAAGTTTCACCTACTTTTGATCATACCACTATTATTTCAATTTTAACACCCAATTGTCAATGCCTAGTTTGTTTTAACAAATTGTATATATTCCGTTGCATGCACATTTTATCTCAAATGAAAGATTACAATTGTCAACACATCTATCAATATTTTATAATATTTTAGATCAACGATCAGATCTGACTCACTTGTAATACATATCGTTATTTATCAATGGTCGAAGTTCCGTTAGACTTATTTAGATTCAATCATAAATAATTAATACATCATTTGATTAATTCTAGAATTATTTAAATATAATTATGAAAAAAATTGGCTGATTAATAAAATAATTATTTAAATAATATTTAATAACTAAAAAAATACCATTTCTTTAGAAGACTCAGAAAGCCAGATGACAGGATTGGGTTTCTTCGTAATTGGCTTTGCCTACTATCCAGACAGTACGTGAATTTCAGGTTGTCCAATCCGAGCTGGACAACTCGTATCACACCTGAACTGTGAAATAAAAGAACTTTCTTGTTTTTTTTCAATTGATTTGCTTTCGGCATCCAGATCTGAAAGGGTCTAAAATCGATTAACTGCCAACTGTGGAATTAATTAATTTTCAGAACTGCTGAGAACCTCATTTTCATAAGACAAATAGAACAACCTCAACAGGAGCATTCCGAAATCAGCATCCTATGTATATTCCACACAAAGTTTGGCCATAGAAAAAAAACAGGTTGTATCCAACCAATCCACGTGTTGCATGGCTGCTCCTATCGTTTTTTAACTTAAGATATGCAGACTCTGAACATTGGTCTTTGAAGATTTTATTATTTTCTTGATGGAAGTTCAACGGTTCTACTTTTGTTTTCTTGGTCAATCTTTTTTTTTTCTTTTGATCTTTTTCTTGAAGAAAGAGTATTGTAGATTCGGAGCTAACAATTTTTTTTGAAAGGTATATAAAATATGACCCACTACAAGACAATGTACCAAAATGAAGCTTTTCCTAGCCTAGAATGTATTCTAAAGCTAGGCCAAAACAGAAGCAGATTGCTCTTATAAGACCACACCCCTATTATAAGATTTTTTTTAATTTTAAATAAAAATATAATTGCTTGACATAAAATGAATAACAATTAAATTAGTTAAGCAATAAATGATAAACACGCAATTAAATAGTAAAATAATAATGACGCGGAGTAATGACATGATAAAATATAGGATTATTGTCTAAAGTAGACTCCTATGAAAACACAATGCCTAAAATAAATGTATTTCCTAATTTTGGATAATCTAAACCCGAGGCCCCCCATCCAACTACTTTCCCCTTCTTATCCTTCTTATACGGTTATCCAATTAAATGTCAATTTTGTCTACTTCAACACTCAACATCTATAACTTTTTAAGGAAGTCATCCGAATGAATCTCATTTTCCTTCATCAACAATCCATTCTTTCACCCTCTTTTTAAAAAAAAAATTCCCTTCCATTTCAAAACTTTTACCCGCTGCAAGAGAAGCTTTCAACATCTTCATTGTCAAGAAAAGTTTGCCAGCTAAAAGGTACGCAAGTTCTTTTGTTGGTTACTGAGTTATATAAGAAGCTTTTTTTAGCTTTTTTTGTTACTGAGTTTTACTACAACAATATTACTGATGAAGAACTCAATAAGCAATATGTTGAATTTGAAGTCTTCAAAACCATTCTTGAAGCTGTCTTAAAGTCTAAAAGATTATTTCAAGAGGACTTGTAGATGATCTTCATGCCATCTTGAAGTATTCAAGACATCTTGAACAATCTAGAAACCTACAAGATTACTTCAAAATAATCTTGAAACCATATTAAAGTCTCAAGATTGCTTCAAATTAGCTCCAAGGTGATCTTGAAGGCAATATTGTAGGTTTCAAGATGGCTTCAAGATCATCTTGAAACCGTCTTGAACTGTATACGATTGTTTCAAGAGGGTTTCAAGATGATTTTGAAGCCTATAAGATTCATCTTGTAGCCATCTTGCAGGCTTCAAGATAGATCTTGGAGCCATCTTGAAGACTTCATGTACATAGTTTTTTGTGAAATTTTAAAACTACTTACTTCCTTCATTGATGTATAAAAAATTATTTCTGAAGTTTGAACTTTTGAAGATTTCAAGATACCTTCAAGATTCATTTTGAAGTCTTCAAGATGACTTCAAGATTCATCTTGAAGTCTCATAGATAGTTTCAAGATGACTTCAAGATATTTTCAAGCTGTTTTAATGATGGCTTTAAAATGGCTTCAATATGTCATCTTTAAGACGGCTTCAAGATGGCTTCAAGATGACTTTAAGACTCAAAAAGCAGTAGTTCATAATGACGAAAAGCTACCAGCGAGATAACAATTATTCAAAAATGACAATCATCTATGAGGAATTTAGTTGTGAAGTAAGAGTCCTTTACACTTAGTTGAACTGCAGTTAAGAAAGAGCTTATCATTCAAGTAAGACAAAATGTTGATGAATTTGGGGCAAGTTAAGGGAAACGTGGGTGTTAGGGCTGTGTTTTGAGGGGTTTACGTAAATGGCTATGGGCTATCTCGATTACGTTGGGCTAAGTATGTTATGCGGATAAGGCTGGTAAGTGGAATATGGGTTCTGAAGAAATAAAACTGAGCCTGGGACTCTGCTACGAATCAAACACTCTAGAATAAGCTTAATTTGGAGCAAGCCGGTCTAGAGCATAATCCTTTATCCCTATAGACCATTGTGTTTCAAATAAGAAATGAGAAAAGCTTCACTCAAAAATCATAACCGAACAATTATAGTATTGCATTTCGATTTTGCTTTATAGGGATGAAGAATTCCTCAGAGTATTACAATTAGTTTCTTAGAAAGAGGAAACCTTATGCATGGAGGCTCCCAAGGCCTTTTGCTTGGGGTGGGTTTTATGAGTCTGTATAGTATAGGTACTACCACTAAACCGTCAAACAAAATCAAACCATAAGTCATAGTTCAGTTCATATGAGATTCATGGTTTGATTCTGTTCGACGTAGAGCAAAATCGAAACTTTCAGTTTGGTTCAAATTTTTTTTCAAAAAAAGATGATTGAATCGAACCTAGAATACTCCTAATCCTAACTCGTACGAGAGTAGTTAAGATCATAAAACTGAGTGAGAGCTACCCAAAATGCAGGGCCGCATGAGTGGTAAAAAATATTTTGTCCCTAGTCTCTATAAGGTTAGTACACAAAACACAGTCATAATCACTGTTACGCCCTAAGTTATAAAACTATGTCGAGGAATATTATAGTTAAACCAGATTAAGATAAACATTGAATTATGTCCCTTTGCTGCTTTTGAGTACCATAAGTTGAAGCAACAGGAAACTTCCCATTGAAGTTTCCCTCTAGTTCCATTGATCAAGGCCACATCCTAGTAGGTGATGCATAATAGGAAAGAATCTCTTGATCTCCATTAAACTAGCTTTGTTGGTCACTGGCCAAGCCCAATTACCATTGTCGATAATCCTTGACCATGGTTTTCATGGTCGACAATGGCTCTCTTGATCTTCATCAAACTAGATGTGATGGTCACTGACCGAGACTAGTTACCATTGATGATAATCCTACTGACCTTGGTTTTTAAGTTCCAAAGAGTGTCTTGAATAACAATTCTCCCAAATATGTTATATCACTCCAAGTTGGTGTTTAGGGTCTCCTTAAAGGGACATCGAGGAACATTGGCAGTGAGTAGTGAACCAGTCTCTGGACTTAAGGAGCTTCTTCTAAATCCAAGAACAGTCATTGGGAGTTTTGACAGTAGAGATGGTAAGATTCCTAATTAAGTGCATATAGCACAAGTTGCTCTAGATTGATCAAGAAGGGTTTGTATGATAAACCAAAGGTGCTTAGCAGTAGCAGCACTATGTTTGTTAGACCAAGCCCACAATTCCCTTTAGGAGTGCACACATCAAACCACTTAGCCTTAGAGCTTACTCGCCTTGTTGTGCTACTAGACCAAAGATAATTCCTCATGATAACTTCAATATCATTCAAGATCTTCTTGGGGAGGATGAAAAGACCTACCTAAAATGTTTTGATGGCTAAGACAACTGGTTGAATGAGTTGAAGCCAACCTGCAAAGGAAAGTTGTTTTCTTCCAAACATTTGATTCTATTAGTTATCTTGTCAACCAAGGAGGAGACATCATTTTTGCCAAACTTGGTGGAGATCAAAGGCATGCCAGGATATCTTATAGGAAAGTTACCACATTGAAATCCTAAAATATCAGTATAGTGGTGCTTAACATAGTTAGAAGCACTATTGTGTGTCATATATATGCAAGTGTACGTGTCATTAACAAGTAATAAAATGTTAAGTGAGTGTCGATCTCCACAGAGATTGATGAAAAATTAAGCAATTAAATAGTCTAAATTAAATCTAGATGGAAATAGAGTAACATAATTTTAAGTAACCTAAGAGTAAAGTAGAAACTCTAATGTAAGTAAAATGATCTAATGTGACACTTACAGAATATGAGATTTAAGTTTAGTAACAGTGGTGTATTTGTTGGAATAATGTCCATAAAATAAGAGGTAATAACTATTTATGAGTATTTAGTTATCTCGAAGACATTTTGTATTACTGAATTTAATGAATGGATGAAAGTTTTCCTATTAATTAAAGTGTGTTTATAATTTACTCAAGTCCTGAAACTATTATCAACATAAGAAGAGTAAAGACAGATGGGGTCTTCCAGACAAACTCTTCTGAAATAATTCAAAATGATATTCGCAGTCTTAAGATCAACTAGACAATCGAGTCTGATTATGACTGTTATGTTGAACCAAAAAAAGCTAGTCTTGGGGCATGGGAGTGAAGACTCTGGCGGTTGACCTAGACATGTTATGAAACATGTTGAATAGACTAGTAACAAATTAGTTTAGAGAAAAACCGTTTACCTAGCTCTAAATCTAATTATTACACCTTAAGGGTATTTTAATTAATTACCTTTATCCCGAGTTGAATATGAAGCTTGAATTAGTTACTTACGGTCTTTGATATACCAAAGGAGTGAGTTCAAATTTATGGACAATACCTCAATCGTTGGGATCGTAATTCAACTATGTTGAAATTGCTTGATTCACAAATATGAAAATTCGTGGTTAGATTGTGAAAGCAACAATATTATCTTATGTTTTATTGATGGGTGTGTGAATAAATTAACTTGGCTATGTATTCAATGAAATGACTCGTTGAATAAGACTTGTGAATTGTATGAGACAATTCACTGTTACGTCTTTCTTATTCACAGTCAATAAAGGAGTTAAAAAAATAATAACAAGACGGGTAAAATTTTAATTTTACATCCTACTCTTGTTATTAATATTCATGAAGGGCAATATGTTAAAATATTTTGTGGACCGTGAAATAAAAGTTTTTATTTGCACTAACAGATAATGTAGCGTGTATGAATTGAGAGTTGATTCGGTATCGAACATATAGTGGAGTCGTATGATTTCAGGATTAGATATACCATAGAGAGGTTAACTTTGAATGCATGATTTATTATTAATTTAACATGTAAATGCATCATTGTAGTTTAAATTTATAACGAGTTATAATTTTGAATACAATATGAATTTTATAAAAGTTATAAGTTTTAAATTTTATAAAAGTTTATAATTTTCAAAAACTTGGTTTTCAAATTTATAAAGAGTTATGTTTCTGAAAAATTAAAGAAAAATCCATTTTTCAAAAATAAGTAGGATGGTCGTTTACGTTGAAACGTTCTTAAAGTCCCCAACACAAACTTGATCGTGACACGAGGAATGGTTTAGAACCGTCCTAGCAGTCCTCTATTCAATGCGAGAAACTTGGGAATCATGTCACTTTGAATAATCAAGTTGCTTGAGAAGATAAAGCTTGTGAAGGAAGTGGTGCGGCAAGACATTTCCTAGACGGACTGTTAGTTCATAGCAATCTTTAAAGTCAATGCGTTAGTTAAAAACTTAGACGGAATCACATTGGAATCTCTCATGGGAGCTAGTCAATGGGGCTAAGGTGACCAAAACCATTAGTGATTCATTGAGATAGATGTAGTGACATCTTGAGAAGCATTAACCAAACGAGAAGAGTCTCAATGCGATAAAAACTAGCTTGGGTGATTTCCCTTTATGAGACGAGCTATCATTGTAGATCGTAACCTCATGGAAGAAATATGTTTTTATCAGATTTTTAATATATTTAAGTATTTGCATCATGCATCATACTTTCTTAAATGATTAATGATTTATTTATACCATTTTATTTATTATTTTCAGTAATCATGTCATTATCCTCACTCTCAACAATCTTGAATGCAAACAAATTCACCGGTAAGAATTATGTGGATTGGAAACGTAATATTGATATCGTGCTAACGGTAGAAAAGTACAAGTTTATGCTTGCCACCCATTGTCCCCTTGACTCTATTGTTGAATCGACTCAAAAGAAAAATGATGCCTATGCTTCTTGGCTGAGTTTTGATGAGATCGCCAAGTGTTACATCTTGATATCAGTTAGAAATGTGTTGCAACAACAGCATCAGAACATGGAGACAACCACTGATATGATGTTGAACATTACCGAAATGTTCAGGGATCAGGGTCATCAAGCCAAACAACTTGCTGTGCGAAACTTCATGAACTGCCGGATGAAACCCGAAACTTATGTCAGAGAATATATGATGTTGATCATTAGTTATCTGAATGAGATAGATATCATGTGAGTTGAGGTAGATGGCGAGACTCAAGTTGTTATGATCTTCGAGACTCTGCCAGACACTTTTGAGAATTTCAAACTTAATTATTCGATGAAAAAGTTGAGCTACTCTCTTCTGAAACTTATGAAGGAGTTGTAAGCTACTAAGACCTCATTTTTAAGGGCAAGAGGAAGAATGGAGAGGCAAACTTTACTGAATGTAAGCCTTCCACTTCTGGCGCAAAACAGAAACATAAGAGATGTCTTAAGAAAGCTAAAAAGAGGAACTCAAAAGTTGCGAAAGGCAAGGGCCATGTGAAAGTGGACAAGTCGAAAAATAAGTGTCATCGTTACAGAGTCGCTGGTCATTGGAAACTTAACTGCTCAGATTATCTCAAGGAGTTGAAATCCAAAGGTACATTACTTGTTACTGAAGCCTGTTATGTGGCTGACTCTACTTTTTTGTGGATTGTAGACTCTGCAACCATTAACCATATTTGTTGTTCCCTACATGGGTTCAAGGAAAGTAGAAGGCTTAGCGAGGGTGGGCTCCGCTTCCGCTGGTGGGAATTGAGCACTAATATCGACAGTATCAGTTGGAATGATTAAATTGTTATTTGAGAATAACTATATTGGTTTTGAGTGAAGTCTATTATATCCTAGTTTTTTAGAAAAAATTTATTTCAGTAGCTAGTTTAACTGAGCAATGATTTTCTATGGATTTCATTGATAATGATATTGATATTTTTAGAAATGAATGTTTAATTACTAATACGAGGATGATAAACAATTTATTCAATGTAAAACTAAAAGTCCCAATGATATGTGACATTGATTTGCAAAAGGATAGTAAAAGGTTAAAGTCTGACTCAATTAATCTAACTTACTTGTGGCACTTGGGTCTTGGTCACATTAGCTTAGACATGATTAAAGACTTGCAAATGATGGTTCATTGCAAAATTTAAGTGTGGAATCACTACTAACATGTGAATTCTGCATAGAAGGTAAAATGACCAAGAAATATTTTTTAGCCAAGGGTGAAAGAGCCAGTTAATGCCTCAAACCCGTACATAGTGATGTATGTGGACAATTGAATATCCAAGCAAAAGGAGGTTATGAGTATTTCGTAACCTTCACATATGACAACTCACATTTTAGACATGTTTATCTAATGCTCCAAAAGTCTGAAACCTTTAAGAAGTTCAATGAGTACAAGACTATGGTTGAGAAGCAATTAGAGAAACAAATCAAAATAATATGCTCTGATCGTGGATGGGAGTACTTGCTACGAGAGTTCGAAGATTTTCTTAAGGAAGAATGTATTCTTTCTCAGCTTACAACACCTGGCACTCCAGGACATATGGTGTGTCAGAGAGAATGAATCAAACACTATTGGATATAGATCCATGATGAGTTACTCATCTCTTACAGATTCATTCTGGGGATATACCTTGGAAACAACGACATATATTCTAAACCAAGTTCTGTCAAAGACGGTGCCTAGTACACTACATGAAAGATATAGTGGATGAAAGTCATCCGTAAGCCATCTTAGGATATGGGGATGCCCGACACACGTTCTGAGACCGAAGACATGTAGGCTCTCAAGTGGATCAGAATTACCCCTATTTGTAGGATATCCCAAGGGGATGAAGGAATACGTCTTTTATAGTCCAACCGACAAGAAAACATTCGTGAGCATGAATACGCGTTTCTTGAAGAAGACTATATAAGAAGTGTGAAGCCGAGAAGCACACTTGTGCTAGAAGAATTATTGGGTGGGGGGACACCAACTCCTCAATCAAAACATGTTTATGATTCAATAATGGAAGAACAACAACAGGAGTCAGAGCCTTGACGTAGTGGGAGGGTTGTGGGACAACCTGATAGATACATGTCTTATGTAGATGCCTTGATGACAAACTCATATAAGGATCATGATGAACTTATTTCCTACTCTCAAGCCAAAGCTGGTCCTGAAGTAAACCTATGACAAGATGTTGTGAACGTCGAGATACAATCAATGTTCTCGAATGTAGTTTGAAAGCTGTAGATCCTTCTGAATGGGTAAAACTCGTAGGGTGTAAATCGATTTATGAGAAAAAGAGTGATCCGGATGGGAATGTAGAGACATTCAAACATAGACTTATAGTCAAAGGCTACACCTAAAAGGAAGGTATTGACTATAATGATACATTCTCGTTGGTGGTCATGCTTAAATCCATCTGAATCCTTCCGTCCATTGCTGCTGCCCTCGATTATGAAATCTGACAGATGGACGCCAAGACTACTTTTTTGAATGTCAATCTCGAAGAGCGTATTTATATAGCATAACTAGACGAGTTCAAGGACAAAGGTAAAAGGTTTGCGATTTGCTGAAGCTCATTTATGGACTTAAGCAAGCGTCCCGATCATGGAATATCAGATTCGATGATTTTGTCAAGAATTTCAGTTTTGAGCAATTAGTGGATGAACCATGTGTGTATAAGATGATACACGAATGGAAGATGGTTTTTCTGGTTTTATACGTGGATGATATTTTTCTCATTATGAATCATGTGAGAAAATTGTCTACTGCCAAAATATGGCTTGCAAAGTAACTTCAGATGAAGAATCTTGGAGAAGCTAACTTTGTCCTAGGTATTCAGATATTTCAGGATCAGAAGAACCGACAGTTGGCTTTTTCCCAAACATCTTATATGCAAAACTCTAAGAAAGGATATATATCTTCCCTTTAGGCATGGAGTCAGCCTCTCCAAAGTGAGTCTCCCAAGACTCTTCAAGAAGAGGAAGACATGAGAAAGATTTCATATGCCTTACCATAGGAAGTCTCATGTATGCACTACTTTTCACTAGGCCAAATATTTACTACGTCGTGGACGTGGTAAGTCTTTTCAATCTAATCCTAGAGTCGAGCATTAGGATGTTGTCAAGCACATCCTCAAGTATCTTAGGAGAACGAGTAACTACATGCTTGCGTGTTTAGGTAATGATTTGAATATGACGGGTTATATTGACTCCGATTTCCAAGCGGACAAGGATTCCAGAAGATCCACTTCAGGATCAGTTTCGTCCAGAATGATGGAGCAGTGGTATGAAGAAGTATCAAGCAATCTTACATTGATGATTCTACCGTGGAAGTTGAATATATGACGGCTTGTGAAGCTGTAAAGGAGGCCGTCTGGATTAGAAAATTTCTAAAGACTCTGCAAGTCGTTCAAGATGTTGACAAACTCATGACACTTTATTGTGACAACAGTGAGGTTGTAGCAAACTCAAAGAAACCGAGAAGCCACAAACGATCCAAACACATAATATGGAAGTACCATCTCATCAGAGAGATAATTCAACGTGGAGATGTTGAAGTAGCACATATATAAACGGTCAACAACCTGACATATCCATTCACAAAGACTTTATGCAGTAAAGTCTTTGATGGTCATCTGGAGGGCATGGAGATACGAGATCGTACACACCTACTTTAGTTCAAGTGGGAAATTTTTGGAATTATGTCCATAAATTAAGGTGTAATAACTATTTGTGAGTAAACAATTATTTCTTTGACATTTTATGTATTACTGAATTTTATGAATAAATTGAAAGTTTCCTTTAATTAAAGTGTGTTTGTAATTTACTTAAATCCTTAAACTATTATCAACGTAAAAAAAGTAAAGAGCGATCGGTCTTCCATACAAACTCTTCTGAGATAGTTCAGAATATTATTCGCAGTCTTAGGATCGAATGTGTAAAAAAAATTGTCCCGTCCAGCCAAAAGTAAAAAACTCGTCTCGTCTCACTCGATTCGAGACGATTTCTCAAGACGGGATGAGCATTTCGGGATGGCTGCACACCCCTAATAATTGTCAAGTCAAAAGGAGTTGTGACTTAGAGAGAGGTTAAAGACATGAAGACTAGGGAAAAGATGAAGGTACGGATATATATTGGAAGGGGGAGACTAGTAGAAGATGGAAGAAAAGAAGTTAAATGGGTATTGAGAATTGCGCACACCCTACCTATTTACAATGTTTTTAAAAAGTACTCACCTAATAAATATTTATACCCATTTATAATACTTTTAACTCACACATTAAATCAAATACTCACAAGTATTTTTACCCGAGAGTATTATTGCCATCCCTAGTAAGTTGGAAGATGCAGTCCCTCATCCTTTACACCGGCCGACCGTTTTCACTCCGACATTGTCTAACCGGTGAGGAAGTGGAGAATGACTGCCTGATTGAGCAAGTGAGGTTGACAGTGCCAACAACAGATGACCCAATAGAACCAACATTGACATTCAGAACATGGGTGTTGGGGCTAACATCACGTGTCCTTCTTGCATTCATGAATCAGTTCTTTGGGTATCGTCAAAACCAACTATCTATTTCTTCAGTGACAGCACAAATCGTTGTGCTTCCATTGGGAAGGTTGATGGCGGCCACTCTTCCAACCAAGCCATATGTCAATCCCTTCACAAAATGGTCGTTTACACTAAATCTGGGGCATTTTACGCTAAAGAACATGCCTTGATCACTACTTTCACCAACTTTAGGGTTGGTGGTGTTTATGCTGTTAGTATTATAGCCATTCGTAAGGCTTTCTACCGCAGAAATCTCCACCCTTTTGCCGCTTTCTTGCTTTCACAAACTACTCAGATGCTTGGGTATGTTGCACTACAACAAAAGATGTCTTTTATAAGACTGTTATAGGGGTCTTTAAAAAGTCATATAAAAGAAGCTGAAAAAAGGACCTCACGTTTTTTATAGAGACAAAACGGCGCCGTTTAAACAAGAAACAATAAAAAAGGCTCTGAAACGAATTTTTTCGCAAAGACTCCCCTCGCCTTACTTTACCAAAATGAAAAGTACTTCCCCCCTCAAGCTCGAAAATTTTCACGAAGACCTCTATCTCTCGCAGAGCCCCCCTCTCTCTCTCGCAGAACCCCTCTCTCTCGCAGAGCCCCTCTCTCTCTCGCAGAACCCCTCTCTCTCAGAACCCCTTTCACAAAGAGCTCTCTCGCAGAGCCCTCTCTCTCACAGAACCCCTCTCTCTCTCTAAAATTTGAAGCCGGGGAGTGAGAAACCTAATTCTGGATCTCCATTGCTCAGCCTCTAAGAGCTTCCGTTTCTTCTGCCTTTGCGTTCCTATCGAATCTCAGTTTTCCGTCCTTTTCTTTGCTTTCTTCTTCTAGAAGCTGCATTTATTTTGGTGATGGATTTTCTAGACATTTGCTGATTTTATTTCTGATTCGGTTGTCTTCTTAGCAGTATCTTCGACTACATGACTTCGCTCCAGACGAGATGGAGGCGCTTGTAAATTGAACACCTCATTTTTTTTCATTTTCCACTTCTCTTCATTTTCATCTAAGTTTTCTTCTTTACCTGATTTTTTCATACAACAACAAAATATTTATTTATTTTCTTCTTAATATTCATAAATTTTTTAAAAATTTTTTTTTCTGAAGATGGATTTTTACTCATTTTTACAGGTCTAAACTAGAAAGATTTAGCGACAACCTAGATCTGAAAATAGATTTTTGTCTATTTTTACAGATCTGAACCATATATAGTCACAACTCAAATCTGAAAATGAGTTTTACCCATTTTTTGGCAACAATTCCTTATTCTAGTTCCTTTTCGACGTTTTACTTTTTTTAAATCATTTGACGCTTTTTTTAGAGTGTCGTTCATGAGGGAACACTAGCGTCGTGTGCCGATCGTGTAGACTACACGATAAGTACGCTGGCATCGTGTAGACTACACGATGAGTACGCTGGCATCGTGTAGACTACACGATGAGTACGCTGATATTGTGTAGACTACACGATGTGTATGCTCCCATCGTGTAGTCTACACGATGGGTACGCTGGCATCATGTAGACTACACATTGAGTACACTGTTATCGTGTAGCCATCGTGTAGACTACACAATGGGTACACTGGCATCGTGTAATCTACACGATGGGTAAACTAGTATCGTGTAGTCTAGACGATGGGCATGTTGGCATCGTGTAAACTACACATTGGATACACTGGCATCGTGTAGCCATCGTGTAGACTACACGATGGATACACTAACATCGTGTAATTATCATGTAATCTACGCAATGGGTAAAATGACATCGTGTAGCCATCGTGTAACCATCGTGTAGTCTACACGATGGGTACGCTGACATCGTGTAGCCATCATGTAGTATACATGTAGTCTACGCGGCACTAGTGTAGCCATCATGTAGTCTACACGATGCTAGTGTGCTCATCGTGTAGACTACATGACGCTAGTGTAGCCATCGTGTAGTATACACATAGTCTGGACGATGTTAGTGTACACATCGTGTAGGCTACGCGACGCTAGTGTACACATCGTGTAGACTACATGATGGCCACACGACGCTAGTGTACTCATCGTGTAGACTATACGATGCCAGTGTACTCATCGTGTACACTACACGATGATAACATGATGCCAGTATACCCATCGTGTAGACTACACGATGCTACACGATGTCAGTGTAGACTACATGATGTCAGCGTACCCATCGTGTAGACTACACGATGTCAGCGTACCCATCGTGTAGTCTACACGATGACTACATGATAGATACACGACGCTAGTGTACCCCCATGAATGACACTCCAAAAACAAAACATTGAAGGATTAAAAAATGTAAAACGTCGAAAAAAAATTAGAAGAAAGAATTGCTGCTAAAAAATGGGTAAAAATCCATTTTCAGATCTGGTTTATGGCTAGATATAGCTCAGATCTGTAAAAATAGGCAAAAACTCATTTTAGATCTAGATCAGATCTCGTTTGTCATAAGATCTTCTAGTATAGATCTGTAAAAATGGGTAAAAGCTCATTTTTTTTAGATCTGGTTTGTGGTTAGATATGATTCAGATCTATAAAAATTGGCAAAAACTCCATTTCAGAATAAAAAAATAAATATACTCAGAAAATTCATGAACATGAAGAAGAAAATAAATAATTTTTTTGTTGTTGCATGAAGAAAAAAGAAGATGAAGAAGAAGACGAAGAAGAAAATGAATAATAAAACGTAGAAGAAAACGAAGAAGAAGTGGAAAAATGAAAAACAAAGAAGGACAAACGAGGTAAGCATTTTGAGTGGAAGGTGGGACAGAAGCCAGAGGAAACAAAAATTAGTGTATGAGTCAATTTCTGCAAATGGTTAGTGTAGGGGTCCAATTTAGTAAAAAACCCTATCCACAACTCTTCATTTCTTACCTCGCTTTTTTAAATATTTCAAATAACATTAGTCATATAAGCCGAGTATTTTTCATTGTGATTTTTTAACTGTATCTCGGGCTTCGATTGGAGCCCTCCTCTTTGATATAGTATCAGTGTTATTTGCAATATTATTTATCAGCTCAATACTGTTTCTCACTTTTCTCTCTCATTTGGGAGTTGCTAATCCCTTTCTCGTTAATTTTTTTTGTCAAAGAGAGGGGTGCAGAAAACACCCCAACCAAAAAGTCCTTCATTGATTAAATAACAAATACATAAGTGTAAGGAGTATACCCCTGAGCAAAAGCAGAAGTTTAGGTCAGAAAAGAAAATGAGAGGGAGTATCATGACATTTCAGTTAGGCTGACACCTTCATAGCATCCTCATCAACACCCACTTAAACTAACTGAAGTGAAGAAACGAGCTAGAAGAAATACCACAAGTAAAGTTTCAACCTAAACAAAGCTCAAATAAAAATCCCCACAAACTACCAATCCCTTTTATCGTTAATTGGACCTTATGGATGGGGAAGATTGTACATAGTTTTGAATTTAAATTTTGAGATACGATGCTAACTATGGGCGAGAAAATCGCTTCTGAATTTAAGGACATTAAGCTTCGTCTATTTGTCCTCTAATTAGATCTTGGAGATTCTCTTAATTAATTGTTTACCCTCGCTAATTAAGCATGCATGTGTAATTTTTTCATCCATTGGAAACTTAATACTTTAATGTCAAAATTTGATAATAAACCGCTTGTGTAATTTTTGGGCAATGAGTGTTGAAATTTAAGTTTCAATTGCTGGCCCTCACTACTAGCTGCTTTTGTAGTTTTCTGGGTCTCGTTAATGTTAATTGCATGGTTGTGCTCTGTTTTGTTTCTAAATATGTGTGTCTGTAGAATAGGTGGCCTGATTTTGGAACTGATAATAAAATTGTGACTCAGTCATGTGAACTTTACATTAACGTGAAACCCATTAAAATATGGATTCTATAACTTTGACTCATACGCTAACTGAAATCTTCTAAAACAATATATGCTAACGGAATATTGTCATCAGCATTGTAATGAAGTCTGCATCATGTACACAGATCGGAGCTATACCGGCTTACTTTAATGTCCATAAGTTAACATTCCCAGGAATTTGTTGTTGATCTTATTGGAAACGCGACGTTTGCGCGGCGGAATCATGAGGCTTTTAAAAATTTATTAAAAATTATTTTTTTATAAAAAAAATAAACGCTACTTAACGGTTTCTAAGATAATTTTTTTATTGAAAAACTCTTTTCAATCAGGATCTATTAAATATTTATATATTAAATCTAAGACATACATGGATAAGAATTATATACCCATTGTAGTTTATATCAAGCGTCTTCGCAAACCAACGATCCTGCGTTCTCACGAACAACACACTACGAGATCCACACCGAGATCTTCCAAGTCAATCCTCAAATGCACTATTACGTGTGTGACACGTAAAATAATTCAAAGGCACTTTTTCTGTCTCTAGATGTACTCAACACATGAGATCTAAGATTTACTGAAAATGATTATTAATTCAGTAAGACAATCCTCTAAGAGAATATGATTATCATTCTTTCAGAGTTTTAATTAACTTTTAATCACAGAGAAAGTCCATCCTCATAGCAACTGTATTCTCAACACTCAACCTACCTCAAGGCCATTCTAGGCTCATCAGATTTTTAAGGATATACACAAAATAATATTTAATCGCCAAATAGCCATTGCAGTGGGATCGACTACAATTTGGTGTACAACTGTAGTGTCACACGGCACTGCAGTTGCCGTGAACTAATACAGTGCCTCACAGAACTACTGTAGTGTTGTGTGGCACTACAGTACTACACGTGGCACTACAACAGCTCATGTCAATACTGATTCCCAATAAATAATTGTCACGTGATAATTACTGTGAATTAAATATTTATTTAATCAGATAAATATTCACATATAAGTTAATTCAAAATTAACTTATCTGATTAAGCCTATCAACTAGTTTATCTGTTAGTTCACAAATAACAAATTTAGTTTATTCAAATTTTGAATTATTATCTTATAATAATATAACATTATCTAATTTTACAAATTATATATTGTCTCACTTATCGATAATTAAAAAATTAATCGATATAATTATTTATATATAATTTTTGATAATTTAATTAACTAATCAAATATAATTATCTCATAATTATGTACTTGCCTCAGAAATATAATTCATTTTACAAGTTAGTCATTTTCTCAGGTCCTGAAATATTCACACCTTAGACTGTGCAGTACAGAGGTGACTTGAAGATCATTGACCTATAATTCGAAGCTCCAATAAACCAGATTATTAACTAATTTTTTTTAAATAATCTTATTTATTAATTTTTTTATTACTATATTATAAATATGGAATTGCACTCTTAGAGATTATAAAATGTATTTACAGAGTATTCTCGTGTAGTCGATTGATATAATCATTTCACGTAGTTCGATGCTCCAATTATTGGTTTGTAAATTAGAGTTGGTCAAAGTTATCGTTTTACCCTTCTAATTACCTCTTGATCCTTAAGTACCATTAATTCACGAGTGAATGACTAATTTATAATCGTATTATAAATTTGATCTCAATAATCATTCAGTTCAAGAATCAACACTTAAGAGAATCAATATATGATCCGTTAGGAAATCTTGGATTTCAAATCTTGTAAGATTATGTTCTCAGCCATCTACATCACTAAATCTTCAAAATAAAAGTCACTAGCATGTTTTACAAACAAACTTTAACGAGTGAATCAAAAAATCCATTACACATGTATATGAGTTCATGACTACTCAGGATTCAGACTAATGCACATATGATCATCAGATTGATGTGTATCAAATCTTTATGATAAACAACAAGTTAACAAAAAAAATTAATTCACTTCATTCTTGTCATATATAATCTTATTATATAAACTACATTCACTAAGATATCTATCCACATTAATGATCCGGATCTATATGACATGCGTTCATAATGCTTAGTGAACCATACTTGTAACCATTCATTAAATATTTCATACTTTAATATGTTGCTGGTAATTTTATTCATTATCTATGATCTTAATCCACTACAAGAAAAGCCTCATTTAGCGACCAACTTTGAGCTACAAAGTTAATTTTGTATCTAAAAGTGTCATTTGGCGACCAATATTTTGGTGGTCACCAAAGACCCTGATATTTTACCCGAGAAAACAGAAGAGAGGCGTGCCAATTTTTTCTTTAGGTTTTTGCCGACAAATATTAGAATTTCATCGCTAAAAGGTATTGCTTTAGCGACGAAAAAAGATATTGGTCGGCAAAAGTACTACTTATGCCCACGAAATATATTTTTTGTCGCCATAGAGTCATACTTTTACCGAGGAAATAAAAGTTTCATCGCTATAGACTACCTAAAAAATGACGCCGTTTAACAATATCAATAAATCCTTCGAGCTCTCCCACCCAACGAGCAGTTCAATCCCTCACACGAGGAGTCCTCGCGAGCGACCTCGGTTCCCCTCACCCCACGAGCGTCTTCCTTCATTTCCCCTTACCCTGGCGGTGAGCAGTGAGTCCTTTCTCCTTTAATCTTTGATTTCCCCATGTTGCATCGGACCAGTGATCTTGCTCTTCTCTTTTCAGAAACCCTTTGATCTCTTCTCTTTTGCTTGTCTTGTTTCAATTAAAACTATAGATAACCTCTTATAATATTCAGATTAGTTTAGTCATTTTACTTGTTCTGTTTGTTTGCAAATTTCTCTCTCTAAAAAATTTTCTGGGGGGTGGGAGTGTGGATTTAGGAAATTAGTTCACTGTCCAGTTAAGATCTTATTCTTTTCTTAAGTAATTCATTTATACAGCTTTTGAGATTGAGTTAATTTGCTAGAATTTGGATTTGGCTTTAGTTTTGGAGATTCTTGCTGTTTTTTGATTAATTTTACTACTAACTCAATTACAGAGAAATTAATCCGTGGAAAATAAATATATTCACAGAAGGGTTTTCATCAATTTTGTTCAAGGTTGGATTGACAATTACCAAGAATCTACGATAAATCGATTACATTTTTTGTTTTTCGACCCTGAAATTTTTTGCAGACATATTAAAACATGCATTGAATTTGCTATTGCATGTGATGTGAAGATCTTAATGCTTGATTTTTCTGACCTAACTTGGAATGAGGATGAAGTTGAAGATCATATAGCAAAGTTTGATTTTCCTGTAAAAGTCTAGAAACATGAAATCCTTGAATCTTTAGAGTTGTTTTCGAATGATTTCCAAGTACATGAATTCAGTCGCTTTGGATTACATAAACATTTGTCATTGGGTTGGATTGAACTCAGTGTTGAATCTATTAAAGAGTTGTTACTGGATTGCAAAATACTTGAGAATTTAAGCCTAAACAAATCTAGGAACATAAATCCTCTTGAGATCGGTGGAAGGGAATTGAGGCTGAGAAGTTTAGTGATAGAGAAATGTAATTTTATTCAAGATTGGATTAATATTGAAGCACCAAATTTTACGTTATGCTAAGTACTATGGGAGAGTAGGAATGTTTGACAGTCTTACTATAATTACTACAAATGTTCATGTCAATGCCTTCGAATGTAAGCTATAATCATAATTCATGCATTGATTGTGGTATGACCAAAGTACATACTGACAAACATTTTTATTTATAACTATACACCTATTTTCATATATTTTCATGTATGACCAAAATAAATTTATGTCCAATTTATTTTATAATTGATTACAACTATACCCATAATCTAAAGGCATTTCTCTTTTCCACATGCAATTTGATACCTTTTTAAAAATATTTTCTGAAAGGTTACTTCAAAAGTATTAGTAGTATACATGCTTGAAACTTTAGTCCAATGGTTACATTTCTTAGAATATGAAAGGTTCCTTTAACTGGAAGCAATCAGATTGCATCTCTTCAATACTCTTTTAATTTTGAAACAATATTTACCATTTACATCTCTTAAACTCTAACTAATGGATTCACAACAACTATCTCATTTTCTTTCATGTAAATAACTTTGGATATGAATTCGACTAAAACTAACATAAATATAGGAGTGATTATGCAATTGGTGCTTGGTCCTTTATCGAGAAAAATGTGTCAAAGTCAGCATTTAACACTTAGAAAATGTGTTTTAGGAGGAAAGAAGCACACACTCAATTGCTCCTCAAATGAGCTCTTGTGATGTTGAAGATGATACTAATGAGCATAGTTTCGTTATCGATATAGTAAGGGAAGGGTCTTGCTCTGTTCTTAAGTAATTCATTTCTTTTTCATTAATTGGTCGGGAAAAGTCATATTTTGCCGACGAGCTACCTTGTTCGTCGCTAAAGATACAAAACCGTTCTATTAATAACTATTTTAGTTTATTATGCACTTGAATCATCTTTGTTTTTTTTGTAGGCGCTTCATCTTCTTCGGGGAGTGCGAGAGGGTTTAACGGACAACAAGAGGGATTGCGCTGGAGAGTTTAGTGAGCCAGTTCAAAAAATTACCAATCGATACTCCTCCTCTCGGTGTTGTTAGACTTGTTGGAAAGTGGACCGTCCAATTCAACCTTGAGATTGGTGTTCTCGTACGACAATTCATACCACTTCAATATGAGGGTTAGTCCAATGTGCCTGAAGAATTCATGGCAGTTATAATTGATAGGCTGCTGGTAATAATGATACATCTATTTATTGTTATATTTTCTTTATTACGTGACTGATAGTAAAAGATTATTGCAGGTCTATTTTAGTTTTGAATCGACCAATAATGCTATGATCGATTGGATTAAATTTGAAGCAGCAAACACATACAAGGGATACAAGTACACATTGCATAGACATTATAAATTTTTTAAATATCCAGTATTAGCACAACGACATTCTTATAAGGGTGTATCACAAGATGATTGAGATTGGCTATGCACGGTTTGGGAGATGGAGAAAGGCTTGGAACTGGCCCGTGAATTGTCACCTGGAAAGGCCCTGCTCGGCCCGTGTACTGCCTGGAAAGGCCCGGCTCGACCCGTGAACCGGCTAAAAGATCTGAAAAAAGATAATATCTTCATGTTAATAGTGTTTCACATTCACACATTATATTTTGGTATGCTTATGTTTACCAATTGTGTTTAGCTGCAACACTTTACTTATATATTTTTAAAGCTAAAAGTCTTCTCAAGATGATTGTTACGTGTTAGCTTCTTGTTTTCAATATTGTATTGCATTGAAATGATTTGTTTTATGGAAAAATTAGTTTCAATATCTTTTGCAGGCCCGCATATTAAAAGGAGGGAAGGAAAGCTCGTTATATGAGACATGACTTCTTTTGGTTGAAACATTTTGAGGAGATGTGTCATTTTAATAATTTTTTTGTACTTAAAAATCATATTTTAAATGATATTAAGTAGACACTTGGAAAAGACTCATTGATATTTGTGTTTTTTATGAAACGATTTGTTAGAATTCATTTTATTATATATATTATTATTTAGAGTTCTTTTTTTATGATTATATTTAATTTTAAATTGAAATTTTTATTTCTTACAGGTGTATTAAAACCCATATGAGTATAATTAAACAACGATCTACTACTGCTATAAAAAAATCTTTTATAGGGACAAAAATCCAATAAAAAGATTTGGTTTTTTATAGGGGCACAAAAATCCTATAAAATACTGGATTTTTTTTTATTATAGAATACCAGGTTTTTAATAGAGGGCAAATACCCACGTAAAATACCTTATTTAGTATAGGGGTAAAGATTCCTATAAAAGACCTGACTTTTTATAGGGGCAAAGAGCGTTGTAAAAGGTCGGATATTTTACAGAGGTTCTTGAATGCTATGAAAAATCTTGGACAGATTACAACTTCCAGAGAAACAGGATTTTCCAGAACGCTGTAATAGGTCTTTTATAGGGGTTTTCACCTCCTGTAAAAGACATTTTCTGCTGTAGTGATGCGCTGGTTTATTTAGAAAATACCTCATTGACTCTCCTTATATGTGGTGGCCTGTAAACTTGGTCCGGGTCTCTCTCTTCAGGGCATTGCATGAGAAGGAAAAGCAACCCAAAAAAGGACGTTCAAGGCTACAATTCTTCTTAATAATTTTCATCTCAAGCTTTGCTTACTACATAACCCCAAATTATATATTCCCCTCAATGACAACCATATCATTCGTTTGTTTGATATGGTAAAGCTTTATAATCGCCCAACAGATTGGCTCAGGCATCCACGACCTTGGAATCAGCTCTTTCGGCCTCGATTGGTCCACCATTGTTGGCTTCTTAGGTAGTCCATTGGCCACTCCAGCCTATGCCATTATTAATATCTTCATTGGGTTTTGCTTGATTGTTTATATTGTTAATCCCATTGCTTATTGATCGAATGCATGCTAAGAGGTTTCCCATTTATTCTTCTCACACTTTTGACTCAACTAGCAAACCTTACAACATTTCAAGAGTTTTGTATTATGACAAGCTGTATTGACGCAGTTAATTAAGCTCTCATACTCATACTCTAGAGGCTGTGAGTTCCAATCATATTCTCATATTCCCCTAAAAATTTGTAATGTAATTTTGACAAAAAAAGGAGTTTTGAATTAGAAAATATTTTGACCTTGATCAAGTTGCCTATGATGGCTATAGCAAGCTTTATCTAAGCATTTTATTCGCGTTTAGTCATGGGTTGAGCTTTGCAACACTGACAGTGACTATCTCGCACGTTGCTATCTTCCATGGAAAATCGATATGGAAGATGTGGAAGATGACGACGAACGCGACAAGCGAACATGGGATAACATCCCTTAACACTCTCCCTCGCGCGGAGCGTGCCATGAACTGGGCAGGTTCAGACAGAGATGAAGGCAGACAGAAACCGTGCTTGAGGCATAATAGAACCTAGCTCTGATACTATGTCAGATTCTAACTCAAAACCAATTGATATTAGGTGGAGAGACTTAACATGTATATAAACACATACAAGTCCTCATCTACAGTCGATGTGTGATAATATCCTTTAACAATATCAATTTAGTCATTCAACCTTTTAGTTCGTTGAAAATTAATTGCTTATAGTTTATTTAGTAAGTGAAACACTACAAATTTAACAACAAATGAGACTGGTATAATGACTTGAAACATTACAAATTGAATATTTAATACGCCAAGTCATCATTTCAGTTTTACGTATATGTTTTATTTTATTTTACTTACAGAAGAAATAATAATTTTAATAAGTGTGAGGAGTAAAATAATTAAAAAATAGAAATAAAAATAAAAAATGAGTCCTAATTCGGGTACTAGATTTATATTCAAGTCTATAATAAACAATGAGAACAGGTAGGAAAGGAACTCACCAAAACAGGGGCCGCCAAAAGCCAACCAGGCAGAAATCGGAATCTCTCATTTTAAGTAAAAGAAAAATTTGTCAAACAGGAAAAAATATTTTATGATTTTCTTTTGAAATTAAAAAAACCATTTTAAAGGAAAATACTAAATAAATCTATTCTCATTTTTTCTTTCAACAGTAATGTGATAGTAATGTCGATGCTCACGTTTATTTGGAATTTATATTCTACTTATTGGCAGTCAAAAAATGTTTTCTTATTCCATCTTTCTTTCATTTTGTGAAATTTAAGCCTTTCATTTTTTTTTCTATTTATTAGATCTTCCATATTATTATTTTTATATAAATCTTATTCCTTAGAGAACTAAATTTATTTCCTTGTGAATTTAGCCCTTAAAAAACCTTTCATTTTGTCCATTTTTTAATTAAACATATAAATGAATAATAAATTCATTTGTCAACATCTTTAACCGTTTCAGTTATCTATGTAAATCGCATAATATCTTTTACACAAAACGTCATCTCATTTTAAGAGAAAGAAGGCAAAAATTTTCCCATAGAACTAACAAATTTTGACTGACAGTGAAATGCTAATAATATGTAAATTTCAGCACTAATTTTATGAAGCTAAAAATCAGGAAAAAATGCCCACGATCACAAAAAATATGTCAAAAGTATATCTTATCTGATCAAATTTAATAATTCAATTGATCATAGTGAGATTTTTTTAATGAGATTTTTTTAATGAATCGGACGGATCCCCACAAATTAATTATTCTTTTAAGGAAAAAAAGTACTTGATCTTTTTTTAATTGCTCTGTTATTTACTAATGAAGATCAGAGAATAAAATTATTGTAAAAAAAAAGAAGATAAGAGAATAAAAAAAGAAGAAAAAGGAATGGTGGGGTGTTTTCTTCCGAATGACCTGTTAATAAGAAAAAGAAAAGCATTTAATTTGTGAAAATTAAAAGCTCACTTAATCTTTATTCTCTCTTAACAGAAGAAGTCTCTCTCTCTCTCTCATCACGAAGTGAGAGAAACACAGCGCGAACAGAGAGAAACCAGGCCTGAAAAGAACGTAATACACCTAATTCTTTGCCAAAGACAGACTCACAGACTCAGAGAGAGACAGAGAGCGATCTGAGCGGCGAAAGGTGTATATACAAATGGGAACCCTTCAAACTTGGAGAAAAGCTTATGGCGCTCTTAAAGACTCCACCAAAGTTGGTCTCGCCCATGTCAATAGCGATTTCGCGGTATTCTTGAATTCTCAATTTTGCTATTAACTGTTTCCAACTTCACCTCTTTTTGAATTTCTCATACAATCTTCTTTGATATGGTTTTCCTTTTGTTTGTGGTTTTCGTTCTGTTAATTGTGAGTTTATGGGTTTTTGGACTGAATTTTAGGATTTGGATGTCGCTATAGTCAAAGCTACTAACCACGTCGAGTGCCCACCTAAAGAAAGACATCTCAGGAGTGAGTGATTCCTATTCCCAGATCCATTTGATCTTTTTCCGTATTTCGATTTTGAGTAAACTGATTGATCTTTTCTATGCTGGGTTCCGTTCTGATTCCTGTATTGGTTGTAGAAATTTTAATTGCCACTTCAGCAGTTCGACCTCGTGCCGATGTTGCTTATTGTATTCATGCGCTTGCTCGGCGGTTGGCCAAGACCCGCAACTGGACGGTATTGATCATGTTGTTTATTAATCTAATTTCTATTTTATATTGCTCAACATAGTTAACTTTTTGTTTGGGCTAGATATTTCCTTTATTGGTGATGATGTTTTCTTAATAAAGATTTGGAGGTACTAGTAGTTTGTGATGTTAGAAGGTGTGTTGATCTGATATGAACTTCACTTGGTGTTTGCCTTACGCTAGTTTAATTTTGGATTTTTTCCTTTAATCGTGTCTATATATAAGTTAGTCAGGAACTGCATTTATCCTCTTTCTATTTATAAGTTAGTCAGGAACGCATTTATCCTCTTTCTCATTTACTTTTTTAAGCATTCCTGTTGGACGTGCAAGTTAATTGCTAGTGAAATTCATTTCCTAACTTTTTCTTGCCTGTGTGTTGATGGGTGTATAGCTTTACTATGATTTGAATTTTTTTATTTGATACTTTTAGTTTTAGGCTCCGGGGGGGGGGGGGGCATCAAATCTAGGGATTCCACTGTCTCATGAATCTATCTTGAACATGGAGCTCTTGGTGCTCTTGGATCCTGTATCTTAGTATGAAGCTCTGTACCTTTAATGGTTTAACTTAGTTTGAGGTTTTAAGCAGCTCATTAGATCTTGGATACAGCAACTTATTAGGTTCTTAAGGCTTAAACTTCTTATATGTCTAAATAGTACAGGTCCTCATTGTTAAATTTTGGATTTGAGATATTGACTGGCGCACTTGCTTGGAAGTTTATTTTTGACTGCTGACCCACGGGCAAAGTCATGGAGTCATCTATCATTTTATTTTTTTCTATTACCTTTTTTGTATTATTATTTTTATTCCATTTCTTCAGAATTTAGATAATTATTTATCGTCATGTTTGACAGGTGGCATTAAAAACATTGATAGTAATCCATAGGACATTGAGGGAGGGTGATCCGACCTTTAGAGAAGAATTTCTAAATTTCTCGCAAAGAGCACGAATTCTCCAATTATCTAATTTCAAGGATGATTCAAGCCCTATTGGTTAGTTTTGATGCCCTAGTGTCTCTGCCTTTTCTCTTACGACATTCAATATTTTTGTCTGTCCTCTGACAGTTTGATTTGATTGGACTATTGATTCTGTAAGAAAAGAAGACTCATGCCAATTGATAATTTTTTGCTCATAAATTAAGTGTTAATTGATCATTTTTCTCCAGCTTGGGACTGCTCTGCTTGGGTACGTACATATGCACTGTTTTTGGAGGAACGACTTGAATGTTTCATGATTCTGAAGTATGACATTGAAGCAGAGCGCCTACCAAAACCTGCACAAGGGCAGGAGAAGGTAGGTTGATGGAAGTTAATATAGCTTTCCTTTCTTCTAAGTAGGAAACAACTTTCCTTTTTCTAAGTAGGAAACAAGCCGTTTATTTTTCTATTGACCATGGAGGTCTATGAGGAAATAACAACTAACCTTTAAGGAACGGAATATAGGAAGAATCATCGCTTAAAGAGTCTCATATATCTCAAACTTCAGTATGGGTTTCGATTTCATTGGTGTTAATCATGCTCTTTTGCTGCTACGATTATATAAATTTTAGTACTTGCACATTATTCCTTTTCCATGACCTGGCCTAGATGAACAGAATTAACCTGATCTCATGAAAGAGGATGGTTATGGAGGTTTTTCCATGTTGATCCTAGTTACCATTTATTTTGGCATTGTTTAACAAGGACTGAATATCTTTTTTGATTATTGAATCTTCAGTTTCCTACAAATAAAATAGCGATTTGTTCATTTTCTGTGATAGATATATCTGGGATGTCTTAAATAATGTTGAAAACTGATTCTAGTGGTATTAGTTATTACACGAAATAATTCCATCTTGGCTTTCTCCACTAGCAGGGTTACAGTAGAACTAGAGAATTGGACAGTGAAGAACTGTTGGAACAGTTGCCTGCTTTGCAGCAGCTGCTCTATCGCCTTATTGGCTGCAAGGTAAATTTTGGCATTATAAAACTTCTCAACGTACATATTGAACATGAACTGTGAACTGTGGAGTATAATATGTCTTCATTTTGGAGTCTTGCTAGTTGCTTTGTGTTCATGTAGATATTATTTGAATGATGATAAATGTTAAATCTACTAACATAAATTGATGCTGAATATGCAGCCAGAAGGAGCAGCTAATAGCAACTATGTAATACAGTATGCCCTTGCTCTGGTATGTTTAACCTTCCCCTTTGCTCTGATTCTATTACGTGTAATAAAATTACACACTTTTTTTTCCATAAAAAATTAGACATTAGTTCTAGTGGGAAGACATAGTAGCATATTTCATTTATTATACTCCCAATTTTAAGGCAATTTTTCCTGTCTAATTCTCAATGATATCCCATGTTGCAAGGCAAAAAGGCTAAATAAGCATGAAAATATTTGTATAAAGGTAAAGTGAATATATCTTGGACTTTTTGTGCATATTTCACTTTCTTGCTTAGCTCTGCTTCTAGACTCTTATGTCATCCTTTAAGTAGGCGGTGCAAGGAAGTGCAAAGATAATTTTTTAGTTTTGGAAAAACACAATTTAGTCCCTTAAACTTTACGGTTCTGTCAATTTGGTCCCTGGACTATAAATTTTTTTTGTCATTTTGGTCCTTAGGAATTTTAAAACACAAACTATTTGATCCCTTCATTTTGATTTCCTTTTGGGCGGGAAGGTCGATTTTACTCGAATCCTGGACCTGATCTTTAATCCTACACCGGTTAATGATGCGATGGGAGAAGTTTTTTGTAATTTTTTCATCAATGCTGGCCCAGTCGAGGCTCGTCCATGCCCAATCCCAATGGACAAACCTTCGATCCGTCCCTAGCTCTATAATCCACCCGTCTTCCCCAGTCCCTGAAAGCCCTCCTCTCCTGGGCCTAGCCCTCTTTCTCAACTCGAGTCTGAAGTTCAGCGGCTTTCATCGTTGACGAACACCTGCGCTAATAAGACAAAGAAGTGGGCGGTCTATGCCTTGAATGAATCAGTAACAACGAATTAGTGGAATGAGGGATCAAGAGACGGATAGGGGGGAATGGCCTATCAATCATTGGTGGACCTTCCCTTGAACCGGTCACGGAGCTCTCAACTGAGTTGTTTAGGTTCTGGAACGATAAATTTCTTGAGAAATGGTGCAACGCAATAGCAAAGGCAATAATGCTAGTCATTTTCTTAGGCTCATCCATCTCCATCATCATTCATCATTTTCCTCTTGCTTTGCCACTGTCTTCTTCCTTTTCCTCTTTGTTGTGTGCCACGGCCTCATTCACCTCTTCTTTGGCATGACCACCATAATCACTCCTCATGCCTCTTCGGGCTGTACTCAGTCCAACACGACCAAATCGTTAAGTAACTATCTTTCTTTTGCCTTTGATGACGTTCGTTGGTGGTATTATCTCTTCAATTATTTAAAGCCATAAAAAAATAGCGCTGAAAAATTGAAGTGAAAACGCCAGCTTCGATACCAATCAACTTCGGCAACAAGCTTCCCCTAATGTGAGCTGTGAAGAAGAAGGAATAAGGTCTAAAGTTTGTTCGAAGAAGAAGAAAAGCACAAGGAAGAAAGAAGGAATAAGCTGAAACCTACAAAAAGAAATTTTATTATTCATAAGAAGAAATTTTGTTAACCAAAAGGCCCCAAGGGTAATTAAAAATTAACTCTCTGTCTATGTAAATTAGAGTTTCAGTCCATCTATGAACAATTTCAGCCCTTGCTGAACAACAAGACCTAGCCTACTTTTCCAGAAGATTTAAAATGGAAATGAGAACTTCAAAATTCGATCCTGGTCTGTCTTTAAAAGTCCTATTATTTCTTCCCCTCCACAAACACCAAAAACAAATGAATAAGAACGGAACTCCAAATCCAAATCGTCTTAACTAAAACCGTATTCCAAAACTCTCCCATAGAAATTGAAAGCGACAATAGAATATGGCATTAACAAGACTAAATTTAAAGTTCTAAAAATGCAACAGAAAACTCACATCAAAGAAACAAGTGCACATCTAATTCTTCGTTTGTAGGGTTAGTGACCAGAAAATTGACACTAAGAAGTATTTCATCAATGGATTAGGCTTATTGCATTTTGAGCCTATGTTCTCTAATGGCAACAATTATTATCTTTCTTATTATATAATAAACAAGTGACTCTCTCTCGCCCTCCACCATATATGTTTATCTTGCCTGCTAATTTCACATTGATATAGGCGAAATTAGTACAAACTCCCTTAACCTTTTCTTGATTTTGCAAACAAACCGTTTGCAAAACTGTTTGTGCTATATATGAAATGGTATATGGGGCTATATTCACTCTCTGTTATCTGCCTCTCAACTATGGTAATTGGCTGTATTTTACCTGCATTATTTTGTGAGATTGATCCTTTTAATTTTCAGGTACTGAAAGAGAGCTTTAAAATTTATTGTGCTATTAATGATGGAATCATAAATCTTGTTGATAAGGTAATTGATTTTATGATGAGCTTTTTATTAGACAAATGTTTTATATACGTTCCTGTATATTTTATATGTTTTTGTGTAGTGACTTGCTGTCATTGATGGCTTCCTGCAGTTTTTTGAGATGCCTAAACACGAAGCTCTGAAAGCCCTCGAAATCTATAAAAGGGCTGGTCAACAGGTCATATTGAGCTTGAATTTCTGTTCAGAATCAGATGTCTTTTTGTGTTCATAAGCTTATGTGTAATATTAGGTTTTTGTATAGAATTTGATGGGATTGCTCTTTGCCTTGTTTATCTTCGATTTACTGCAGGCTGGCAGCCTCTCTGATTTCTATGACAGTTGCAAAGGATTAGAACTAGCTAGGAATTTTCAGTTTCCTGTATTAAGAGAGGTATGATGCTATTATAGTGATTTGACTTGAAGTTGTTCTTGCTTAGTAAAATTAAAATTTTTGTCTAATTATGCTTTGTTGATCACTTGCAGCCCCCACAATCTTTTCTTAACACTATGGAGGAGTACATTAGAGAGGCACCCCGAGTTGTCACGGTCCCGAATGAGTCACTGGTACTTAATTAAATATTTGAAAGAATGTGTTTGTTTGGATTGTTCCTATGCTATGTCATTCTTTGTGGATCCCACTAACATCAGGTTTACGTGTTATCTGAACTGTCATATTGTCATTATTGACAGCTGCAATTAACATACAAACTGGAAGAGTCTCCTTCCGACGACCCCAAATTATCTGGTGATGAAGCGGAGCCACTACCTCCTGAAAATGTTCCAAGCACTTTTGTTGAGACAGCTCCACCTCCTCCTCCTCAGAGCAATATAGATACTGGAGATTTATTAGTGAGTAAAATTTCTTTATTTCATCACTTAATTTTTTTTTGGTGAACTTCTCTGTTTCTTGATGGCATTTTTAATCCACTTCCGAGTTTACTTTGTTTGTGTGATGAGTTCAGGGATTGAGTTTTACCACAGGCGATGTATCTGCACTTGAGGAAGGAAATGCTTTGGCTTTGGCCATAGTTCCATCTGAACCAAGTAAACTTCCATGTTTTTATCCATTCTGTTGAGTGGCATGTTGTATTTTCATTTTCATTTCCTTACTGACATTGAACACTCTTATTTGTAGATACTGCACCCACATTTAATGCCAGTGCTGTTCAAGCAAATGATTTTGATCCCACTGGGTGGGAACTGGCCTTGGTGACCACTCCGAGTAGCAATATCTCGTCAGTTAATGAGAGGCAATTGGTAGGTTTTCCTGTACTTGAATGTGGTATGGTCATTGATAGAGTCAGTATTTGATGTAATCCTTGGGATTGCTCTTTACTAATTGATAGAGTCTAGTACTTTCATTAGTTAGATATCTACTAATTATTCACAGTACTGGTTAATCTAGCTATAGTTGATTATTTTCGGGAGTGTTCGTTCGTCTAGAAGCTGCATAAATGAATGTAGTTCTACCGGTGTAACTATTGAGTAGCACTTTATTCAGCCGATATACTGTATAATCGAGTTGGTGAAATGGGACCGAAATTCTAGGCATTAGTTATTGAATAAAGTTGTTGCAAAAGTTGCTAAATTGCGATCTAATCTCATAACCTGTTCTTTCGTATCAATGTCAGGCTGGTGGATTGGATACGCTCACTCTTAACAGTTTGTATGACGAGGGAGCATATAGAGCCTCTCAGCAGCCAGTGTATGGAGCACCAGCGCCGAATCCGTTTGAGGTGCAAGATCCATTTGCTTTGTCAAGCAACATTGCTCCCCCAACGGCAGTGCAAATGGCAGGAATGGGTCAGCAGCAGCCGCAGCCGCCAAACCCATTTGGACCATACCAACATACACACCCACAGCAGCAGCAACATATGATGATGAGTGCAACAAATCCTTTTGGAGATGCAGGATTCGGAGCATTTCCGCCTGTGAATCCTGCTGTGCATCCACATGTTAATAATCCATTCGGAAGCACTGGACTTCTGTAGTGAAACGTTAGAGAAGAATTTGGATTTGTAATTTAGTTGGTGAAGATGGGTGTTCGTTATATTGATATGTTTGGATGTGAGATTTTTGGTTTTAGTGTTCGGCCGAGACCCGAGGAGGGGGGGGGGGTGTTCATGATAATATATGTTTGGGTTGTACTTGTAAGTGCGGTTAGTCGTAAAATTTGTAATAATTAGTGAATGAAAATTCAGAATATTTTTTTAGTTCTGGTATATTGATGTATCTCTCTCGTTAACTAATTCAAAGAACTACGTCAATTGGCTGAAGGGGAAGAAATGTGGGGATTGGAAGTTGCTCAATCTGGTTGAGAATTTAAAGCAAAAATTGAGTCCTTTTAAGTTTGCAAAATCAATTGGGTTAATAAGAGATAAACCATTACTAGATATGTTGATGGTCAGGATGTTTTGCTTGCTAATGGAATTGTAAGTACGGTCGATAAGGACACGAGAAATATGCTGCGGAGAGGGAGATCTTAATTGCAAGGGGGTTTGTTGGGTTATCCGCATGATAGAGTATTAGTAAACTTATTTAACACACTAATGTATGATTCAAGCGCTCATTAGATATAGTAGAGTTGTTTTACTTAGTTAAGTAACAATTCTACATTATTTTCCTAATCATTTTCTCACAAAATTGTACTTTATTAATTATTTTTTGAAAAAAATTAGACAAATAAGTTAGTTTAAGTTTTATTTTTACGTCTTATTTTTTTTATTTTACAGATATGACCAATTTTGAGGATAGATAATTTAGTTAGTTAGGATTCTTTATGTAAATTTACTTATATACCAAATTAATTGTTTCTTTTAAGTTTTATCGCTTCTTTTTTGTTTTCCCGTATCTCCTTTTCCGCACCTGCCAGCTCAGACGTTCATTGTATAGCAGAATTTGAGCTTCGCTGATTTTAGTTTTTCATCTTCCTCCATTCGTTATTTCTGAAAGTTACGTAACATAAATAGCAATTTTTTTGGGTTGATTTTGGTTTCTATACTAGGCAAGATTGTTTGATTATACAATTGTATATTGAGCGAATTTAGTGAATTTATCTACATTTTTCTATAGCGTCTTTATACGAAATTGATCAACAATCGAAATCAAGTACATTATTCTTCATTCCTTTTTCTTCTGTAATAGTTTTCTTACGACATTTTTCTTTCCTATATTTCTGTAATAGTTTCTTACGACATTTTTTCTGTGCAAGAGTATATGGCTGCTAAAGGTGGTAAGTGGGTCGGTTCGGTCCGCAAAATCGGGTGAACTAGCCCGTTATAATTCGGGCCCTGCCCGACCCGGTACTATTCAGTACCGAGCGGTTACGGCCTGCGGTCTAAGCCATCACGAGCCTTGCATTCAAGACCTAAACCCGACCCGGATGGTATGTCCCGCCAGGACCGGCTTGTGAGGCCCGACGGGCTTGAACCGGTCTGACCCGTGAATCCATTTTTTTATCTAAAAAATTAAACAATTATGTGTGTATTGAAGTTTAAACCCTTGACTTATGTCTTATAAATCACACTTCTTACCAATAGACCAAGACAAGTTTTGTTAATATATTGTTTAAAATATATTTCTATTATCTTTTAACACATTTTATCGAAACATCATATAATATACTTTTAAGATAAACATATTTAATTAAATAAAAAATAATATTTTTTGTTTAAAGGAATATTTTATTCAATGAAAAATAGGATTGAAGAAATCTTTAGAAAATATTGGTCTAATATTTCTAATATTTTTTATTTTGTTAATGAACATGATTATAAATTAGTTATTAATTATTTGTTATATTTTTTAGATTTTATGTGAATATGAATATCACAAGTTTATGAATTTAACAAAAAAAATAAATAAAATAATTATTTTATTTATTATTACAAGTTTTTCTATTGAGATTTCAACGTAATAAAACAAAATAATTATAAGAAAGTAACATGACTTCCATATAGGTTAGTGATAATCCTTATATTTTATTCATTCCCCACCAATGTTCAACTCTCCCCATTTATATTTTTGAGAATTACAACACATTTAAAGGAAAGGGAACGGACCGGACCAGACCGTTTCAGGCCCGACCCGTGAGTTCACGGGCCGGTTCAGCGGTTCATTCCGAGCCTTCCCCAAATTCCAATAGGCCGGTCCGGAACCAACCTATGAACCGTCTGAAAAAGCTGGAGCTGGCCCGTGAACCGGTAGGGCCGTGCCTGGATCGGCCTAGTTACCACCTCTAATGGCTGTGGCATGTTCTTTCTTTCTTACAATATTGATTTTACATTTAGGGATTTCAAGTTGCATTTATATTTTCAATTCTTTTTCGTTATAGATTCTTAATACATTAGGTGATTGCTTTGTTTTTTATGGTATTACAGAGTATACAGTATGCCGTTCTTATTGTTTTTTGCTAAATCGTTCTCTGCAGTTTTTTTGTCATCCATGTTATAATATATAAATATATACTTTATTTATATAGTTACATACTCTGTTAATTTCATACTATCATTATTGTTGAATCGTGTTCAACAGATATTGTCGTCCCTGTTTTACAATATACATTTATATACTATGTAGTAGATATTTAGATATTGTTTTATATCTTATACATATATATACTCTTTGATATATAATTACATATTGTGTTAGTTTCATACTGTCATTACTGTTGAATTGTGTTCAACAGATTTTGTAATCTCGATTTTACAATATATAGTTATATATTGTGTAATAGATATTTGTATACTGTTTTATATATGTCATCTACTTCTTTATTGTTATTCTTTTAAGGTCTAATGGTGAATATTCCCATTGTTTATTTTTTATGATGGAGCTGCTGGCTGTTCATTCTGCACCGTTGGCTGCTCTTTCTAGGCCATGTTCACTAACCGATGTGACTTCTTTATTTAAGTCACTATTGTGATAACAAGGCGTCTTCTTTTCTTGTTTTCCTGCATTATGTATATGTGAACATTAGTAAAGTACATAACAGTCACTAAATATATAAGCTGCATTTACAATTACCTGCATGGGCTGCTCTCCAATTATAGTCAAAGGCTGATCAACATCCAATAAATATTATTATAAACCAAAAGTTGATAATTATATATATACAATGCAATATTATTTTCACATTTTGTTCTTACCTCATTGCTACAACTCGTTGTGTTTTCAGCACCTTTTTGTCCCAACATCTTTGTTTCCAACAACAGTATAAGCATTCACAACTATATCATTAATGTTGATGTTTCCTCCAACATCATCATTATTTTCAAAATGAGATTGGTTATTACTTATTAATTAATAATTTTTTTTATTAATTTGAAAAAGAAAAAGAAAAATAGGAATTCTTAATGAAATTAAGATTATTGCATTTACCAAATTAAAATGAGTGGCATTATCATATTATTACTGATTAATAAATAAATATCAATAAAAATATCTAAAAAAAGAAAAAGGAGAGGAAAGAGATTTGATTTTATCATTTAATTCATGTGAATGCAACACACATTAGCATGCATGGTATTTAAATTAGTTATGCATAATTATCTATGCGTAGTATATAAATTAATTTGCCTTTCCAGCTTCAGTCTATTGTGCAATCTTGAATAACATAGTATGAATCTCCCTCATTTTTATATCATTGTTTACCATGGATAGGTTCATTTCATTTTGTGCTTTTCCAACTTGTCAATCTTTTTTGCCAAGACAACCATTGCCTCTCTATTCTAAAATTTTTTTCGGTTTCCTCATCAGCAAACTAAATGATTCACATTATGAATTTTCCACATTTTTTTTTCATTTTGCACATTTTCCCCTTTAGAAAATGCGTCGTGAATGGTGATTCCATCTCCAATTATGTTATGACAATTGGTTCAACTATAAGTTGCTATGAAATCAAACATTATTTCAAATAAATAGTCACAAAATACTCATGGTATCCTCAAACCAAGAAGGAAAACAACTAATAGCCACTATATATTTACTGGTAGTAATCATCAATATACTTCTTCAATTATAGTTCGTTTTCTAAATAAATATTATTATTCTATCAGATAATTACCGATTATATATTGGGAGTCAACAAAATTATTCTGCTACCTATATAATTTATCAAATACATGAAACATTAAATATACTTCCCTATATAAACTGTCAATATACTCAGAGTAATTATCAATATACCATTGTAGAATACTCATATCAATTTAAACATAAAACATTAACATAACAGTTACTCAATACATACTGAGAGTAAACATGCATATTCTACTGTTTATATACATTATGTAACAAAAAATAGTTACCTCTTCGGAGTCGAATACTTTCATTTGAATTTCTTTCCAGCCTGGCTGTTCTCCCCCTCCAGTTGCACTTCCTCGAGACTCCCTCCCCTAAATGTTGTGCAAGATTGTTGCATGCATTGGTGAGGGTTGGGATGACTTCATAAGCACACACATTAAAGCTAATGTGAATCCCCCAAAATCAAACCCTATGCCGAATGATTGTTTGGCACAATTTTAATAAAACCAATTGTCATTTCATAAGACAATTTTCCACATGGAAAAGTTTCAAAAGTCTCATCAATATTGACCATTTTCATATGGTCAATATCGATTATGGTCGCCATTTGTTTAGGTACAAGTATGTTTTCTAGATAAAAAATCTTAGCCAACTTTATTTTAATTTCCTGACTCGCGCATCTAAATGCATTGAATGAGAAAATAAGGCTCTCCCTAGATATGGATCTAGGCATGGATTTTATGTTCGAAAAGCTTCATCAATCAACTGACCGTCAAATGAATTTTCTTTGTTTAGAGAAGGATATAGACCACAGTTTAATCCAATTATTAATGCAAAATCCTTAAGTCCAAATCTAATCATATGACCTTCTAAATCGAAACATAATTCATCACTGTTGTTACTGAAATATTGCCTCCTAGCTAAATGAAGTAGTAATCGTGGAGGTAAGTTGACAAGTTTAATGTTTAACATGTTTCCCAAACATGTTTTCCTAAGGATTTCCCTCTCTTCCTGAGTTAACCAACATTTAAGAGTGGTCAAATATTCCATCTTCCCGTAAATATTTACTTTCTTGTTCGCTTTCCATATTCAAGTGGCATAAACACAGGATACTCTTGTAAATTAGTAATAAACAAGAATATTTACATTAAAACATAGTAATCATATATGTCTAATTACTCTACGTATATTTTAAGGTACTCTTTAATTTGTTTACCTCATTATTGGCTGTTGTTTCTTGTTGATTGGTTTGGGCAGGATTTTGCTCTGCTGGAATTTCACTTACGATAGTCTCTTGGGCCTCTCTAGACTCATTGTCTTGAATTTTCGTTGTTTTTTCTTTATTACTCGTGTTCCAATACTTGCCCTTGTAGATGCCTTAGTTTCTTGCAACGTCTTGATTTTCCTTGGTTGTTCCCATTATAAAAAATGTATTTAGCCATCATAATATAAAAATCTACTTACTTATGCATAAATTAGTATTATATGTATATAGTTGCCTCTCAACGGTTTTTTTGGCTTAGAGTATGTTGTTAATTTGTTCGTTCTTTGCATTTATATTTTTTGTGATAATTTTTGTGTGGCGGTGTTTTTTTTCTTCATTGTATTTCTGTAAAATTTTCAGAAACATGTAAGCATTCAAACACAATGAACATTAAATCATTGAATCCACAGTGATTACATTTATTTATATACTATAAGTATACACAATTATACTACAAGCATATACATATGTCATTGCAGTCATAATACTAATACAGCATGATACTTCACAGTAGTCAGTTGTACATTAACTTACAGTAATCATCAATATATTACTGTAACATAGTTTATTTTCTCAGACGCATATTTATATCCTACCAGACAATCATTGATTGTTTACTATGAGTAAACATACGTATTCTGTTGCCTATATGTTTCAAGTAAAAAATGAAACACTAACAATATATTGAGAGAAAATATCAAGATGCTAATTCAGAAATAACTATTTGTAAATTAAACATTACCATGTTAATCAACAATAAATACCTATATGTTTATATACTATATTTATACACATATATATTATTGAAAATCAGTAATGCTGACCAGTTAATATATATGTTTTTGTTATTATTGTTTATTAATTGCTTATCTAAATAATTGCTTATATATATATATATATATATAATCTCACACTCTGTCTAAGTGGTTGGTTATTTTATCAAAGACAAACCTCTTTTAGTATCAGAGCCAGTCATAACAGGCGGTGAGTAGATTAATTATGCAGACTAATTAAGTAAAAAGTAAATCACCCTACCAGGTTTGGCTCTGATACCAAAAGAGGCGGAATTGCGTATAATTTTAAGAAAATAAATACCGGGTATTAAGGGTGCAGTAAATAAACACAAAAAAGTAAAAATGTATTAAGATGCAAGATTCAAAACTTACACAAACAGTAAAATTATATGGCAACAATTAAATAGTGCTCCCGCTCACTATTTAATGTTGAAGGAAAAGGAAGAAGAAGGATTTACAAAATAGAAGATGGAGAAATCTTTGTTTCACAAAAAAAATTTTGTTCTCAAATAGTTAAGAGTTGAAAACAAGTTCTGAGGAACAAATGAGAGAAGACTGGCTATTTATAGCCAAGTAAAGTGGAGTTCACCGGAAACTCATCACTTACATGAACTATTCTATTCGACAAAAGTAAAAACATTTTATATTTCTACTTTTGACTAGAAATAGTAAAAAAACATAAATAACATTCTAATTATTTGACAATAAGTACAATTATTACAGAAGGAGACAAAATGTAAAGATTCCTCGATAATTTTTATCTCGGTCTTTCTGTCTTCATAGTTGCTTTGTCATGATTCTTGTTGTTGAAATGTCATTGAGACTGTTGCACATTAGATTACTTGATAATTGCTATCTTGGATTCTTGTGCTTTAATTGTTGATTTTTGAGCAATCATAATTATTGTCTATAAAAGTCATTGTGACTAGTGCTATTGATAATTTCTTGCCTTGAAGATCATTATGATCATTGCATTGTGCTGAGGTGTCACCATAATGCATCTTCAAAATTACTTTGATTCTTTGATTTTGTTCAAGCATTAGCATTTTGCCAAAGGTGAATTCTTCGATTCATTCACTGATTGATCTGAATTTATTCATCATTCTTGATATTGATATTATTAAATAGGTCCTTCAATTGCTGAAGAGTAACATTTTCGGATGATTAGTAATTTGTCACTTCAGATGATTTAGAGTCAGATTTATCATTATCTTCTAAAAGGAGAAATATTTTTTGGATTAATTCTTTCTCCAATTTGGATTTAGGCTTTATGACATTTAATTTACCCTTTGGTTTAGACCTAGGTTTTGATTTGAGTTTGGAGGAATTTGAATTGGATATTTTCATTTGTCAGTTAATTGGCTCATTAATTTCTATTGGAGCTTAGGTAAAAAAGTTGGCCAATTTTAGGCTAGGATGGACATTTGTAAATTCGTGGTTAATGGAGGCAATAATTTTCTGGGTATAGAATTTATCCCACCATTTAACATGATATTCTCCGGTGAAGATTCTATTCTTAATTGAGTGTTGCCATTTTAAAATTCAAAGTATTTTGTATTTGTTTGAAAAATAAAGTATATGGGAAAATGAGGCCTCAATTGGCGGGAGCTTGTAAACTTTTGAAAATAAATTAGAACATTGTGTAAATCAATTGAAAAAAATTATAAGGTAAGATCATGAATGGACCACCATTTTAAGAACCAATTTAGAAAATTTTGAAATTGTTATCAAAATTAAACCCAAAAGTGAGAAAAATCACTATTTTGATGCAAGAAAATCATGTGTCATGCATCAACATAGTCAAAATAATTATATTATTTTTTTATTCAAAAGTATTTTGAAACTTGAAGGATAAATTTTTCAATCCTCCATAGTTATGATTGTGAGGGTAGAGAAAGATGGTAAATCCTCCTATTTCTTTTCTTTTTCCTCCGCCGTTCGTCTCATGCGTTTTTTGTCTTCTCGCGATTGAAATAATTACAATAAATATTTAAAATAAAATTATAAAAGTTCATGCGCTCCAAAATGGCTTACACAAGATCTAAGAAAAATCAAAAGAACAAAGGTTAACACAATAATCACCATATAATTAACGATCCCTTATTTTACTGGGATCGGTAGGTTTTAAAATTAACTAAAAAAAGTTTGAAGCACGAATGGTTCGTGGGCGAAATATCGAAAAAATTTCAATTAACTTAATTAATTGATTTAAATAATTTAAAATCAAACAACGTGCGATTATGCATATACGATATTAAATGAGAAGATACAATTAGAAGCAAATTTCCAGCTATACTTTGTATCAGAGAATTTCTGAACATGTGGAATTCTTTCGAGCGGCTTTCGTGTTCTTCAAGCTTCGCGATCTGAATCACGCAGTTGAACTCTAAATACGATTTGCGAATTTCATCCGCCAACAACCACCCGTTAATTTTAGAAATATATCTCACGAGAATTTTGTGTAGGAATTTGAGTGTAAGCTCTCAAAATGATTGAAGGAAAAAATCACCCTCATATATTTTAATTTTTGATATTTACAAATATACCCATATATTTTAAATTTCCTTCAATACTCTCTCAATCGGCGACAATCACTAGGGAGGAAAGAAAACGTTTTTTTTTCTCTATATCCGATATGAGATCTATATCTTTATTGCTCTTTCTTTGCAATCGAATTTCTATTAGATATTTATAAAATCTAATTTTTGATATTTACAAGTATACCCATATCTTTTAAATTTCCAAAAATTCACCCTCATATATTCAAATTGCCAAAAATCAGTATATCTCCACAGTGTTAGAGTTGTATCAAAATTTATCAATCCAATTAATAGATTTAATTGGTCATTATCAATTAAATAATTCATTTCAATACAAATAATCACATTAACTAATTAAGTGACATCACCAATTACATATATGAGTATTATGTTAAAATATTCTATGATCCAAGTTACTTCGTTTCTCTATTCCTGTTCTCATGAGATGGTTCTGAAACCGGATGGACCCACATGATCAAAGCTAAAGATTCAAATACCCGATGAATTTATCTCCATAAATTCCTGACCTATTTGATCCTGATATCGTACGACTCCACTATAGGTTCGATGCCAAATAAACTCTCGATTCATGCGCGCTATTTTTCTGTTGGTGTAGATAAACCCTTTTTATTTTCATGGTCCATAGAATATTTTAACATAATACTCATCGTGAATATCACTAACAAGAGTGGAATGTAAAATTACCATTTCACCCCTCTTGTTATAATTTTCTTAACTCCTTTATTGACTGCTAGTAAGAAAGACATAATAGTCAATTGTCTCGTACAATTCACAAGTCTTAATCAATGACTCAATTTATTGAATACCTGGTCAGGTTAATTTATTCACATACCCATGAATAAAGCATAAGGTAATACTGTTGCTTTTACAATCGAACCTTGAATTTCCATATCTGTGAATCACGTAACTCCAACTTAAGGCTACTGTCAACAACTATTAAAATAGTGGGACTCAACTTGCCAAATCGTATGGCCAAAGGGTCATAACTGATGGCAGAGACGTGGCTGAGTGTTGGAACTGTGATCTCACTAACCTCCTACTATAGTGCCAAATCACCTAACTGCAAAAAAACTCTCAGAGAGTAAAAGGTAAAACATTCAAACTCAGTATGGTAGTCTATCTTAGAACTCTTTTGTGTATACTATTAATTCTCATTATGTGAGGATTTGAATACGAGAAAGAGTTCTGAGATAGACCACTAAATTGAGATCGAATGTTGTTCATTACCATGTCCTCCAGTTATTGAATAACTAGTGATTGTTGGAGATTTGAAGGATTGATTAACTTGGTTCATGCACTTTCCTTTATCTTTGTTTTCAACAGGCTTGTTGTCAGTAAAACCTGGAGTATGTGGTACTTTCCCTTGTCTGTCCTTGAACTTCAAATTTATTTATGAGAGAAACGATTTGCATCCATATGTCTTCTATGACCTTTGTCAAAGAAAATATCATTTGCTGTATCTTTATCAACTCATCTAAAGGAGTTTAAGATCACCCATTTGTTGGTCTTTAAGCTCAGTAGTCATCCTAGAAGAAAAAGATGAATGTAAGTCATTATATTGCATGACCTGTTGAGAATAGCCACTAACAGCTTCTAAAGTTACCTAATGTTATGACATTAATATTAAATATGGTCCACAAAATCTTTAGAAAACATAATACATATGATCTTCTGTGAAATACTCTCCATAACTTCATCCATTTGGTGATAAACAATAACAATCACATTATTTGCATAAGATTTAGATGCTTCATGATGAATCATAAGTTTCGTAAGGCTACTGTCAACAACTATTAAAATAGTGTGACTCAACTTGCCAAATCGTATGGCCAAAGGGTCATAACTGATGCCATAGATGTGGCTAAGTGTTGGAACTGTGATCTCACTAACCTCCTACTATAGTGCCAAATCACCTAACTGTAAAAAAACTCTCAGAGAGTAAAAGGTAAAACATTCAAACTCAGTATGGTAGTCTATCTTAGAACTCTTTTGTGTATACTATTAATTCTCATTGTGTGAGGATTTGAATACGAGAAAGAGTTCTGAGATAGACCATTAAATTGAGATCGAATGTTGTTCATTATCATGTCCTGCAGTTATTGAATAACTAGTGATTGTTGGAGATTTGAAGGATTGATTAACTTGGTTCATGCACTTTCCTTTATCTTTGTTTTCAACAGGCTTGTTGTCAGTAAAACCTGGAGTATGTGGTACTCTCCCTTGTCTCTCCTTGAACTTCAAATTTATTTATGAGAGAAACGATTTGCTTCCATATGTCTTCTATTACCTTTGTCAAAGAAAATATCATTTGCTGTATCTTTATCAACTCATGTAAAGGAGTTTAAGATCACCCATTTGTTGGTCTTTAAGCTCAGTAGTCATCCTAGAAGAAAAAGATGAATGTAAGTCATTATATTGCATGACCTGTTGAGAATAGCCACTGACAGCTTCTAAAGTTACCTAATGTTATGACATTAATATTAAATATGGTCCACAAAATCTTTAGAAAACGGAGTACATATGATCTTCAGTGAAATACTCTCCATAACTTCATCCATTTTGTGATAAACAATAACAATCACATTGTTTGCATAAGATTTAGATGCTTCAAGATGAATCACAAGTTTCGTAAGGCTACTGTCAACAACTATTAAAATAGTGTGACTCAACTTGCCAAATCGTATGGCCAAAGGGTCATAACTGATGGCAGAGACGTGGCTGAGTGTTGGAACTGTGATCTCACTAACCTCTTACTATAGTGCTAAATTACCTAACTGCAAAAAAACTCTCAGAGAGTAAACGGTAAAACATTCAAACTCAGTATGGTAGTCTATCTTAGAACTCTTTTGTGTATACTATTAATTCTCATTGTGTGAGGATTTGAATACGAGAAAGAGTTCTGAGATAGACCACTAAATTGAGATCGAATGTTGTTCTTTATCATGTCCTGTAGTTATTGAATAACTAGTGATTGTTGGAGATTTGAAGGATTGATTAACTTGGTTCATGCACTTTCCTTTATTTTTGTTTTCAACAGGTTTGTTGTCAGTAAAACCTGGAGTATGTGGTACTCTCCCTTGTCTCTCCTTGAACTTCAAATTTATTTATGAGAGAAACAATTTGCATCCATATGTCTTCTATGACCTTTATCAAAGAAAATATCATTTGCTGTATCTTTATCAACTCATCTAAAGGAGTTTAAGATCACCCATTTGTTGGTCTTTAAGCTCAGTAGTCATCCTAGAAGAAAAAGATGAATGTAAGTCATTATATTACATGACCTGTTGAGAGTAGCCACTAACAGCTTCTAAAGTTACCTAATGTTATGACATTAATATTAAATATGGTCCACAAAATCTTTAGAAAATGGAGTACATATGATCTTCTGTGAAATACTCTCCATAACTTCATCCATTTGGTGATAAACAATAACAATCACATTATTTTCACAAGATTTAGATGCTTCAAGATGAATCACAAGTTTCGTAAGGCTACTGTCAACAACTATTAAAATATTGTGACTCAACTTGCCAAATTGTTTGGCCAAAGAGTCATAACTGATGGCAGAGACGTGGCTGAGTGTTGGAACTGTGATCTTACTAACCTCCTACTATAGTGAGAAATCACCTAACTACAAAAAAACTCTCAGAGAGTAAAAGGTAAAAGTCATTAATGTCCTATTAAAAAAGAATTAGAGTCGAAATGGTTACTAGAACATTCATGTTCCAACAAATGGGAAGCACTTGGTACATTTTCAAAAAATTTATCAGTTGTTGAAATGGTTAGCTTGGTTCTTCTAGGTCGTTTCCAATGATGCTATTCATTATTATGACTTTCATTGTCAGATGGAGCAACATTAAAAGGAAAATGACATAATAATAAAAAAGAGGAATGGAAAAGATAATGAAACTCATATCATTTCTCATCATTTGTACTAGGTGATGAATGACATATATTGGAGTTATAGCCTCTTGTTGTATGGTTCTTGCTTCAAGTAAACAAAGTTTCTCGCCACAAAACTATTTTCATCATAGGAATGCTTAGATCTCCCAGGCTCAAATGGCGCGGGAAACGTATTTGACAAGAAGATATCCAGATTATCTGATAAGTACTTGTTATGTTTTCTAGGACCACCAAAAGTGTTATATCTCGTCGTTGTCTAATCACGAGTGTTTAATATACATACTGGAAAATAGACTTTTGACATTATATACGTCTAAATGTAAATGCACAAAACTTCAAGACACCATCTAAAGAGGATGATTGTATGTTTCTCTATAGATCGTGGGGATATCTCGATAGAAACCAAATACGTTATCGATAAGGACTATAAGGCTCAACTGAAAAAAGTGTTGTATCATATCGATAAATAGCATGATCAAAGGCTAATAAAGGCTCAGCTGTGAACACGAAAGGATATCATCATTAAAAATATTACGCATGTCTATTCTAAACATATAAGTATGCATGTCATGTTATGTCCTCACCTTTGTATTTTGTTTAGAGTCACAAACTCATCAAAGTAAATAGCTCCTCCTTCTCTAGAATAAATGACCATCGCAGGACCCATGACTTCTACAAGAGTTTGAAAATGATACTGAAAGTAATGTGCTATCCAACCATAGATGTAATTCAAATGAAAACAAGCACCAGATTGATCGATTAGAGAATGAGTGTGAGTCATCTTGTTCAACACCGATAAAGTCTAGCTAAGACCGACAGTGCAAAGCTAAATTATTGTCATGTTGTCATTAAGATAGCAACCCTGAAAGTGCTAGGACGAATAAAAATCAGATCTCCTTACAGAAGAACAAATATGCAAAGAAAACAAGAAATGAACACAGCTATATATGGTTGTTCTCTCAATTCTTCCTCAATCTAATTGTCGAAAAAAGGTTTTCAAATGGCTTCAAACCATCTCTTAATACTTCCAAGCTCACCCTTCAAATTATTTAATCGAGGACAAGAAGACTCTTTGGACTTTCGTGTATGAGGTTTCACATGCTTTAACTCACCCTTGAACTGAAAGGTGATCCACTTGTCAATAGGTACTGTTCCCTACCATCCTTAATGCTAAGAATAAGATGTTATGCAAATAAGAAATGTTGACAACACTTCAAAAGAAACTCTTCGTTGTTAGGCAAGATTAGTCCATTGGAACAGGAACAACCTCATCATAGAACTTTTTACTACTTAAAAGTCCACCGAGTTTGAATAGATCCCAAAGAGAAATTGACATTTCACTAGTGAATGTATGAAGTCTGTTGCTACATGGACACTAAGCCTCAAAGAAAGCTTGAATGATGTCGTTATTATGGTCATATGCGTAGATAGACGCGACAACTATATCAAATACGTTAGCATCATGCAAATGTTTCTTACAGCAGAAGCACATCCTCATGCCATTCCCAATGATAGGGAGTATAGTTTAAACTCCCCATTCGTATAATGGAGCATTCCCTAGTGTGTTTTGCTAGAAATTATTCATCGGTCGAGTGTTATATCAACATCATGATTAAAGGGTTCCTTGTTAAGAGACGACTGAAGAAACTAATGTTGGGTGCAAAAGCTAGGACTTGAGAAATGACAAGCCCTATTTTAATATACTGTGGGAATTTTTTCCAATGGTAGTCATGGTCTTCTAGATTAACAAAGCATAGGTTCCTGCATATGTAAAAAAAGTCTTCTTTCAGTAGCGTCATCAAGATCTTGAAGGATAGATAATGTTTCTTTGAAAATACTTGAAGAAAACCATGGCGAGAAAGGAGACTATCTACTAGGATTTTTATTAAAGAGTTCATAAAGTTATACTATGCAGCTAAGTATTGTTATTTTACTAATGTGGTTCACTAATTATATAGTGGGATTCACCAATTATGTAGTGGAATTCATAAAATATGTACAAAAGAATAATTCTTCGAGTAGTTCACCAATTACGTAGTGGGGTTCATCAACTATGTAGTGGGGTTCACCAACTGCGTAGTGGAGTTCACCAATTATGTAGAGGAGATTCACCAAATATGTAATAAAGAATAATTCTTAGAAGGGTTAACCAATTACGTAATGGGGTTCACCAAATACGTACAAATTAAGAATTCTTGGAGGAGTTCACCAAATACGTATAAATTAAGAATTCTTGGAGGAGTTCACCAAATATGTACTAGGCTTTACCAATTATGTAGTGGGGTTCACCAATTACCTAAAAAAATTTGGTGAACCCCTCCAAGAATTATTAGTTCTGTACGTGATATATTTTATGAACCCCTCCAAGAATTATTAATTGTGTACGTGATATATGTTGGAGAACCTTTAAGAATAATTGATTTTGTACGTGAAATATTTTGGTGAACCCCTCCAAGAATGATTGATTTTTTATGTGAAATATTTTGGTGAACCCCTCCAAGAATGATTGATTTTGTACGTGAATAAGCAGTATTTTTTGGACCCAAAACTTGTCAAGCATGTAGATCTCTAAATAAGTTTCGATTTGATATCTTACGGGCCATGTGATTTCACCCGAGTCAAACGTCTGTTATCATGTCATTTGGGGCTCAAACGCCACCAGTAGGCTCTAAACGCCACTAGTAGGCCCCAAACGCCAATCATTGTAGGCGAATCGCTTATTTTTAGCCCCTAAAAGCCATTGTTGAAGCCAATCGCCAGTTTGGTGCCTCCAATTGCCAGTCTATTGCCTCTAATCACCTATTTGGTCTCCAAACGCCATGTTGAAATAGGCGATCACTAGTCTCCCTTCCAATCGCCATGTTTTTGCTCCTAATCACGATTTATATGGCTCTAATCACCATTCTTTACATTTTTCCTTTAAATTGATATTTTTGTAATTATTTACGGTACAACGGAAAAATAATTGATAAAAATCGAAAAAGCTCGTTATTTCAATGCAAACATTCATGATACTCACTTACTATATGAAATTAGATTGGATTAATTAAGAATTCCTGAAACAATTGAACATTTAATCATAAACTCGATAAAAGTTGTCATTGATAATGTTGTTGTACTTTTGTGACTAGTATCGAATGAGACGGGTTTTCATCAAATATAATTATAAGTCTTAATGTTATGATAGTCGCTAAATCCTATTTATCAGTTTGACGAACATGTGTAACACTTAAGGTCGGATTCTACTGTTAAATCGAGCAAATCTGCTAAAAATTTTGAAATTAAATATTAAAATTTGAAATTTAACCTTTTATTTGATAATAATAACCTCATAATTTTTGGAAAATAATATTTTTCATTTTAATTAATTGATCCCTATAAAATTAATTTTAAAATCTAATCTTATTTCTTATAAAGAATAACCCCAACATTAAAAAACCCCTTCCCCTTATTCTTTTAAAACATCGATCCCCAACCCTTCCCCCTCTCTCTCAACACTTCATTTCTTCGAATCAAACCCTATTCTCCTTCTTTTTCATCTTCATCTACAACTCTCTCTCAACGCCTGAAATCCATGAAAACCTCACCAAATCTATTACAACACACGAGTCAAACCCACAATCTCACATTGAACACATCCCTTGCGACACACGAGTCTAAACCCAAGCCGAATCCGAGCCAAATCCCTCCAACCCGTGACCCCAAAACCCCATATCCTTCTAATTTGTATTTTTCACCAATAATAGCTAGAGGAAAACATACAGTTACAAATGGGACATTGAGTTTAACGATGTAACTAAGTTCGAGCTCGAGCGTCTCTAAAGGCCGTACGATGCCACCGGTTATGGGGTGAAAATATTTCATTCAAAGAATCAAAATATTAGTAGCCTTATTCTTCATATTGCTCCAAAGGAGCATATATCTCACCCAAGCAAACAAGATGTAAGTTTTTCTTTGAATATTTTGAATTTTATGTGTTATATTGTTAAAACACCTAATACATACTTGATTCTTTTTGTGAATTGGGTGTTTTTTATGTGATGATTATAGAAATGTATGGTTGTTGGTAGAAATATATGTTTTGGATGGAAAATTATAGCATTTTCATGAGTGCCCGTAAAGTGTTCGATGAAATGTCATAATGAATTATATGGTGTATTTTTTTCATTTTCCGTAAGGTGTTTAATAAAATTCCATATTGAGGTTTATACTATATTTATATGAATGCCCGTAACATGTTCAATGAAATGCTATATCCCATCCAAGGATAAAATGTAAGTTTCTTTAACAAAAAATTTAATTTTTATGTGTTATATTGTTAAAACACCAAATAGATACTTGAATCATTTTGAAAACTAGGTGTTTTTTATGTGATGCTTATAGAAATGTATGATTATTGTTAGCGATATATGTTTTGGATGAAAATTTATAGTGTATATGTATTGCCTGTAAAGTGTTCGACGATATGTCACAATAGGGATTATAGTACATTTTTCTTCATACGCCTTTTTCACTGAGTCATACTAAAATTTTGGTTTCTTAGGCTGAGTTCTATGATCTTGGTATTCGTTATTTTGGGAACATTACACTAGTAGCTCGATGGTACAATACTTTTCTTGAAAATGTGAGAAGGAATGTCGATGACTCTGGGTTTAGGTATTTTATAAATATATTGAAAAGGGTCAGATGGACCGCATTTTATTGAAAAGTCTAGCTGAAAAATGGTGGGATACAACCCACACATTTCATATAGATGAAGTGGGTGAAATGACAATGACTCCACTGGACTTTGCTGCGATAACTGGCCTGAACGCCGACGATCGTCAACTTGACTATGATTTGGAACTCTACAAGAACAAGAAGGCTTTACAAAAGCTAGTTGGCAAACCGTTGTCGGAGGTTGGAGAAAAAAAGTCAGTTATCAATGGATATTTGGTAATTATTCTAGATACGAGTGTACTTTTCCTAAGCAGGAGGAAATTTTGACTAGAGTCTTTTTGCTGGTGCTCTTGGGTAGTACAATTTTTTTTGACAAGAGCAATAAAGTTTATTTATACTTTCTCCCAAGCCTAAAGAAAATAGATAAGATACAAGAGTATAATTGGGGTGGTTCCGCGTTGTCCGTATTGTATTGCAATATGGACTCTATATGCCGAGGAAAAAGTGTAGGGATAAGGGGTTTTGGAGAGCATGAGAGGTATGAGCTTGTGAGTACGTTCCGTGTTTGGAACTCAGCAGACCATTGGGTGGTCTAGACACATTCCCGAGAGTAGCACGTTGGATAGACATTGAGTCAGGAACAAGGGACGATGCTCACTGCCTCAAATAATTCAGTATTAAACTTTGATATGTCAGTCCCAATGAGGTATGTGTTTTATTATATCAATTCTAAGCAGGAGGAACTTTTGACCAGAATCTTTCTGCTGGTGCTGTTGGGTAGTACAATTTTTTCTGACAAAAGCAATAAAGTTTTTTATACTTCCTCTCGAGCCTAAAGAAAATAGATGAGATATGGGGGTATAATTGGGGTGGTTCGGCGTTGTCCGTATTGTAATGCAATATGGACTCTATATGCTGAGGCAAAAGTGTAGGGACATGGGGTTTTTGGAGAGCATGAGAGATATGGGCTTATGAGTACTTTCCGTGTTTGGAACTCAGCAGACCATTGGGTGGTCCAGACACATTCCCGAGAGCAGTACGTTGGATAGACATTGAGTCGGGAATAAGGGACGATGCTCACTGCCTCAAAGAATTCAGTATTAAACTTTGATATGTCAGTCCCAATGAGGTATGTGTTTTATTATATCAATTCTAAGCAGGAGGAACTTTTGACCAGAATCTTTCTGCTGGTGCTCTTGGGTAGTACAATTTTTTATGACAAAAGCAATAAAGTTTTTTATACTTCCTCTCGAGCCTACAGAAAATAGATGAGATATGGGGGTATAATTGGGGTGGTTCGGCGTTGTCCGTATTGTAATGCAATGTGGACTCTATATGCTGAGGCAAAAGTGTAGGGACATGGGGTTTTTGGAGAGCATGAGAGATATGGGCTTATGAGTACTTTCCGTGTTTGGCACTCAGCAGACCATTGGGTGGTCCAGACACGTTCCCGAGGCAGCATGTTAGATAGACATTAAGTCAGGAACAAGGGACGCTGCTCATTGCCTCAAAGAATTCTGTGTTAAACTTCGATAAATCAGGCCCAATGAGGTATGTGTTTTATTATATCAATTCATATCTTGTCCCCTCCTGAGTATGAATAATGTTTTACTGATAAATTATTTGTTTTTGAACTTGCAGATCAATTGGAACCCTTAGGACAATGTTACTTGCTCGATTATTGCATCGACAATATACCTCCTACCACTATGAGAATCTTGCTGCAAGGACCTGCTAGAAGAGCATGCTACTTGGGTGAGCGCATCTCACGATAGAGTATGGGAGCTGAGGCGCCGTTGATCCCATACAGACCCCCAAATTCAATGTTATTTGATCAACCATTCATCAAAGAGGATCTGTCTGGTGGTCTTGGAGGTTTTAGAGCAGCACAATTTATCCAGGATGTAGATGGCGATGGTGAAGATACATATGATGAATTCTGAAAAAAGTCGTTGTCTTACAACTATGATGGGGCATCTTCATCTTCGCAGGTGCTAAATGTCTTTAAGTGGTTTTTAAATATAGGAGATTACTCATCTTGTTATATAATGTAATTTTGTAATCTACTATGTATAGGCAGTAGCACCAGCAACTGCAACAACCATAACATTACCAGGAGCATCAGGATTGGCTAGAGCGACCATTGATGATATACGAGTAGCTGACACACCACTACCATCATGGAAGATTCAGTTACCACTCCCAGATGGTGGTAGTGAGTTGGTTGACATTCCAAATGATGTTCCAGTGCGGGGTCTTCTAGTTGCTGAATTCGATTTTGTGAGTTATGATGTTAATATTTATTATTTAGTCATTCAATATCATATTAGCACGTAATTCGAATATGTGCAGGTGTCGACGACATGCGCGGCAGGCATGATGGGCATGATTGACAGTCTCAACGAGCTGTTATTGGAGAAAATATTGAGCGCACGTGAGGCAATGATGAAGGCTAAAGCATCAATGAAAAAAAAAGGATAAGAAAATTATAAACTTACGATCTTTCCCTATTTATTTTTTAGTTTGAAATCAAAATATACTAAATATGTACACTTGTAGATGAAGTTGCAAAGACGACTGCACATGTATGAAACTCAAGCAAGCATGCATGAGAGTGATGATGATGAAGTTGATGAAGATGATGACCATGGTGAAGATTCAGTTAATGATGATGAAGACATCCATGATGACGACACCAATGAGGATACTGAATCGGAATAAGAACATGAAGGACGTACAAAGCATTCACATGATGCTTTGTCGAAAAGTTGCACCATAATCTTTTATCAAAGTTGATATCAACTTTTTGTGAATATAAATATGCTGGATTCTATGTTTGGATTTTAAGTTTTTGTAGATTTTAAGTTTGTTGGAATTGGATTCTAAGTTTATTTTTGAAATATAAATTTATCAAAGTTGCATGACATTGCATGACGGGCATTTGGCATATTATGGATATAAATATGCTATTAATATTGTGGGTGAACTAATATTTATGGGGAGGTTCTGTCGAATCGTTGGTTAAAATTTGAAACTGGATTCTAAGGATACCATTTACAAACCGTCAATCTATCCAATTGGATTCTACAAAGAGTAGATTCGCCCCTTACATACTGTCAATCTATCCAAACATTTTCTTGGTCCCAAACTATAAATATTTTTTTCAACCAGGTTTTTTATGCATAATAGGGAGTGTTAGAATCAAACGCCATTGTTATATATCGTGTTGGGGCATGCTGACCATTTTTGGTACCCAAACGCCAAAGATACAGGCGTTTGGGGGCCAAATTCCATTAGCAGGGCCAAACACTTATTATGTATGGCGTTTGGGGCCTGCTGATATCGTTTAGGCCCCAAACACCTATTATGTATGGCGTTTGGGGCCTTCTGATAGTGTTTGGGCCACAAACGCTATTCTTACTAGCCTTTGGCCCTAAACGCCTATTATAAATGGCGTTTGGGGCCTACTGATAGCGTTAGGGCCCTAATCGCTATTCTTACTGGCGTTCGGGGGCTAAACACTATCGGAAGGCAATTCCTATTATGTATGGTGTTTAGGGACTGCTGGTAGCATTTGGGTCCTAAACGCCTTTGTTACAAGCATTTGAGCCCTTAATCGCCTAGTTTGATCAAATTATTGGTTGGTGGTGCCTGGTGGTTGTGCAATTAATAGGTGTAGTTACTCTTCACAAACCATCATTAAAAATAATATATTCACTCAACTAAACACATTGTCACTAATTTTTAATTGCTCTAAACTTCAAATACACTTACTTTCTCCTTCATTTTCTTTGTTTGGATTATCCAATTTTCATCTCCAACTAAGTGATCGGCTACACCGAAAAGGTAATGTTTGTTTAGTTTTTTCTAAGATTAAGCATATTCAAAGTCCCAACATCCTGATGTTTAGTTTTCTATAATTTTTTTTTAAGATTAAGCATCTTCAAAAAGATGAGTCATCATGAAGTATCCATAAACCCGGTGAGATGAGTACGCGACTGGGTTCATCCACATTAGTAAACTTGCGTAATGAGGATGTTATTAGTGAAAATTTTGATACGTTATAAGAGGTCAAACATTTATACTATACATACGCAGCCGATGTTGGGTTCAGTGTACAGAAATATGATAAACACAAGAACAGAGAGGGAGAAATTGTGCTATGGAGATGGGTTTGCTCAAAAGAAGGAACTCAGGAGAAAAAATATATGGGTAGAGAGGACAACAAGCGAGAACCAAGAGGCTCGACAAGAGTGGATTGTCGTGCTTATTTTAGGGTGAAGTTGGATAAGAAGATGAAAAAATGGGTCGTTAAAGATTTTGAAGCTAAGCACAACCATCCCACCGCCTCATCACAGGACGTGCCCTTTTTTCGATCCAATAGAGTAGTGAATGAAGCGGACATGGCTCAGGCAACAAGATTGTACAATGTTGGTGTAAGGCTAAGCCAAGTGTTTGATTACATGGTCGACCAAGCATGTGGTTACGAAAATGTAGGGTTCTTACGGACGAATCTCTACAATAATATGGATAAGTAGCGAAAAGCGTAGATAATCGAAACTGATTTAGAAGTAACTATTGCTTTTTTATTGCAAAATTGGAGATGGATCCAGATATGTACTGCAAATACAACATTGACACAGATAATCATTTAGCGAATTTGTTTTGGGTAGACTCGATGTGCCAAGTTGACTATCACTGTTTTGGTGATGCATTGGCGTTCGATACGACCTACAAGATGAATGCATACAAGAAACCACTAGTGATTATCCTTGGCCTGAACAATCACTACAAGACCACAATATTTAGTTGCGCATTATTGGATGATGAGACTATGGAAACCTATCAATGGGTGTTGAGGACTTTCTTGGATGCCATGAAAAATAAAATGCCTCAAGCGGTCATTACAGATGGAGATTAGGCAATGCGTAAAGCAAGCAAGATGGTCCTCCCCAATTGCAATAATTGACTTTGTTCATGGCATCTCGAACAAAATGCCCAATCAAACGTAAATAACCCGGAATTTCTACATGCATTCAAGAGAGTCATGTTTGACGTAGTTAGTCACGGGGAGTTTGAAGAGGAATATGATCGTTTGATAGAGTCGTTCAACCTCAGGCAAAACAAATGGGTACAATGGATGTATGCGAAGCGTGAACGTTGGGCAGATGCCTTCCAACATGGAAAGTTATTTGCTTTCATGAAAATGACACAACGATCTGAAGGTAAGAACGCGTATATCTAACGATTCGTTGAACGTCGATCTAAACTATTTGAATTCGTGCTACAATTCGATCGGGCAAGTATTCGACACGAGGAGAGGTTGGACGATTTCAAGATGACAAATGAAACGCTTGTGCTTTAGACTCACTTGCGTTTAAGCAACACGCGGCAAATGTGTTCACACAAAAACTATTTAAATGTGTGCATAAGGAGATCATGGGTGAAGCATCATTTATTATTTGTGCTCTGACACATGATAGGGAGGCTCGAAATTATTCGTTGGTCAAGTTGGGGGTTCTGAATGACTCATACTTAGTGACACGAGACCAGAAACTTGATACGCCCAAGTGCAGTTATGGCAAGTTTAAATTAGAGGGGATACTATCTCGACATATGTTTACTATTATGAAAGTATAACATATGCAACGGATCCCAAGCACGTGCATACTAGACCGGTGGTGGATCACTATGAAGAGTAATATGCTACCAACCAGGTCAAGCCATTATTATCTGGATACAGATGAAACTGTATTGCTTCGGTATAATTTGATCCAACTAGTTGCCAAAAGACTTGCTCACTTTGCGTCAAAGTCAAATGAATGGTCGACTCGAGCCAAAGTGGAGGTTGGGATGCTTTGTGTAAAATACGAGACCTTGTGGAATGTGAAGGTCACCAACGAACAGGATGTGAAGCACGAGGATGGTGTAGAGATTAAAAGAGGCCCCATTGAAGACCCGATAATCGTGAAGGCGTAGGGCAGCCAAGGTGCTAGCTCGAGTAAAGCACGACCAAGCATCCGTTGATGTGGCTATTGTAAGAACACTAGACATACCAAACAGACATGTCCTGAATTACCAAGCGATGTGCATGCCACGATGCTAGACGATAATAATGATGATCCAGCACCATCTAACGTGCAAGGTTCACACACAATAGGGGTCTCCGGATAAGGTGCGTCCCCATTCAATATGCAAGGTGCGTATACATTCAACGTGCAAGGTGCATACCCATTCGACCCATATGCAAGCCCATCACAATTCAACGCACAAGGTGGTTACCCTATATACAACACAAACATCCCATACTGGTATAATTTTCCGTATCCCCCACCGCAGTAAATGCACATATTGGTATTAACTTGTTTTCATAGTTTTTTGAGAATGTTATCATCCAAATATTTATAAACCTGCTTATTTATAACAATACACAATAATTTTGCAAAATCTATTATTTTATAACTGTACACGATAACTTACAAAAACCCATTTATTTATAGTTTTACACAATAATATACAAAATCTGTTTATCATCCTTATACACAATAACTTACAAAAATTTATTGTGTCCTATTTTTTGATGTTCTTGTTCAAAATCTCGCCCATTTGACATTTCTAAAAAATTTGATGAGCTAGGTGTTATTGAAGAAGACAATAACGACAAAGCGATAAATTTCGAAGGGTATGCATATATCCATTTTCAAAATTTATTACACCATCGTTATTGTTTTCTTCAATAACATCTAGCTCATCAAAATTTTCAGAAATGTCAAATGTTGAGTGTTTGCACAAGAACATAAAAAAGGAGGACACAATAATGTAATACAATATTATCTATCCCTTCATTTTTTTCCTTTTCTCAAGTCTTTGCTTTAAAGTAGGACTCGTCTTTAGTGGTAGCTGGGTCTCCGAGACAGATGAGTTCGTATTATAAAATTGACCAACGCTATCATGTAACATATCATACGAGATGTTCAGAGGATGGTTGAGATCTTCAACAAATTGTTACACCGAAGATCGTGAGATTTATACTCGTGTAAAAATATTCCCAATATTCAACAAACTATCATACACCTAAACATATTCAACATCGACAACCACCTATGAGCAATTCTAGAACAATCAGAAAATTCCCAATTACAAACTAAGAGAAGCCTAACTCCAAACTAAAACAAAACAGCAAACAAAACTATAACATTCACCAAACTATCATACATCTCAAAAAATTCAATAATAACATCTAAGGCTTGAATATTCACCAAACACCTCATCCTCAACAAATTCAATACTGACAGCGACAAACGAGCAAGTCTAGAAGAATAAAAAAAATCCCAATTACATAACTAAAGAAACCCTAACAAATAACCAGCAATGACAACCGCAAATAAGTAAATCCAACACAATCAAGAATTTCCTAATTTAAGAACTAAAAGAACCCAAAAATATAACAAACAAAAAACAAAGCTCTCAAGTTTAACAATTTCTGACAAATTACCTGGGAATGATAGTCGACAACAATTCCTGCCCTAATGTCATCCATATATCTCAAGACCCACACACTACGATCACTCATGCAAACGTAATAATAAGTGCATCATTAAAGGGTAAAAGAAGCCGAATCAAATTCACGATCAGTGAACTTACCCATTTAATTGGGTGACCACTTTAGGCGGACTTGAAATTTTGAATGATGAGAAGGTTTTTGGTGGGGGCAACAAATCTATGAGCTTAGGCCCAAATATCAAGTCCATACCTTCTAACTATAATTACATTCAAAATATATAAAAATGTAATCAATGCCAAATTCACACATGCTATAAGACAAATTACAAGTCATGATGAGGGTTAGAACATACAATCTTTTTTACCTTTTTGATCTGTCCCGCGTTAAGTCGGCTATCTGGAAATGTGTCCCATACAGTGACTTCCTCGTCAATGATGGAGATCTTGGCCTTAAACCAATGATCTCGACCATCATGTAACGAAATACAGATCTAGATTACACAATACATTTACACAATCATACTAAGTCAACATTTAATATCTTAACTACATTAAATTTGTTTACCGTAGTTTCTAGCTCAAGCTTTGGCGCGTATCTATCTACGATCTTGTGTTTTCTTACAAAATTAGGAAGCTCTACTAGTTTTGAAACACATTGAATCTGTAGTGGCATAGAAAAAATATGATACACAACGTACATACAAACCTAAAATAAGGATGATATTGAGTAGTAGACACTCACAGCAAAAAATGTGGGAAGAAACCAGAATCGATTGCTCATCAACGCACGACGAGCCTCCAAGGCCAAAATTCTGACAACAAGTCTATAAGGTCTGAGCCAAGCCAATTTTTTGGACCGAGAGTCTTTAGGTCTCCATTTAGCATGGAGGCCAGAATGTCTAACGAGAATCTCGCTGCAAAAGACAAATAAAAGACAAACTTAATCAAAATTTGGCCCTGATGGTGTGTCAAATTTTGTTAGATTAGTGTGACTAATACCTATCCTCTAATCTTTTGTCAAAAATATACTCCACTAAACACTCATCTTTCACTTCTAATGGGTCCTGCAACGTGTATGAACCCATTTTAAATATCTTCATGTTGTGTTTTATGATCGGTTTACCATTAAAATATGGTGAACTAAGTAGAGTACCATCTCTCCTCTCCCTAGTGCTACGCAACTTCATCGAGAATTGGCTTTCCGTAGATTTAGACAAAACTTGTTTACCCTACCAAAACACATCCCCCAAGTAAGGTGTTATATTAATAGTTAGATTATACAAGTTATATATATAGAAAGATGAAATACAAATAAACTGAATAAAATACTTTTCGACGTCCTTTAGTTGTTCCACTCATAAATGGTTTCCTGACCAATAGCAGGTCAACGAATGCATTGTCTGAAGCATCTAGCTGGATGCACCTTTCATCATTATCACCTTCATATAAAGGTGATGAAGAGACCAGTAGCTCTTCTTCGCGGGACGGACTCATATCCTCATTAAAACCTCTTTCTTCTTTACCTTGAATCGGGGTGACACGTGGCTCATCATATTGGGCTCGAGACTTACTAGTGTCCCGTTCCAAAAGACTCGCCAATGTTGTGCATATATTCTCTTAGACATCCACCATATTTCTCTATACCTCCATTAATTGTGAAATATCCTCCCTCATGGAGCTGGACTGCGCCTGAAGAGTGATCACTTGTGCACTTAAAGTACCTAACCCGACGGCTTGCTCTGCAAGTAGATCTGCACACACGAACCTCGCGGTCGGCCAGAACGGATTGCGTGGTCGTATCGATCTACATAATACAAATATATGTGAATTAATAATAAATAATCAATGGTAATATAACCAACCAAATTTGCAATATTCTCAAACGCTTACCGCACAGTCTTTAAGAAAAGTTTCTCCTCCCCTTGATTTTACAAAATAAATCATTTTTGCAATGGCCATGTCGTTCCACCTTAGCGGTGAAGGCTGGTTCAAGTCAACATAGTTAGCAACACATGCCAACTTCTCCAGATAAAATGATTGCATCAAAATAAACTTATTAGTAAATATACATATATTAATAACAAGCATCCAGTAATGCTACAGTGGTGGTTGTTTTGATACCTCGTGACACCACTCACAAAATCATTAAAACAAGTAAAAGCCCAATTCTTTTGTTGGATGGTTGCGGGTGACTTCACAACGTGCAACCATGAATGACTTACGATTGGTTTTGATCGAGGAGATAACAAAACCCTGATAGTGTACAACATAAAAGCTTGTCTCTAGTAGCCACTGTTAGGTTCCCTAATCAAGAATTTCGATAAGGCATTCACCAGGATATCACCTTTGGCGTTCACCCACTTTGCCTTTAGATCTTTTATCTCAATCACATCACCATTGAATTTGATCTCCTGCTCACCGTCAAAGATGCCTACTATAGAAGTCACATCATTTTCCGTGACTTTGAATGTCGACCCATGGACATTCAACGTGCATGTGGCTGGATTGAAGCAACCTAATAGTTGCTCTAAGAAGTTCCTCTTTAACTTATGGCATATAATATCCAACAACCCTCCGAATCCCATCTCCACGACCGCTCTCCTCTTCCCCTTATCGAAATTTGTAACAAGATCCACAAATTTCTCGGGTGAACAGCGTGTGAGCAACTTCTGTTTAGAGGCGGGCCTTCTCAGATGACTAGGACTGGGTTGTTCCGCTCCTCTTTCAAAGGAATGGATTTCATTTTACTTCAAATAATTGAGTTTGGCTTCCTTCATCATACTTTTCCACTTTAAAGCTAGATCTTTTCGTGTCTGCATATCAGAAACTCACTTAAATTACAATCAAAATTTATCAATTCCATGCTATAATGTAAGGTTTGTTTAAACATACTTACTTTATAACCACTAATCTTTTCATCTGCCACCCTCATTTTAGCACATTCTTTCACACTGTTTTAGTTTTTCCACATTAACATTGCAACAATTTATATAAAAATATGTAACATTAAATTGATGGTCTCATTAATTACTTACAAGTATACAAAGAAACCATTTTGTTCCTTCTCACTTTGACATTTGTGTTAGCCATATGAAATATATGTTAATATATTCAAATGTAATCGTATGACAATGTCTTCTTATCATGATTATCCCTAATACTAATTTATAATGGATTGAACATCATCTAGTAAGAATGCTAAAATGGCATACCAATGTTATGTTCTTGTATACATCTTCCCCTATTATGTTATTAATCAACTTTATGCAATGACTATTTTAGATAACAAATTAATTAGAAGTGACATATATCAACAATCTTAAATAGATGATAAACATGATGTGTACAGATTTTAAAGAATGTAAGAAACTTAGTTGATCTAGTTGCAACATACTCTTCTCCAAGTTTTCTCACAATTTATCTTGTTAAAAGAATCATATTAGTAAAGTTCCACCACGTAGGTAAGCTAGTTAGAAACTCTATAAATGTCCAAATTCTCTATAATCATATAAAAAAGACGGTGATCATGTAGTTCTCATTAAAGTAGGACTTTCCCTTTTATTCAATTTTTTGAAGGATAACATGTACAATGGTATTCATCTAGCAACAAACAAACATATGAAATAACATAGTTTCCATAAAAGAAAACAACCTCATTTAATATCTCCTTTCAACTACAATATTTCATATAGGAACAAGAAAAAGGTAGAAAATGATAAACTAGTTTACACTAGCAAGTTTTATTTGATTAGGTAAATCCAATTCAAGCTAATGATATCGAGATAAAAATTCTTATACGAGTTCACATTCCATACGTAAATGACTACTAATTTTGTCAATGTCGTCAAGTCTTTAATAATCGAGAGGTTTCAACTTAAAAAAAATTTAGGAGACACTTTTATAATTTTTTGCCAAGTAAGATATATATTAGAAACAAAACCCCGAGGTGGGGTAATTACAACCTAGGAGACTGATACGAACAAAAAACATGTAATCTATTTACCTAGTCCTTCTCAAAACCCAGCCCTTCTCAAAATCTAAACCAGGGAATAGAACCTTCACCCAATCTTTAAGAATACAAGTAAAGAAAAAGAAGACTTTACAAAAAGGATTCTCAATCCCCTGAAAAACCCTTATATTCCTTTCATGCCAAATAACCCAAAAAGGAGCATGAAGGAGACACTTTTATAATTGGGTGAAAATCCAACTTCAAACCCATGTTATGTTCTCAAATAAATCTATTCTAATCTAACTATAATAAAATATTAATCTTATTTTTCAAGAGCAACCCACAACATTAAGACATGAACATAATCCAAAAAAATGAAGTAAGGAAGAGTTAAACAAAACGTCACTGTAATACATAAATAGTTTATATTGATAATCATAAGAGTGGACCAAAATCATATCAGTGATTGGATCCAAAATTTTATTAGGATTCTATTGGTCTAGAAGAGAAAATAAATCTTATTATTACTTTGATTTTTTAGGCGAGATGGGAAACCCTATTTAGTCATCTACAAGGGTAAGAACCTAAATGTGGGGAAAAAGAAGTTTGAACTTCAAGAACAAAGGCAGAAGCAGTATTAAAATAGAAAGCTAATGGTTGGTGATATGGCTATTATCACAACAATCATAATTTACACTAGTTGCATAAAATGAAATCATGAGTCTCAAATAAGTAAAAATGAGCCTTCCAGAAATGTGTCCAATGAAACTATTTACAATATTGATTATCAATAAATAAAAACATAAATTTACGTGAATTGAGACTTCCATGAATGAACTATCATATCATAAAAATAAGTTCTCCCAACAGAAAATTCCATGCCTAACCGATAAAAACAAAGAAATTCAATAACTTAGCCTTTATTCTTGTATGTCCATCAAAATAAAAGAAATTCCATAACTCAACAGATTTTCTATCCCCCCTCAACTTATGAAGAACCAAAGTCGACAAGTTTTGTAGATACATCTCACACTAACTTTCTTCGAAGGACTAACAGTCAAATACCAATGTCAAGTCCAATAGTATAATATAATGAGAGTATAAAGATGAAATTATACAGAGGCGAAATGAACAATCTATGAACTCACAGATAATATCGACCAAATCTAAATCCACTCTCATATGCTCCTAAAAATAATAAAAATTGTGCTTCTTATCTACCGCCTTAATCAGAAATGCAATTCTTCAGTTTTGATATAACAAAGCACTTGACTACTACAAACCAACGCACTCGTTTCCTAGGGGAAAACACTCTATTACCAGTAAAAAAATAAGCATTCTATCAATCTCAGAGTCATAATAATAGCTATAAAGAGAAGGTAAACAAAAATTAATGAAACCCTAAAAACTAACGAAACCCTAAATCATGAAACATGCAAATCGCAACAAGAGGAAAGGGAAAATCGCAAGCAAAATCCTAAATCAGAAACATGCAAATCACAACCAAAAAACCTAAATTAGAAACATTCGATCTAGAAACTTCTCCAACAAGATGAAGAAAAATGATCTAGGGTAGAAAAGCTTGAAGGTCTCTCGAACTTATTGAAACAAAACCCTGCATCGCAAAAAAAAGCTTAGAGAAACGAGCTCGATCGAAGTCATTGAGGGAAGCTACTGTGTGTGACCTTGCAGTGGTCGACCTTGCAGCAGTGCTGGAGTCGACCTTGTGGTGGCGATGAAGAGAGCTCGATTGAAGACAGGATGAGAGCCGAGAGCTCATGTTTTCGATAGAGAAAAATAGAGATGATAGAAGAAGGAAGAAGAGAGAGTGATGTGTTTTTTTCGTAGAGGGGGGGGGGGGGGGG